>JAGFMF010011830.1:23137393-23148543 GCA_019455555.1 Galemys pyrenaicus | reverse complement strand
CTGTTCTCTGTGGTGAATCCTCTCACCACCCCCACACCTCTGGCCTGTACCCCAGTGCTTGTATGCATAAATAAAATAAATCTTTAAAAAAAAAAATCTCAATTGCTATCAAACTATCAACAGCCACTGTGAAATGAGTTCAACCCCCCGCCAGAAAGCTAACCCACATGGCACTGCAGACCTTGCCTGTCTTGCCCACTGCTATCCTAGAAGTATATTTCTTTCTTTCTTTCTTTTTTTAAAGATTTATTTATTTATGCATACAACAACTAAGGTACAGGCCAGAGTCGCAGGAGGTGAGAGGATTCACCAGACAGAATGGGGAGCAGAACAGGCAGTGACAGAAACACACTGCTGAGGGTAGCAGTGGGCAAGGCCGGAGAGGTCTGCTATGCCATGTGGGTCCCCTCCCTGGCCGGAGGCAGGGATCGAACTTGTGCTGCAGTGGCTGCAGTTTGCTTCATAGTGCGATGCTTAACCCACTGCGCCAAACTTGTGCTGCAGTGGCTGCAGTTTGCTTCATAGTGCGTTGCTTAACCCACTGCGCCACCAGGGAGGCCCTAGAAGTGTATTTCAATAGATGTACTTGTTCTGCCCCCAACTCTTTTTCTGGTAAATCCTCTCACCCCTGCACCTCTTGACCTACCCTCAGATCTTATATGCATAAACAAAAATAAATCTTTTTAAAATTAAATAACAGTAATGTACAGAAAATCTTTTTATATACAAAATGTTAACTCAGACGTGAACGTACAGAAAAGTCTCAGAATATGTAGCAGTATCTCACGAAAAACTGACAGCAACTCTAGGAGTAGAATAAAGCATATACTCAGACCTGGCCTAACCACAATAGAACTTTTCAAACTTCGTTCCTCAGCGAACAAGGAAAGCAGTCCTAAAAATAATCTCAAACTGTAAACAAACACCCACTGCTCCAATCTCCTAACTAAATAAAAGCATCCACTTCTGCAACAAGACAATTAAACCAATGTTTTTTAAAAACAAGGGATGGGGAGTTGGTGTCAAGGTAGAAGGAATGCCAGTGACTGGTGACTAATTATACAAACAGGTAATCTCTGACTAAGTATACAAACAGGAATTTTTTTTTTTTTCAGTTTCTGAATTTCTTGTCATTTTAGCAATCAAATCAGATTAAGAAAAGGTAGGTTTTTTCTATCTTTATTTGCAGTTTTTCCAATCTATGCCTTCTTATATTTCTATAAATTAATAATACCCTTCTAATTCAAGTAAACACCAACCTCATAATGTAACAGGACAAATATCTGGCTCTCTCAGTAATCTAGTATTTTGATGCTAAATTAGTACATCCAGGATTATTCTCTAAGTGTCTGAAGAATCTTTACCAAGGAAAATTAAATCCTTTTGCAGTGAGATCTGGGATGGGGTGGGATTCACATTAACTAATAGATGAACTTTCTAATTGTCTCTGAAAAAGATTCTCAAAGCAAAGATATGTGGGCCTCTAGAGTCAGTGCAGCGTGCACACATCCCCCAGACCCCAAAGCCAATGGTCTCCTCAAGGCTTCCACCATAAACAGTAAAGTGAAGCTCTAAAATACAGAGACTCTACCACAATTTTAAGGAAGTCTCATGGTGTATGTGCCTAGGAAAGCCCCAACTTCTTGGCAGAATAAATGTGACATTCCAAAGGTCTGAATTTTGAGTCAGCTCCTAATGGGCCACATCATATTGGCAAACCATTCATTTATTGTTAGATCACTTACGACAAACAGGTTAATACTTTTATATTTTTTACATAAGGAAGCAGAAACAGAAGTAACCTGACAAATTACTTGCCCTCTTATCAAGAAAAGCCCATGTGAATATTTCAGTAATTAAAATAATTTCCCAGATCCTATTATGTTTTACACATACAGAGATTACATACTTTTAGTAGTTAAAAATCACAACACATGGGGCCTTCCTGGTGGCACAAAGTTAAGGTTAACTCAGCACTATGAAGCTATGAGCAGCCACTGCAGCATGAGCTCAATCCCAGGCCAAGGAGCTAATCCACATGGCACAGCAGACCTCTCCTGTCTCGCCCACTGCGCCCCTCAGCAGTGTATTTCAGTCAATCTGCCTGTTCTGTTTTCCACTCTGTCTCTGGTGATGGCCTATACATACCGAGCTCTTGTATACATAAGTAAATAAAATAAATCTTTAATTAAAAACATAAATAAAAATAAATACATATTTAAAGAAGAATTATAAAGCAGAAGGTGGTAATATCCTTAGAGGCTGTTATTTACTCACTAATAACAATGGGTCTGCCATTACCATGAGTCACCAAATAGTAACAAGGATTCTCAAGTGCTTATTCACCTCACCTGAGTGAGCAGATAACATGCCAGAATAGTATAGTAACAATCCATGACTAATACAAGAGAAACTCTCTTTTTAAATAATCTTCTAAGATTTAAAACAGAGACTATTTCCTTATTTTCAGTATTATTTTTATAAATAGTTATCTCGCTATATTGCTGGAGAAGACATTTGTAGGGTCAGAGAATAATCAAGTATTTCCACCCTCCCATCACTGACGATGGACACCTGTGGTGCTGCGAGCATTCCAGGGTGGGCATGCGCAAGTAGGGGCACCTGAGTTGGACACAGGCATAAATGGGCGGCGTCATGAGGACGCCAGAACTGCGAGGACCAACAGACAGAACTGCGAGGACGGACTGACAAAACCGACAGGACAAAGGAGCAGCAGCAACAGCAGCGAGAGAAGAAAGCAGCCGGGAGAGTGAGATGCGCCAGGCGTTGGGTGGCCTGCCAGCCTCCCAGCCCCTCGGCACCCATGCCTGCCATATACCTGGCCACCTCTACTAAATAAAGCATAAAAGCCACCAAGGGCTCCAAGACTCTCCTACCTTGACTCGTCTGCCCAGAACCATCCTGAACCTTGCTCCTGTGCCACACCATCCTGTCGCTACAACGTTGCTACAGAGAGCATGAATTATTCTTTGCAGACAACCGTGCATCTACTGAACTGAAATACATAACCAGTAAAAAGTCAACGGAGGGGGCCTCCCTGGTGGCACAAGGGGTTAAGCACCACACTATAAAGTTATCCATAGCCACTGCAGCAGGAATTTGATCCTTGGTCAGAGAGGTGACCCACATGGTACAGCAGACCTCTCCTGTCTCGCCCACCGCTCCCCTCAGCAGTGTATTTTCTTTTAGTCAATCTGCCTGTTCTGTTTCCCACTCTGTCTCTGGTGAATCCTCTCGCCGCCCTCTCCCCTACTAGACCTCTGGCCTGTACATCAGTTCTTGTATGCATAAATAAACCTCTAAAAAAAAGTCAATACAGGAAAATGAATGAAGATTCTAATTTTGTTAAGCTGAATCGTACTGTTTATTGAAGCCAATTCAAATACTGATGCTGGGGGAACTTACAATTCATTATTTGCAAATAAACAAGCTTGAATGTACAAGAAATGTAAAAGATACACTATCTAGAAGGGGATTCAGCATGTTAACACACCAAAAAAAATGTTATATAACTGAGCATTGTCAAGGTTGGAACTCATATTTAGTGATTCAGTTTGAACACAGAATAAAATCAGAGAGCCCAAGATCTTGTGGTTTTCCATTACCTACTGCCTTTATCTTGCACACTGTCATCCAGCCATCTCCACTAGTTTGAGAAATTTTTTTCTTAAAACTTGCTCCCAACTATCTAAATTCCAACCCCACTATCGGGCCATTACATGCCAATAAGGAAATAATAGCATCATCAAGTTCTAGCTTCAGCATATGCATTAATTGCTTAACCTTGGGAAAGTTCCCTTAAAGTCCATTTTCAAGTGATATTTTATAAAATGGGATGGTTATATGATCTTTAAAGTCCATTTCAACTATAAATTTTATTTTGCTAAGCAGTTCTATATGCCACAACTTCTTAGTTTTTGTTCCAAACCACTCACCTATCTTCTTCCTACAAGGTCCTGAAAGGCCCCTGCCTCCCTCTTAGATTCATGGTATACATCCTTTATCCCACACATCTCTCTCTTCCTCCCTCTTCTCTTTCATGCTCCTTTCAGCTTCCAAGATGCTGCACTTTCCACGTGCTGCACTAACACGTCGCACCAATCCTATCCTCCCTTTGTAAAACTATGACAAATATTTCTTAAGATTGGGGCCTCCCTGGTGGCTCAAGGGATTAGGCACTGTACTGTGGGGCATTCCCAGCCACTGCAGCACTGAGTTCGATCTCCAGCCAGGAAGGTGACCCACATGGCACAGCAGACCTGTCCTGTCTCCCCACTGCTACCCTCAGCAGTGTATTTCAGTCACTCTGCCTGTTCTGTTCCCACTCTGGTGAATGCTCTCACCCCACAACTCTGGCCTGTGCCCCAATTCTTATATGAATAAATAAATAAAATATTAAAAAAGAAAAGAAATATCTCTTAAGATTACCTATGCCATCCTGAAATAAAATTGATAATACAAAAAAACCACAATTTTAAATAATTACATACATATGTTATATAGTTCTAAGTATGTTATAAAAGAGAACTAAAAGGAACATAATTTGGTACAAAATATGAAAGTTAATGATAAATATTCTGATATAATTACATTATAAGAGAGTAGAGCAGTAGAACATTACTGTTTTTCATAACCATTCAAACTATATTTACAAGTTTAACTGACTTACAAAAATAACAATAAAACTAGGAATTAAGAAACCTGATTTCCAAAACCAGCTTTTCTAGCAATAACCTTAAAATAATTTACAAAAAAATTTTTTAAAACATTTTTTAAGTCACTTCACCTGTCTAGTCCTCAGTTCCAGCCTGGGTAAAGAGAGCAGACAAGGCTGGCATACTTCCTGGATGGTGATCAAGCGGTAGAACTCCAAGTTCAGCTCAGAGTTGTTTATATACTGCAGCTAGCCTCTGTTTATATAAGGTGTCTATCACTTTTGATAAAAGGGACCATGAAATTTTCTTGTAAAGTGAAACTGCAATTGCCATACAATTAAACAATTGGACTCACGGATATTTATCCCAGAGAAACAAAAAACTGTATTCAAATGCACACACAAAAATGTTCACAATTGCTTTATTTGTAGCAGCCCAAAACTAGAAACTATCCAAATATTTTCAATAAGTCAGTCATTAAAGAAACTGTGGTCTGTCTATATCATGGATTTCTACTTAGCAAACTACTAAAAAGGAACAAACTACTGATATATGCAACACTTGGATGAATCTTCAGAGAATCATGCCCAGTGAAAAACAATCTCAAAGGTTATGTCATATACGATTTCATTTATGTAACAATTTCCAAATGACAAAGTAGAAAGCAGATTAATGGTTGCTATGAGTTAGAGACCACAGTGGGGAGTTGAATGTGGAAGGGGTAGGGGTTATAAACATACAATACAGGAATCTTTGTGCAGTTGTTAACTATTCAGTACATTGACTACAGTAGTGTAAACAAAAACCTACAGAAGTGATAAGTGTATTACACATACAAATACAAGTAAAACTGAGAAATATGAATAATATTAGTGAACTGTGTAAGTATCAATATCCTGGTTGTGATACCATAGTTTTACAAAACAGAACTGGGGGAAACTGGATCTTTCTGTATCATTTCGTACAACAATATATGAATTTACAATTAAGCAGAGTCTCCCTAAAGCTGGAGTTGGGCTATCTCACAATCACCTGTACTTTTCAAACTGTCATCGATTTAAAAAACTAGTGTGAAGGGGCCTCGCTGGAGGCACAGGAGTTAAGCACCGCACTATGAAGCAGCTGCAGCCATGGCAGCACGAGTTCAATCCCCATCCAGGAAGGTGACACATGGCGCAGCAGGCCTCTCCTGTCTTGCCCACTGTTCCCCTCAGCAGTGTATTTCAAACAATCTGCCTGTTCTGTTCCCCATTCTGTCTCTGGTGAGTCCTCTCATCCCCCACACCTCTGGCCTGTACCCCAGTTCTTGTACGCACAAATAAATCTTAAAAAAAAAAAAAAAAAAGAACTAGTGTTAAGTTTTCTCCAAACTACAGCAATCCAATCAATACCCTTAAATTTAATAAAAAGAGGGCCTCCCTGGTGGCACAAGGGGTTAAGTCTCAGCACTATGAAGCTATCAGCAGCCTCTGCACCAAGAGTTAGAAACTCAGCCAGGGAGCTAACCCACAATGGCACAGCAGACTGCTCCTGTCTCCAGTGTGTATCATCAGCCAATCTGCCTTTTCTGCTCCCCACTCTGTCTCTGGTGAATCATCTCACTGCCTTGCACCACTGGCCTTCAACCCAGTTCTTATATACATAAATAAAAAATATAAATTAATAGAAAGATAAAGACCAAACAGAAGTTCTCATTTTCTTATTAACTCTCAATTTCTTTAGGATATTACAACAGACATGGCCATCAGCACAGGACTCTTGAATACTGATGTATCAGAACCACAAAGGCCACTCAAATTCTCAACACACTAGTTCAAGCTCCTGAAAATACAACACAGAGATGTAATCTAATTACAGATACTTGCTGTGATCATAAAAATGATCTTAAAATATTTACATGGAGAAAAAAAATGAAGAAAAAAAAATAAATCACAGCCAAACCACAAATGCTCCAGAACCAATCTCTATAAAAAACTCACAAGAGGGCCACCCTGGTGGCGCAGTGGGTTAAGCAATGCACTATGAGGCAGACTGCAGCCACTGCAGCACAAGTTCAATCCCTGCTGCCAGCCAGGGAGGGGACCCACATGGCACAGCAGACCTCTCCCACCTCACTTGCTGCTCCCCTCAGCAATGTGTTTCAGTGGATCTGCCTGTTCTGTTCCCCACTTCGTCTCTGGTGAATCCTCTCACCGCCCCCACACACACCTCTGGCCTGTACCTTAGTTGTTGTATGCATAAATAATTAAGTCTTTAAAAAAAAAAACTCACAAGAGTTAAATGTCCCAGCTTTACAAAACTGAGAAATCATTCCTTTAAATATACACAAGTGCAAAATAACTGAAGTTTAAAGTAAGGTACCCTGTAAAACTAATCTGAACTGGGGTGTAGCAGAGAAGAAATCTGAATATAAAGTGTCTCTTTTCTGATATTCCCATTCTTCATTTGACTTTCATTTTACTTAACTTAGGTTCCAATGCAGTTATCATAGTATTCTTTAGTACAAATAAATGTAATAAAGGGTGTTGTAAAAAACATGAAAAGTGAAACTGGAAATCATAAATTTTATTTAATTTTATACCACAGTATCACATTTCTCTTAAAATTTTTGCTAATAACTCTAAAAAACTGTTGACGTGCTTGCACTGAGGCTCACATCTTTTTCCCTTTTTAAAATGCCACTGTTTTCAGTGATACAAATATGGAACAAAATGTTACCAATCAGATAACACAGAGAGGGAAAACCTAGCCAACACATTTATTAATGAAATTGAAAAAGGAAACAGAA
This sequence comes from Galemys pyrenaicus, assembly GCA_019455555.1. Taxonomy (NCBI): domain Eukaryota; kingdom Metazoa; phylum Chordata; class Mammalia; order Eulipotyphla; family Talpidae; genus Galemys; species Galemys pyrenaicus. The sequence goes on along the minus strand of JAGFMF010011830.1, from coordinate 23,141,079 downwards.
TTATTCAGCAACAAACAGGAAGGACTGATACATGCTACCACATGCCTGACCTTGAAAACACTAGACTAAATAAGTCATATTATATGATTTCATTATATGGAAAGTGCAGAATAGGCAAATCTATACAGACACAAAGTAGATTAGTGACTCCTAAAGGCTAGGGTCAAAGATGAGATTAGACAATGATACCTTATTATAAGGGGTCTATTTTAAGATGATGGAACTGTTGTAAGATTGACTGTGGTAGGAAAACCAGTGAACTGTACACTGTAAATGAATGTACTGGGTGGCAAATGAATTATGTATCAATAAAGCTGCTACCCAAAAATGGGGATAAAAAGAAAAACAGCAGCAGCAGACTACAGTTTACACTGAAATGCTTACCAAATATAAAATAACAAATAAAGGGCCTCCCTGATGGTGAAGGGGGTTAAGTCTTAGCCCTATAAAGCTATCAGCAAAAAAAAAAAAATAATAATAAAGCTATCAGCAGCCACTGCAGCATGAGTTCAATCCCAGGCCAGGGAGCAGACCCACATGATATACCATACCTTTCCTGTTTCATTCACCCAGTGTTCCCCTCAGCAGTGTATTTCAGTCAATCTGCCCTTTCTGCTCCCCACTCTGTCTCTGGTGAATCCTCTCACCAAACCCCCACACCCACACATCTGGCCTATATCCCAGCTCTTGTGTGCATAAACAAATAAATCTTTAAAATAAATAAAATGAAAACAGATAAAGTGTTCAAAAGGAAAAAGTACAGAAGTTTTCCACACATTCCTAATGGCTAAGATGCAAAAGCAAAACTGAATCAAGTACACTGAGTAAGGAAAAACTGAAGGAAAAAATTACTGTTATTGGAATATCTTATCCAGATCATCTAAAGAACTATGCACATTGTATGTGTAAGTTAGGATTAAATCATTCATGGTAGAATTTATATGTTTCCCTTTTCCTACATAATTCTAAACTCTGCTAACTGACTAACTGGAAAGGAAATAATATGATATTTAAATACTATGACTCAATTCCAAGTTTTAATGAGTCACCCTAATAAATAAATCACAATTGTAAGGTTATTCATAGAAGTAAAAGCAAGTTAATTATCTTAAGTGTACAACAAAAGAAAATTAAACTGTAATACATCTGTGTGATGGAATACTATACTGACATTAAAAAATATGACTTGAGGGGGCCTCCCTGGTGGCTCAAAGGGTTAAGCAGCACACTATGAAGCACCCCCAGTCAAAGGTGCAGGGGTGGAGGTCACAGTGAGAAGATTTACCACAGACAGAGTGGCAAGCAGAATAGGCAGATCTACTAAAATACATTGCTGAAGAGAGCAGCCTTCAACACAGGAGAACTCTGCTGAGCCATGTAGGTTAGGCTCCCTGGCTGGGGATAGAACTTTTGCAGAAGTGGCTGGAATAGTTTGACGGTACTGAGACTTTAACTCCTGCCACCAGAGAGGCACCATTTTTGTTGTTTTGTTTTGTCTTTAAAGATTTATTTATTTATGCATACAAGAGCTAGGGTGCAGGCCAGAAAGTGCAGGGGGGTAAGAGGATTCACCATAGGCAGAGTGGGAAGCAGAACAGGCAGATCCATCAAAATACACTGCTGGCCTCCCTGGTGGTGCAAGGGGTTGAAACCCACACTGTGAGGCTCCCGCAGTTTCACTGCAGCACACGAATAAGATCCCCAGGCAAGGAGGGACCCACACAGCAAAGCAGACCTCTTCTGTCTCTCCCACTGCTCCCTTCAGCAGTGTATTACAGTTGATCTGTCTGTTCTGCTCCCCATTCTGTCTCTGGTGAATCTTCTCATCCCCGCATGCTTCTGTCCTGTACCCCAGCTCTTGTATGCATAAATAAATATTTTTTAAAAATAAAATACACTGCTGACGGGAGCAGCAGGAGAAACAGGAGGTCTGCTGTGCCATGTGAGACACCTCCCTGGGAAGGGATGGAGCTCATTCAATAGCTTCAGTGTGTGAGACTTAACCCCTTATGCCACCACCAGGGTGGTACCCAGTATTGTTTTTTAAGTTAAACATATTAGCAGGCCTCCCTGCTGACCTGAGTTCACCTCTGTGGCCTGAGTTTGATCTCCAGCCAGGGACCTAACCCTCAGATGGCACAGCAGACCTCTCCTATCTCGCCTGCTACTCCCCTTAGCAGTGTACTGCAGTAAATCTGCCCATTCTGCTCCCTACTTTGTCTCTGATAAATCTTCTCACCATCACTCCCGCCCGCACCTCTGGCCTACACCCCAGTTCTTCTACTCAAAAATAAAATTTAAATATATATGATCTTCTCTACATTTTTTTTAAAGGTGTAATATTAGCAAAAACCAAAAAGGAAACATATGGTATAAAAGAAGGAAAATGGTGACAAAAATCTCTGCCCTGCTTGAGAAAATTACTTCTGGAAGTTTGAAATCAAAATTTGATTGTAAAAACTTCAACAGAAAAAGTTGAGCGTTAGGTATTCTAAATTCGTGCTGCAATGGCTGCGGTTTGTTTCACAGTGTGTTATTCAACCCGCTGTGCCACCAGGGAGGGCCCCATCTTTTAAGTTTTAATGATAAACTAAGCATTATATTGCCCATTTTGTTTTAATTTTGTAATTCCATACATGTTATCTAATCCTAAAAACAACTGAACTTCTCTACTTTTTAATTATATACATTCATTATACTCACCTTTTGTAATGAATATGGTATATAAAATTCAAAGGCACAAAAGAATATACAACAAAGTCTCCCTACGACCCATGTCCCTCAGTAACCCAGGTTCCACTCTCTAGAGGCAACCAACATACACCAGTTGGTAATCCTTTCAGAAATATTACATTTATAGACAAGCAAATACATATATTCTACTGCTTTCTTTTATAAAAAGAGGTAATGGTAGAATTCTATAGGTACTGTGACCAAGCATTTTAACTTTAATTCATTTACATGGTAAAATCATTCTACATTAGTATACAAAAATCTTTATATTTCACGAACTGAGTTATTTTATAACTACAGAGAATTCAATCATGAATGTGCTACTTTTTTAAAAGTCAATCCCCTACTGATGAACATTTAAGAGTTTTGCTAGTTTAAACTTAAGACAGTAAATAACCTGGTGTGTTTAGCATTTTACACATGCATAATTGTTAACAATATGATAATTCCTACAAAAAGAATTAGAAGATCAGAGAATATGCAGTCATAATTTTAACAGACTGGCAAATTATCTTCCTTATTTGTACCAATATATAGTGACAGTATAAAAATCTTCTCCCAAAAGTATAAAGATACAATTGCCAAAAGTATAAAGATACAAGCTGCAAAGTTACTTCAGTGTCACTCTGAATAATTTGGATTTCTCTTAAAAGTAATTTCACTATGTAAATCCTCCCCAAATGCTACTTTTTAATAACACATTTAAAAACAAACATTATTGACACTGTCCATAACATATGAAGACTTCAAAAAGGATTGGGGCCCTTAAAAACTTTTTCCTTTAGGGTACACACGTATCAGTGATAATACCTGATGAGGGTGCCCCAATATTACCTCAATTAAAAATAAACTTAAAGGGCCTCCCTGGTGGCGCAGTGGGTTAAGCAACACACTATGAAGCAAACCACAGCCACTGCAGCACGAGTTCGATCCCTGCCGCCGGCCAGGGAGGG
>JAGFMF010011830.1:23114344-23129762 GCA_019455555.1 Galemys pyrenaicus | reverse complement strand
GCTCTCTGTGGTGAATCCTCTCACCCCCCCACACCTCTGGCCTGTGCCCCAGTGCTTGTATGCATAAATAAATAAATCTTTAAAAAAAAAAAAAGACAAGTAAATAAATTCAGAAGCTAAGGATTGGAGAATGTGGGCAAAGGTGTTAAAACAAAGGGATATTTTGACTACAGGTAAGGGTTGGAGTGTTAGTATTATCCTTTATCCTCTGTTAGCTATAAGAGTCTATGTAGGTGTTAAAACTCAGACCATACATGCAAAAAGTGAGTACTGTATATAAAATAATAGAAGTTTAATGTCACTCCCTATTTTGAAATGCCTTATTAAAAAAACTCTTTAGTCATTAAAAAAAAAAAGTCAACTGACTTAGTAAAAGATAGGTCTAAATTAGACAGGCAGGGGCCTCCTGGTGGTACAAGGGTTTGAGTCTCAGCACTGAGGCTATAGGCAGCCAGTGCAGCAAGAGTTCCATCTCAGGCCCAGCAAGACCCAGCAGACCTCTCCTATCTTGCCTGATGCACCCACCCTCAGCAGGGTATTTCAGCAGATCAACCTGTTCTGCTCCCCTCTGTCTCTGGTGAATCCTCCAATCCCCCGTACCTCTGACCTGCATCCCAGCTTTTATATGTATAAATAAATGAATATTTCAAAACAAATAAATTAAATAGGCAATTTGCAATATCAGAAGGACTATTAGCAAACACACTGTACACACCCAATCATATATCTAACCCCTTTCATTTCCCTTTGTCAACTAGAAGCTGTGACTCACAATTACTTAACCTGGAGATAACATAAAGGCTACCATGGACTATATGGAGAACAACTTAAAAAGAGAGGGCAAGAGTAGGGTGTCACTCTAAAGGATAAAGTTGTGCCAACCGGCTGGAAAATCCTGGAACACAGACCTTCATTATAAGAAAGTAAATAAATCTGGGGCCTCCCTGCTGGCACAGGGGTTAAAGTCTCAGTGCCTTCAAGCTATTGCCAACCCTAGGGCATTAATTTGATTCCCAGCCAGGAAGCTAAACCACATGTTGCAGTAGACCTCTCCTGTTTTTCTCACTGCTTCCCTTAACAATGCATTTCAGTAGATCTGCCTGTCTGCTGCCCACTCTGTCTCTGATGAGTCCTCTCACCCCACTACCCCCACACCGCTGACCTACACCTCCTTGGATGCATAAACAATATCTTTTTTTAAAAAAGTAAATAAATCTCGTCAAGAAAACAGTAGTTTCCACTCACAAAAAGAGGTCCCAGGAGCCACTGAACTACCAAAGACTGTAGAAAAATAACCTATACAAATCAGGGGATGAAGAGAGGTCAGAGGGAAAAAAAAATCCAAAATTTCAGGAGGGAGGTGAGAGAGAAGAGAAGGGACAAGGGAAGTTTTCCTACAGAAGCCTAAAATCTATGACATTATCTCTTACCTTTTTTTTCCTTCTACTAAATGTTCAGTTACTATTACTGCTCTACTGTAGTATTTCCTCCTCCAACATATTTAAACTTCAGATTTGTCCAAACACTTCTTTGTCCATATACATCTACAGTCTTCAGGATTACAGATTCCCATCTCAGGAAGGCAAAAAATAGTAAATTATTTGTCTTTTTCTTCAAAAGAACAGAGATCTCAAATGAGTATATCCTTAAAATACTATAGCAATTAATCACTGACACATAAAATGTATGAGTCCAAATCAAATGGTTGAGAGGGGATACATATATAAATACACACAGGCAGAGAAATGATGGGGGAGAGTCTCAGATTTTTTTTAAATGTGTAAATGAAATAAAAACACCTGTCCTCTATAGAATTTGGTATGTAAAACTGCCTCCAACTATCACATCCTATAATCAATCCCTCTGATCAAGACCAAAATTCAATGCCTCAAGAGAACAAAAAGAGGCCAGGAAGCTTGTTTGGTGCCTTATTTGTAAATATTAATGACTCACTAACCAATGAACAAATTGTTACTTGTTTTCCTTAGCCATAGCTTAATGTCCAAATCTTGGCCTCTAGCAACTTAATGAAGACTGAAGGAAGGATAAGGCTAATAGAACAATCAAGCCTTCTAATTCCTAATTTGCACAAACCTGGTACCAAAAAAAGGATAAAATGTGTTCAGTACATATTACACTTAGACACCTAAGATTTTGTAACTAATTTCATTCAAAATCAGTTAAAAGGTCCAGATGCATTCTGGTTACTGAATTACCCAGGTAAAGACAAACAAGATCCCTGCCATCAGAGAGCTTATTATAATGCACTGAAAGAGGAAACTGACCATATACAAATTCACAAGAAAAAAAGCAAGATAATAAGCTGATAATGCAGGTAGAGAGTTTGGAGTGATTTCTTCATGTTTGAACAGAAAACTAAGTAAAACTCACTCTAATGACTGAAAAGTTCAGGACTGAAAATAAAGAGCTGAGTCAACAACACATTGACAGTATTTTTTTAAGATGTATTTATTTATGCATACAAGAACTGGGGTACAAGCCAGAGTCGCAGGAGGTAAGAGGATTCACCAGAGACAGAATGGGGAGCAGAACAGGCAGATCAACTGTAATACACTGCTGAGGGGAGCAGCGGGAGAGACAGAAGAGGTCTGCTGTGTGCCATGTGGCTCACTTCCCTGGCCCGGGACAGAACTTGCACTGCTGTGCCAAGGAGGCTTCACAGTGTGGCGCTCAAACCGGGGCGCCAACAGGGAGGCCCACATTGATAGTATTTAAACCACAAGATGAGATCACCCAAAAAAAGAAGAGAGCCAGGCTAAGAAACCCTGAGGCATTGGGATACTTTGAATTCAAGGAAAGAAAAAGTCAACAAAAGAGACAATGAAAGAGAATCAAGGAAAAACATAAAAGAGTAGAGTCCTGGAAGGTTCTTTTATATAATTTGACTCCCTAGCACTGACCACCTTCCCAACTCACCTGCCACTCATGCACTCATAGTCTATACATGAAAGAAAGACTATGACATCTCTAAAGCCCCAGCTATTTGTGACCCAGGTCCAGGCTAAAAACCAAGACGTGGTGGGGGAAAAAATGTGACTTCTGACCCCCTACACCCTTTTACAGTAGTTAGTAGCATTTCTTGGGCTCACCAGCCTAAAGTTAAATAACAGGGAAGATCATAATTTAGGAAAACCATGATTACATCAGAACCTAATTTAATTTATAAGGTTCATCTTTTAAAAATTTTTTACATATTTTATTCACATTGCCAAAGCAGGTTGGATTAAAAGCATTTACAGATAAGTCTCTAAGAAAAGCAGAAAATACAGAAAAGAGGTGAAAACCAACAGTAAGTCAAAACCCAATTCAATTTTCCCCTCTGCAAGAAAAAAAAAAGAAAAAGAAAAGAAACACACACTTAAACCTTAAAGATCCTCATCAGTTTGAATAAGGGGGTGTAAAACGATGTTTTTTGTTTCTTAGTTGCTCTTGTTTTAGTGAATACAATTCCAATATTAAGATTCAAAATTTTTACTTTGCTCCACATTGCCTTCCGAAATAAGGTAAAATCATTATCCTGACCATCCTCTCCTATTGACATTATCATGGCTTATACAGTTCTGTTTTTACCATTAAAATCGAATGGTACAAAAATTCCCAAATGATTAATGAACTGCTGAGAATTCTGACTCGTCAGAGACGATTTTATTAGGAATCACATTTCCAAACATCCAGTCAGTACTTCAAAATAAGCATTCATCCAATGTAATTATGGTGACTTCACCAGACAGTAACACTGCCCACAATGATGTTTACAAAAGCACTTGTCACTCCCTTCGGATGTAGCAATGCAGGGGGTAAAAGTCTGTTTCCAAATTCTTTGTGTTTATACTCTGTAACAAGTGACAGAGTTTAATTGTCACTTAGATGTAAACAACAGAGCACTTCCATTCCTAACCTAATCCTAAATCCGCTCGGGTTTGTTTCTGCAGCAAATCCCACTCGGTACCTGACACAGGTATTCTAAGTCGAGAAAGAGACTACGGGAATTTAGAAAGAAGCTACAGGATTCTATTTTGGCCACTGGAAGATAACAGGTTCCAATATTAAGCAACTCCAGTGGAAGTTATTGCAACACCAAAGCAGTTCGTAAATTAATGTTGCCCCCAAACGTACACCCGCAGCCAGGAATTAGCTAATGAAAAGATGCTGCACCAAGAACAGCCTCCCATTCACCGAGCCCTGGATGTTTGTTTGCTCTTACCCGTCAACCTCTTCCCATTCTCATCACAACCCTGTGAAGTACTTATTATTTCATGAACAAATCCAGACAGTGTGACCCAGGGCCCCAGGGCTGGTCGGTGGCGGCGCTGGGGTTTGAAAACACAAACCTAGCACGACAGCCCAGAATCCCCGCCCCTAAAATGCACTCCTGCGCCAAAAGGAACCTGAGGGCTGGAAAGCTCTCGGGGTGCCCGCGTAGACTAAGTGGGCGAAGCCTTCGCCTCTCCAGGGGCGCCCGGCCGAGTTTCTGCCGCCGAGAGGCCGGGGAGCGCCGCTCACCTCCGAAAGCTCCCGGAGGGCCGCAGTGGAGCGAGGCGCCTCCGCCCGCCGGCGGACGGGTGTCCTCGGCGCCAGCAGGAAGCGCGGCGCGGGCACCCGAGTCGCCGGCGCAGCAGGCTGCGGCGGGCAGGAGCGCGCCGCCCGCCCGCGCGGGGGCACCTCAGCCGGCCGCCGCGACCGCGCCGCCCCTCCGCCGCGCCGCATCCGGGTCCCGAGGCTCAGCACTCACCTGCCCGGCGTCCTGCTGCCGCCGGCTCCCGGCTCCAGTCGCGCGGTCAGCAGCCCAGGCCACCGCGTCGGTCCCACTGCGGCGCCCCCATCCCGCCTCTCTCAGTAACCTCCCTCCTGCTCCGCGCGGCGCTACACCAGCCAGCCGCCCACTGCCATGGCCCGCTCCGCCGCCGCCGCCGCCGCACCGAGCGACAGACCACGCGCGCGCCGCCGCCGAGCTCGTGTCCGCTCGTGTGCGCGCACGCGCGCCCCCGGCGGGCCTCAGCATCCCCGGCCCCGCCCCGCGCGCCGCTGGGGCAGCTCTCCGGCCCGGTGGCTGCTGCAGCCAGGCTAGCTCGCGCGGCTCGGGCGGGGAGCGCCTCTACCCAACCGTCCTGCAGCCGGGCCATTGGTCCGCGGCGTGGCTGTGCAGCCCCTCTGCTAACCTTTGCGGCACTCGGAGGATCGCGGGGTCGGGAAACCCCCTCAAGCTGTCTCCCGGAACGACTTGCCATCTACCTCTGCTTTCGTAGCCTCCCTACGAGACACCGCTCGGTTTTTGGGATTCCTTGCTGGCCTGCTCTTCCCAGCCCCTCTCGCCTGTTGGTTCTGCGACTTTGAACAGACTCCTGGATTCCTGAGTGCTGCACTTCTCTTCCCCCACCACCATCCCTCTACCCTCTCCAGTTCTGGTAGTGGGGACACTAAATCGGCCACTCACAGCTGGCCCTTCAGTCCCTGTGCTGTTAATGGACCTGCAGAAGTCCACTCTTCCAAGCCCAAGGTTCTTTTTCTGTGTGTATATGTTTGCCGTAGTAGGCAACATTGTCCACAGAGCCATAAGGTTTGCCCAGTCCTTTCAGCATGCCTTATCTCCTGTTATCTTTAACCTCAAACAGGAAATTTCATGGCTCTCTTTGTTACTGACACAACTGGATTCTCCCTTACTAAAAAAAAAATTTAACTTCTTGTAAATCTACTATATGTAAAGTTACTGTAACTTATTGCTACTATAATACTTCAGGCAAGTAGATAAGTAGTCTGGGATAATATCTAAAAGTAGAGCTTAATAGCAAAAATGGCAAGCAAGTCAGTGATAAAAGTACTTTGTTTGATAAATGATCCTTGTTTAATGAACTCTCTGGGTAATAAACCAAAGGTAGATAAACCATACCATGTTCAAAAACAGATTCCAGGAGAATTAAGTATAAAAATATACAAAAACCAAGAGGAAATCTTTAGGAAATATGACTTAAGTGAGGGGACACTTTAAGCAAGACAGGAAACTAAAAATCATTAAAGAAAAATAAAATCATTTGTCTACATAAATATTTTGGAAGTTTTGCATCACAATGACAAGTTTTTTAAAAAACAATAGACAAAATAGAACTTCATAAAACATATGGCAAACACATTGTAGCTCTAACATAAAAGAGTTTCTATAAATGGATTTTTAAAGTCAAGAAACTCAATGTTTTACAAATATAGGCAAAGTATAAAAGCAGACAAATACTGGAAGAAAAAAATCAAAACTAAAAGGATACTTATTTCACTAGTAATTTAAAAAGCAAATTAATAATAATCCATCTTTCACTCATTGGGTTGGCAAACATTAACAAGAAAAATCTGTAATCTGGGGCCTCCTTGGTGGTGCAAGGTCTAAGTGGAAGCACTATGAAACTGTCTACAGCCACTGCAGCACTGAGTTCACTCCCTGGCCAGGGAGGGGAACCACATGGCACAACAGACCCTGCCTGGCCCGCTGCTCACTGTAGCAGCATATTTTGGTCCATCTGTCTGTTCTGCTCCCCTCTCTGTCTCTGGTGAATCCTCTCACCTCCTGCAATTCTAGCTTGTACCCCCAGCTCTTGTATGCATAAATAAATAAATCTTTAAAAATAAATAAAATAAACATACCAAAAAAAAAACACATAAGATAAAATAAAGATACTTACCTACTGACAAAAATATGCAGTATGTCTTAAGTGTATCTACTGAAAAACTAAAGAAAATACCAGGTGTAAGAAGATATGCAAATACACTGGTTCAGCAAAAGATGTTTCCACCTGGAACCTAAGAACATAGCCTTATTCAGGGAAAAAAAGATCTTTACAAATAAAATTAAGCTAATGATCTTGAAATGAGATCCTGCTAAATTTAGGACGGGCACTAAATCCAATGATGGGCATCCTTATGAGAGAAATGGACAGGGAGATTAGAGATACATAGTGGGCCTCACTGGTGTCACAGAGGTCTCAGCACTATTAAGAAAGGGTTTAAGTCTCAGCACTATGAAGCTATCAGCAGCCACTGCAATACAAGTCCAATCCTGGCGAGGGAGCTGACCCACATGGCTCAGCAGACCTTTCCAGCCTCACCTGCTGCTCCCCTCAGCCAAGTGTTTCAGTGGACCCATCTGTTCTGCTCCCCACTTGGTCTGTGGTGAATCCTCTCACCTCCTGCACCTCTGGCCTACACCCCAGTTCTTGAATGTGTAAATAAAAATAAATCTTAAAAACAGAGATACAAAGAAAGACATAGAAAAAGGTGATGTAAAGAGGCAGAGATGAGAGTGATATGTGTACAAGCCAAAGAATGCCAAAGATTGCTGGCAGCTACCAGAAGCTAGCTAGGAGAGGAACAAGGGACAGATTCTCTCTCAGAGCTTCCAGAAGGAACCAACCCTGCTGACAACTTGATTTCAGACTCCTGGACTCCAGAACTGTAAGAGAATAAACTGTTGTTTTAGGTTCCCCAGTTTGTGGTAATTTGTCAAAGTATCCATTGGAAACCAAAACAGATGTGTATTGTTATATATATATATATATACATATATATATTCATTTTAAAAGGGCAGATTATTAGGAAAAGGAGAAAAAGAGAGGCATCTGTATAGTCATAGGTGGGTAGGAGAGCCACTGCTCCAGTTTTGCAAAGGGAAACAGGTTTCTGAAAAGAAACACCTATATAGTCACTGAGGAGCAGAAGAGCTGTGTCTGAAAGAGACAGGTTTGTAAAAAGACACACCTGCATAGACACAGGTGAGCAGTCTTGAGAAGAAATCTTGCCTATTGTAGTGTTGTTCCTAATGCAGAAATAAAACTGGGAACCACTTGATTGTCCTTGGGTAGTGAAATTCATGAACCAATTGTACTACCTCCATACTATGGAATATTATGCAGCCGTGAAAATGAGACGTATTTATATTGATTCAAAAGGATGGCCATGATATATTGCCAAAGAGAAAAATGCAAATTGCAAAATGATTGATCACGTAAGCATATTACTGACCATTGTTGTATATATTCACATAAACATAGAGAAAGTAGTGGAAGAATTTACACTAGGCTGATTCCCCACTGAAAAAGGGGAATTTGATTGAAAGGGAGTTCTCTTTTTCTTTACAGATCTTTGAATTGTCTGACTTGTTAAGACCAGTATATGTATCATATTATTCCTTTAGTCTAACAAATATAGTTTCAAAGGAAAAAAAAAATCTGTGACTAGTTTTAAATCATTGTTACAGCTGTGTAAAGGTTCTATCTGTCCTATTTTAGAAAAATCACAAATTTCCATGACCCCCACTTTCCCACCACTTAGTTCTAAGTTATACTTTTAGGATATAATCTATTGGTGTTTTCCCCCATCTTCCTTCTGTCCAAATACTTCTGAGTATTTCTTAGAGCCACACATATTTTTTTTTTTTTTAGAATTTGAGTGCTTTCTTTTCATTGTTTAAGTGATAAATTCACATGGTTTAAAAATCTAAAATGTACAGTCAAATATGTACGGAAAGTCTTTCCCTCAGCTGTGAAACTGCATACAACCAATGTTGTCAGTTTCTTGAGCATCCTTCCAGAGATAGTAAATGCATTTACAAGTCAATACAGATATATTTCCCCATTAGTGTAAATAAATGAAAATAATTCATACTTTTTTTCATAAACTATATCTCAGGGTTTATATCAGTACATATGGTTTCTATATTCTTTTAAAACTTTTATTAGTATATAGAATCACATACAAAATACTGGACATGCCAACAATTTTCACAAACTGAACATACCTGTGTAATCAGTTCCCAAAATCAATAAAGAAAATATGACCAACACCTCAGAACCACCTGTAACTCCTTCCTGTCATTACCCTGCCCCTACGGGCAACTACTATTCCAGTTTCAAATGCCAATTTCTTTTTCCCTGAACACTAAGTAGCTTCAGACACTGTGCACTCTTTTTGTGTTTGGCTGCTCTACATTTCCCTCTACGTTGTTCTAATATTCACACCAAAATGTTTAACAAGTCCTCTTCCTGGTGCATGGATTAAAGTCTCAGCAGTATCAACCTACTGCCAGCCATTGCAGCATGAGTTAGATCCCTGGCCAGTGAGTTAACCCTCATGTCTCAACAGACCTCTCCTGTCTCACCCACTGCTCCCCTCAGCAGTGTATTTCAGTAGATCTGCCTGTTCTCCCCACTCTGTCTCTGTATGCTTAAATAAATAAAAACAAATCTTTTTAAAAAAAAAGTTTAACAATATTCTGTTCATTCTCATTGCTATATAGTATTTCATTGTATCTATACTTTCTGGCTGTATCATGTTCCATTGTAAGGATATACTATAATTTATCTGAGCCCTAACTGTTAGATATTTAGATTGTTTCCATTCTACTGATGTATAGATTGCTTATAGTGAACAACCTTGAATTATATTATTTTAGTGCATATGCAAGTGTAACTTTAGTGTAATTCCTCAAACTATAACTACTAGGTCAATATGTAGACGTATTTATATTTTTTTAAAGATTTATTTTACTTATTTATGCATACAAGATCTGGGGTACAGGGGTGGGAGCAATGAGGAGATTCACCAAAGACAGAGTGGGAAACACAACAGGTGAATCTACTGAAATTCACTGCTGAAGGGAGCAGCAGGCAAGATTGGAGAGGTCTGCTACACCATGTGGGTCAGCTCCCTGGCTGTGGATGGAACTCCTGCTGCAGTGGCTGCTGACAGATTCATAGAGCTGAGACTTAACCCATTGCATCACCAGGGAGCCCCGGTATATAAATTTATAATTTATAATAGTTAAAGAATGTTGCCAAATTATTCTCTACACAGTATGTGACCTTATACCCCACTCCCCAGGCAGAGTATTTGAAAGCATATTTTCTTAAAATTTTAAAGTTTAGAATCCTTCCAGATGGCACAGGTGTTAAGCTGTAGCACTATGAAGCTATTACCAGCCACTGCAGCACTAGCTCCATTCCCAGTTAGGGAGCTGACCCACATGTCCCTGCAGGCCTCTCCTGTCTGGCTGCCTGCTGCTCCCCTCCACAGTGTTCTTCAGTAGATCTGTCTGTTCTGCTCCTTACTCTGTCTCTGGTGACTCCTCTCACCTCTCCCCTCCCCACACGTCTGCCTGTACCCCAGTTCTTGTAAGCAAAACTAAATAAATCTTTAAAGAAAAAAAATTAAGTTTAGAACTTAGACTTGGAAACTACTCATCTTACACAGAGAGAAACCTAATCTCTTCAAAGTGAAAAGACTCTCACAAAGTCATAGAACAAGTTAGTTGTCATCCACAAATTCTGAAGGGGTAGATCTGGCTACTGGTCTCACATATCAGAGAGAACCAACAAAGCCCCCCACATCCTGTTCTGCCCACAACTATCTGTATGCTGCATTTCTCCCTTCCCCTTTCCCAACTGCCTTCAAAGACCAGCACCAAAAGTCTCAGCTATATCCAGGGCCACCAACCATGGGAGGAAGGAGTCAGAAAGGGAGAGGCAGGTGTAAGGCAATAGAGAGGTAGAAGGGTGAACATTAACTGTCTGAAGAAAGACAAACTGCAAAAAAAAAAAAAAAAAAGACAAACTGCAATAAAAATCAAGAAGCCAGTAAGGGGCAGAGATATTAGAAGAAGACGGAGAGGCAAAAAAGCTGGCGTTTCTGTCTTTTTTCCCAGCAAGAAAAATACAGTAGCACCAGAGACCTCCCTGGTGGCACAAGGAGTTAAAGTGCAGCACTCTGAAGCATCCTCAGCACAAGTTCGATCCCCAGCCAGGGAGGTGACCCACGTGGCATAGCAGACCTCTCCTGCCTTGCCTGCTGCTCCCTTCAGCAATGTACTTTGGTCTATGCAGTGTACTTCAGTCTACTTCTCTTCCCCACTCTGTCTCTGGTGACTCTGGTGAGTCCTCTAACCCCCCACACTTCTAGCCTGTACCCCAGTTCTTATACACATAAATAAAAAAAAAACATCACCAGTGCCTGGTTATTAGTAATATCACATATAAATATAAGATGCTGCTTTTAGAAAGGATATCTGGGTAAAATTATCCAACCTCTTCATATTTGTCTCTTAAACTTTTGCCTCCCCAGGACCAAGATTTGTGCCTAACATATAATAGAAGTCTTTTTTTTTTAAAGATTTATTTATTTATGCACAAAAGAGATGGGGTGTAGGCCAGAGGTGTGGGCAATGAGAGGATTCACCAGAGACAGAGTGGGGGTCAGAACAGGCAGATGTACTAAAATACACTGCTGGTGAGACAGGAGAGGTCTGCTGTGTCATGTGGGTCAGCTCCCTGGCTGGGGACTAAACTTGTGCTGTAGCCACATCTGGAAAAGAATATTGCAGAGTTCAGGCTTACAGTTCTTTGTAGTCCTCAGATCAACATTTGCACAATCTCTAAGACTGTATTAGTATCATGAATAGAATGGGAAAGTTTTACATGTGTACTAATGGATACTTTTTCAGTATTTTATATAACTACTCCCACAATTTTCTGCAGACCCTTGGCTTGCAGAGTTGTCATCATTTAGCAATTTTTAATAATGTACTTTGTAAATTCCACTTAGTAAAGAAGTCAGTATGAGGGGTGATGTTATCTAGGAAAAAAGATGTGCTGATGCGGCTTACGGTCCCTGGACTTGGGCGCCTTGTAATCATGGGATAAACTCATGTTTGCACTGGTGCAAGGTCCATGGACAGCTCAGCTGTGTGGACGTGAGTCACACTGCAAACATTTGACATCCTTTCATGAACTAATTTACAAACATTTAAAATTGTGTTGCAGTTATGTTTTTGCTGTTTAATAAAAAGTTGTTTCAGAGAAAAAAAATAAACTTGTGCTGTAGTGGCTGCCCTCACATATAGTAGATTTCTAAATATGGGTTATGTTTTTAAAGATTTATTTATGCATACAAGAACTGAGGTACAGATCAGAGGTGTGAGGGTGGGGGTGAGAGGACTCACTAGAGACAGATTTGGGAGCAGAACAGGCAGACTGAATGAAATAGATTGCTGAGGGGAGCAGCAGGTGAGATAGGAGAGGTTTGCTACACCATGTGGGTTACCTCCCTGGCCTGGGATTGAACTCCTGCTGAGGTGGCTGTGGATAGCTTCATAGTGCTTCTTCTTAACTCCTTGCACCACCAGGAAGGCCCCGATTTCTAAATATTTTTGAAAGAACAAACTAGGTGAAGAAATTGAGGCCCAGAGGGTTTAGAGAATTTGCCCAAGGTCATAGAGTAATGGAAACCCAGATCTTCCACAAGTCTAGTTGAAGTGCCTGCCAGTCACTCCTGTGACCCACTGAAGTGGCTTCACTACACTTTAGGTTCCTGAGCACCCTTATGCCAATATTCCCAATTGAATGGGAAGTTCCCTAGGAATACTGAGAAACCATTTCCTGGTCTGCTCAGATTGACTATCATTATAAATTGTCAAAGCACATTTTCCTAAGTGCCAAACAGAAGGTTAATTCCATCTGGTTTCCTTTTTTATTTCCAAAGGAAGTATCTACCTTGGGAGCTAGAGGCCCAGGGGGAATCTGGCTCAGTTTTGTAAAAATTTTCCCTAACAATCCAAGCCATACCAGGCTTATTATCTTGGTTGACCCTTCTCCAAGGCTTCAATCTCAACATCACTTCTTAATGACTACTGACCTCCATGCTCCTATAGTGATTAGTGTTCCACTAAGAGATTCTCACTGTCTGGTCATCAGTGGTTTTGCTGCCTGCACTGTGTGAGGTAATCACGAAACTTGGGGGCTTTCTTGTTCTCTCTATATTGCTAGTTCAAGCAATGTCAGCAGGTCTTAACTGAATATTTTCTCTGTTCTATTCACATTTTTATTCATGTTTTAGGAAAGGGTTTAGAGTCTAGCTACATCAAAGCAAAACCTGCAGGACTGGAGTTTGCAGGAATAGGGAAGGTATTCTGAAATGGAGGAAAATGCTAGGCATTGGGATTTCTAGAGTCTACATTCTTCTGAAAAATAAAGGAAAAGATACATAAGGATTTGGAGGAAAATTTAATAAAACACATAAACTCAAGCACACAACCATTTACATATACAGATTATAGCTGGAATATGTGATATTATGCAACTTTTTAAAAGAACGAGAACTGTTTTTTTATGGGAACTGTTCAGGAACAATCTCCGAGATATTATTTAATGAATTAGGAAAGAGGCAGAATAGTAAACTATGCTACCATTTGGAAATGCATAGAGTATCATCAGAAAGATACCAGCAACTTATACTGCCTGAGAGAATTAGAGTCCAGGAAACAAGGATGGAAGGAAGAATTTTTTTCCTTATTCTTCTTTTTTTTTAGAATTTTTAAAAAATTTATTTATGCATGCATGCAAGGACTGTTACAGGGCAACCCTAACATAAAATGGGTTTACCTGACTGGGTTTTTACCCGTATTTGAAAAGTATTTATAATGCTTTAATTGCAGACACACATAACAAAGGTTAATAAAGGGTTTTATTTATAAGAGAAGGGGAAATAGTGTAGTGAATAACATAAGGATAAGAGAGGGATATAGATTTGTAAATGTTTTACTAGTTCCTGGGAGCTGGAACTTAACAGCGTGTTCAGAGCTGGCTTTTAAGGAAGAGAGACCCTCAAGGCCCAAATGTTTGCTTTTATACACAGCCTGCTGCTTAACTCTATTTTTAGGTTTCAGTGATTCGCTTTTTGATAATGACCTTATGGGATTTGTAGATTTAAATATTGTAGGTTTGGATGGGGTTGAAGTTTATAACCTATTTGTGTAATTTATTTAGGAGGACCTTTGCCTCCTAACAGGACTGGAGCACATGCCAGCAGTGTGAGGAGTGAGAGGATTCACCAGAGACCCAGTGGGGAACAGAACAGGCAGATAAACCGAAATACACTGCGGAGGGGTGCATCGGGCAAGGCAGGAGAGGTCTGCTGCGCCATGTGGGCACCTTCCTGGCCCGGGGACTGAACTCATGCTGCATTGGCTGCAAGTGCTACAGAGTGTGGTGCTTAATCCCTTGTGACACCAGGGAGATCTCTTTTACTCTTTCTTCTCTTATGCTTTTTGAAATTTTACCATATTTATACACATGTGTTATATGTTTTCCATAAACAAACACAGATTATACATATACACACACGTGTGTGCACATAAAAATATAAAGTGGTTCTAATTAAGATGTCTGACCCTCATTGAAGAAAGGGAGGCAAAATATAAGTGAGGAAAGATGGAGCCTAGTGAAGGAGTAGGTAAAGCAATGAGGGCTCTAGAAAGACAGGAAGTAGGCTCATGGACTAGTCTTACAAACTGAGACGGCGAAGTACACTATATTTTAAGAGCAGTTTGTCTTTAATTTTATTAACTTGAAACTCTAGGATGGTATCATTCACTAAAGAAATATAAATTGAATGTTGAAAAAGTCAGACACTACTAAAACCAATTAGTGCTGGTATGCAGAGTTAGCTAGATCAAAGATTGTATCCTTGGTTCCCAAGGGGTTTGGGTGTGACTCTGCCTTGTGGAATGTGAGCTATTTATCAACAAAGGCGCTGCTCTGTTGTTGAAGACAAGCTACAGGAGACTCCACTTTAACCTGTTTTTATAAATAAGGAGGATAATGTTGGTGTTCCTCTCCCTACCCTGTAAAAATGGCAGGTAGTTAAATTAACATTTTAAATAATCTGCTAATGTGAACACCTTAAATCAAGATTTTTCTGGACCATCAGGACGGTGTTAAAGGCAGAACTGTCTCAAACTTACTACTAGTGGCTCTTCTGCAGTTTCAGCCTGACTCATCCAAAATTGAATTTTTAGTGGAGAGCCTATATTCAGTTCTGTACGTAACTCACAGGCCTTAGATTTGCAAAACAAAGCGCTAACTTCAAAGGGAAGAATTCTTTTAGTTAAAATGTGGGCTCTATCATAGCCTTTATCTTTAAGAAAACAGCAAACCCAAGTGTTGACTTTAACTTCTTATGCTTGTTAATCAAATCTTCATTTCAGTATGTAGACATGTAAGACAGTTTGGCTTTTTCAACTTATGATGCTGAAAATATACAGACCATAGGTCTGGAGTAGTCTTGAAATACCTATGCAAATGAATGGGGAAGTTTGCAGGTACAGGATGGGTCTCAAAAACAAAAACCTGGATTGCTCAACCTAAAAGGGTGGGAAGCAGTGTGAAATGCAAAATGAATTCCCTAACACTCAATCCCCCAGATTCAGGCAGATAAATGTTCCTTTTACGAGATTAAGATTTATACATTCAGAGGATTCAGAGATGTTCAATCTGTTACAGGGCAGGGAGAGGAGCACCCAGAACCCCCAAGCCTGCCCTCTCTGAATGGGTTCTGCCATCCGCCGCATTAAGACAAACATACAAAA
>JAGFMF010011830.1:23091410-23104984 GCA_019455555.1 Galemys pyrenaicus | reverse complement strand
CTTATCGGATTTGTGGTTCTGGAACACTGATGGTCTGGAGTGGGGGTTGGAGTCCACACACCCATAATCCATTTAGGACTACCTTTCCCCCTAACAGTTACAGATGCTACATATTGAGATGCTTAACCCCTTGTGCCACCAGGGAGGCCCCCTGGGCCTAACTCTTTTTTTTTTTAAGATTTGTTTATTTATGCATACAAGAGCTGGGGAACATACCAGAGGCCTGGAGGTGGGGGGGTAGTGAGAGGATTCACCAGAGACAGAGTGGGGAACAGAACAGGCAGATCAACTGAAATACACTGCTGAGGGGAGCAGCAGGAGCCATGTGGGTCCCCTTCCTGGCCAGGGATCGAACTTGCACTGCAGTGGTTCGGTGCTCAACTCACCGCACCACCAGGGAGGCCCTGGGCCTAACTCTTATGGAACATCGTACATGTCCTAATATCAGAAATTCAGTTGATTTTTTTTTCTTTTTTTTTTTTTTAAGATTTATTTATTTATGCATACAAGCACTGGGGTACAGACCAGAGGTGTGGGGGGGGTGAGAGGATTCACCACAGAGAGCAGGGAGCAGAACAGGCAGATCGACAGAAACACACTGCTGAGGGGAGCAGTGGGCATAGCAGGAGAGGTCTGCCACACCATGTGGGTCCCCTCCCTGGCTGGCAGCAGGGATCGAACTCGTGCTGCAGTGGCTGCGGTTTGCTTCATAACGTGTTGCTTAACCCACTGCGCCACCAGGGAGGCCCTGGGCCTAACTCTTATGGAACATCGTACATGTCCTAATATCAGAAATTCAGTTGAACTGCATTCCCTCAAGGCAAGGGTGATAGATGTTGTTTTTATAACTGCAACATAGAATCTGCCACCTAAATTATCTTTAAAATGTAATTTTTGAAGTTATGAATGACATTGAAATACATAAATGAAGTTACCTCTGATAGGTGACGTTAGCCCTAGGGATTACACATAGATATATTTAAAGTGGGTTAGAAATAAAGCTTTATTGTAGGTGAGAATATACACTCAAAATGAATATGGGAAGATTCAATGGAGAATTGCTGGGATTACATTTTGGTTATTTATTTGTGTACTTGTATACACTTATACTGCATCCTTGTATCTCCTACAAGATTGCAAACTCCTTGGGGACAGGGTATGATATAGTGTTTATTTTTTATATTTCCGATAGTTGACACAGGCCTTTATTCTAGGTGAATACTCAGCAAATGTGTACTAGAAACTTTACCTGAATACACAAAACCAGCAAATGCTGACAACAAGAATTCAAAGTCCATCTGTTCAGTGCAATAGCTCCTGTCCCCTATACATCATAATAATTCTGCAATCCAGCCTCACTGACTTCTATTTCTCCAGGATTTTAGTTAAATGGGTGTTTTGTAGCAATATGCAATTAGTTAATGATCCAATCACACATGGCAGCAATTTTTTTTTTATTTTGTATTCAGAGCCTCTCTGGTGGCACAAGGGGCTGTCTCAGCTCTAAGAAGCTATCAGCAGCCACTGCAGGATGAATCCAATCCCCAGCCAGGGCCGTGACCCACATGGCACAGCAGACCTCTGCTGTCTCGCCCACTGCTCCCCTCAGCAGTGTGTTGAAAAGATCTACCTGTTCTGCTCCCCACTCTATCTTCGGTGAATCTTCTTACCCTCCCCCACCTCTGGCCTACACCCCAGCGTTTGCATGCATAAATAAATAAAACTTTAAAAAAATTTTATATTTATCTTTGAGAATTATTGTCATCTGTTATTTGAAAGAAAGAAACACACCTGACTACTGATTAAATGGTCTTGAGGGTGTAATGCAAGCCAAACAAAGCACAGGAATACAGAGTTCACCCTGCAACAGTATCCTGAAATTTTGTCTCCACTTCCACTGTGGTTGTTTAAATGAGCTTCCCAGGTGTTAATTCCCAGTGGTGACATGACTCAATATTTGGAACTTTGGGTTGCTCTGAACTGATAGAATACTATCTCATCACACTTCGGTCCAGGCAGCTTAATGCAGGATTTCTGAAATCTTCTCATCCCTCACCCCAGTAAGAAATGCATTTTCCATTGTATATTTATAACATTATATGTTGAAATAAAAATGTGATGAAATACCCTTATTTTGTGTGATGCCCTCTGATGTTCTCTAGTTTCTTTTCTTTTTTTTTTCATAGAAGAACTGGGGTGTAGGCCAGAGGTATGGGGGGTGAGAGGATTTACCAGAGACAGAGTCGGGAGCAGAACAAGCAGATCTACTGAAATACACTCCTAAAAGGAACATTGGGTAAGACAGGAGAGGTATGCAGCACCATGTGGGTCACCTGGGGGGAGGGGGTTGGGATATAGAACTCCTGCTGCAGTGGCTGCAGA
Organism: Galemys pyrenaicus; assembly: GCA_019455555.1. NCBI lineage: Eukaryota > Metazoa > Chordata > Mammalia > Eulipotyphla > Talpidae > Galemys > Galemys pyrenaicus. Next base: position 23,102,602 of record JAGFMF010011830.1, on the reverse strand, counting down.
TGGCTTCATAGTGCTGCCCTTGTACCACCAGGGAGACCCCATTCTATTTCCCATTTTATTTATTCATTTATTTCTTTTAAAAATTTATTTTTATTTATGCATATAAGAACTGTGGTGTAGGCAGAGGTACAGGAGGTAAGACTGACCAGAGACAGAGTGGGGATCAGAACAGGTGATCTATGACACTGCTTGAGGGGAGAAGTGAGAGGTCAGCTGCGCTTTGTGGGTCACTTCCCTGGCTGGGGATTGAACTCCTGCTACAGTGGCTGCTGATTGCTTCATAGTGCTGAGACCTCACCCTTGCACCACCAGAGAGGCCCCTTATTTATATTTTATTTTTAGATTTATTTATTTATGCATACAAGAACTGGGGTACAGGCCAGGGGCGTGGGAGATGAGAAGACTCACCAGAGACAGGGTGGGGAGCAGAACAGGCAGATCCACTGAAATACACTGCAGAGGTGAGCAGCGGTGGAGACTGGAGATGTCTGCTGCGCCATGTGCATCCCCTCGCTGGCCTGGGATCGAACTCTCACTGCTTTGGGGCAGATGCTTTACAGTGTGGCGCTCAACCCGCTGCGCCACCAGCAAGGCCCTCATTTAAATATTTTTTTCCTTTATTTATATATATTTGATATCAATTGTGGTCCTCATGGCCCTCATTTATATTTTAAAAGAACAGAAATATATATATCTGGAGTATGTGGAGTCAGAGACATCTTTTTTTTTTTAAAAGATTTATTTATTTGTGTATACAAGAGCTATGGTAGGCCAGAGAGGGTTCATGAAAGAGGAGTGGGGAATAGAATAGTGGATTGATTGAAATGCAGGCCTAAGGGGAGCAGCACTGAGACAGGAGAGGTGTGCTGTGCCTTGTGGATGGAACTTGTGCTTCAATGGCTGCTGATAGCTTCGTAGTGCTGAGACTTAACCCCTTGCACCACCAGGGAGGCCCCCAGACATGCTTCTTTTTTTTTTTTTTAAAGATTTATTTATTTATATATACAAGCACTGGGGTACAGGCCAGAGGTGTGGGGAGGTGAGAGAGTCCACCAGACAGAGCAGGGGGCAGAACAGGCAGATGGACTGAAACACACTGCTGAGGGGAGCAGCGGGCCAGGCAGAAGAGGTCTGCTGCGACATGTGGGTCCCTTCCCTGGCCAGCAGCAGGGATCGAACTCATGCTGCAGTGGCTGCGGTTTGCTTCATAGTGCGTTGCTTAACCCACTGCGCCACCAGGGAGGGCCCCAGACATGCTTCTTTTAAGAATGGTAAATTTGCTTGGAAAATGCCTGGTTTCAAGTGAAAGGGAGCAAAATTTGCCTCCCCCCAAAATATGTCTTTGGCATAAGGATTATTTTGAGCTAGTTGTTTTTAGGAAACAGCAAAAACAGAAGTTCTGAAAACTGGGGGGAGGTTGTCCTTTTGTAAGTTGTTGGGGTGCAAAAGGTATCATCCTCTGGTTTCTTCTTAGCTGGGTGAGTACTCAAAACAGCATCTCCATAAATTAAAAGGAAAAACAATTAATTTATGGAGAATCACATGGTTGTAAATACTAAGGAAATGGGGTGTACTAGGGATATTCCTGTGTTTAGGGATTTAGGGTATCAAGGAGACAGAGGATACTTCACAGGACTGGTAAGGAGAGGGAGTTATTTCAACCTTACTCTGAGTAAAGATGGAATTCTTAGGTCACATTCACTGAAAACTCTAGGTCATAAAAGGGGAGCACTGCTTGCTTCTCTGATTAGAAAAAGGGCAGAAGCTTAGAAAGTGATGATCTCTGCTTTCTTTATAGAGAGATGAAGAATTTAGGCAAAGATAGATGCTTCTCCTGTCATGAGATTAAAATTTAAGAACTCGTAACCTTCAGAATCCTCACTGCTCTCAATCCCAAATAATCTGCATTCTTTAATAGTAATAGGCATCCTGAGGTTCAGGTCCCTGAATCACCTGTAGCTCTCCTACCCGGGTGTCATGCTAAAAAAGATATCCTAGGCATGCTAAAAAAAAGTCTCTCTAACCCCTTTTGGGAGATAGACACCACAAGGCAAAAACTCCATTCGTAAAGGTGTCTTTCTTGCTGTACCAGGAATTGAGGATTTCCAAATCTTTTAAACTCTTATCTATGGAGGAAGCAGTAACATATGTGTATAACAACCACACCTTTGGTTTATGTGCCTTCCCTGGTAATTTCCCGTAATTGGCCTTTCCTACCTCCTCCAATATCCTTTGTCTTTAGCTGAAGATAATATTTAAAGAATTGACTTGGGTCATTTCAGTGAGTTAGTTTTTCCAGGTCTCTCCCACATATACTTGTTTGATTTTTCTACTATTAATCTGGCATTTATTTTAAGAATGTCTTAGTCAAGAACTGAAAGAAAATTATTTTCCCTCTATACAAAGATTCTAGATTTATGAGGTTGGTCAGTTTCTTTTTCTTTTTATGTCTATCTAAGAATACTATCAGTTGTGTGGAGTAAAGTTGGGGGTGGGTAGTATAGAGAAAGCAGTGAAGCTATGCCTAGCTAGAAAAATAATCTAGCTAGAGTGGTGTAGGGTGTAGTATCAGAGGCAAAAAAAAAAAAAAAAAAGCAATTTAAGAACAGTTTCAGTAGAACTACTAGCATGACAAAGTCCTAAATTAGATGTGAGGGGTGGAACTGTCAAGATGAATGAATTAATTGAATAAACTAATAACCACTGATTTCAACAATCAGAGAGAAGATGGTATATATCTTAGTCTGTGTGTAAAAGGTAAGACAGCAGAAATTTAATAGTCCTAGTCCTTACCGTCAGGAAATTTACAGCAGAATATCTCCTAACATTTAGAAAAGAAAACAAAAATAGGGGCCTCCCTGGTGGCCTACAGGCCAAGTCTCAGCACTATCTTTCACTGCTATCACTTGAGTTCCCCCCGGCCAGGGAGATAACCCACACAGCAGACCTCTCCTGCTGCTCCTGCTGCTCCTCATAGCAGTATATTTGTGTAAACGCCCTCCTCTGCTCCCCACTCTGTTTCTGAATCCTCCTATCTTCTGAACCTCTGGCCTACACCGCATTTCTTCTATGCAAAAATGGAAAAAAACAAAGATTACTTTCAGACCAACCCTAGCATAGTGAAGAGTCACCTGGAGTTCAGAGCTTGAGCTTTGTATTCCTTTTAGATGAGGGAGGCTTAGCCTTGTCTTTTAAAGAAGGGATTTGGCTTTTTGTTCCCCTGGTATGGCCCTTCTGCCTTATTGAGGAGATATGGGACAGGACCTGAGATTGGGAGGGCAGTAGGTGAAGAGAAAAGACAAAGGCGGGGATAAAATGAAGGCAGGATGGGAGCCCACACCAAGTTAAATTCTCATTACTAGTCAGATTGGAGAAACAAAGGGCAGGAGTATTGATATTATATGGCAGTGTAGTGGTAGGTAAATATAGTATAGTTACAGGGCAGGGAGAGGGGCACCCCAGAACCCTCAAACCCATTCTAAATAGGTTTTGCCATCTGCTGCATCAAGACAAAACATAAATCTAGTGCCTAAGTAACACCTTCAATGGAAAGGAACTTTAACGTAATGAGCGTGCTATCCAAGCACCCTAAGTTATCCATCCCTTTGTGGGTAAATGTCCAGCCAAACAGGGTTGGCTCAAAGCAGGGTTACTGAGGCCTGAAAGTCTGCCACAAGTCTAAGGCATGTTCTGGCAGGGACGTGTCATAAAAGGTCAGAAGTAGCCAAACAAGTCTGAGAGGAAAAGAGGAAAATCAAAATCACGATAAAAGCTGCCATTGTTCACCTCACAGGGGTCTCTCACCCACATCTGTTTAAACCAGCCCAGGACCAATGAAGAAAATGCAGCTTCTTCACGTCTCTCTGCTCCACATGCTTCCTCCAGGTCTCCTTCTGGTTCTCCATCGTTCTTCCTTCCTCCCTCAGTTTCCTCTCCAGCTCCTCTTCTTCCCTGCTCAGTTATATGTTACCTTGGGTGGGGCAAGGAAACTGGAACCTCTGCTTTTCCTGGAGACTCCCCTGTCACAGTATTAGGCTAACTGTCTTTCATGTTCAAATTATATGCATTATTAAATCAAGGAAAAACAACGGGGAGAAGTAAAGAGAAGAGATGGGGTAAGTTCTGCAGTGGAATAGAAATGTTATAGTACCTGAATCCTGAAGGAGATGTAGGACAGCCAATGTAAATTCTGTCTCTTGTCTACAGCAGACTTCCTTGCTAATGGTGCAATTGCATGGATCAGAGTTGAAGTTTGAGAAAAGGTATACACATAGATGGGAGTATCTCTGGATCAATAATACATAAAAATGCCAATGAACTGCATTGATCAATATACCTGGTCATCAATGTAGCTCACCAATTAGCCAGTTGAACAGCTATGAATTTTATTTGTATATCTGGTATAGAGAGTGGGACCAAAATGATTATCATCCTCCTTGTTAGGACATCATAACAAATACTTAAGTGTCTCTTGTATATTTAGAAAGTCATAAATAGGGCCTCCCTGGTGGTGCAGCAGGTTGAGCACTGCACAATGAAGCATCGCACAGTGAAGCGAGTTTGATCCACCCTCTTCTGCCTCCCTCCCGCTGCTCCCCTCAGCAGTGTATTTCAGTCTATCTGCCTATTCTGTTCCCCACTCTGTCTCTGGTGAATCCTCACCTCCTGCGACTCTGGCAACTGTACCCCAGCTCTTGAATGCACAAATAAATAAATCTTTAAAAAAAAGAAAAAGAATGTCATAAATATTTACAGTTCTAGGGCCTCATGTATATTTAGTACTTCAGGATGCACAGTATATCTTGGTTCTTCCATCCTTTCTATATTTAATACACATCTTGTTCTCATTATCACCTTAACAGATATATACAAGGTGTTGCCTTTATCTTAAAAACTAGAAACTTATTTTCTAAAATAGAATTGAAGAATCTAAGAAGCAAATGCACATTACAGAAGTCTGAGCATCCAAGTGTGAGAAACCTCTGCAAGTAGTGAAAGCTGAAGTTTGGGGAAGGACTCTTCCAACACTAAATAAGGGACTTAACTGCCTCAGGAGTTAAAAGTTGAACCCAGAACAGGAAGAAGTTCAGTCAGAGCCTTCAAAAAAGTGTTCAGGGACCAGAGGTTGGCTAGCTGGGATTTGCAAAGAAGGAAAGGCCTGATTACTGCTCTCAACTCAATACTGCCCCTCTGGTCATTCCTGTGACTCAGGTGTGACAGGAAAGCAGCTACCATAGGGCAGATGCAGTCTAGCATCTACCCAAGACAGGTGGGGAAGCTGATGTTCAACTTGGTTCTAGTGTTAGTGTGCAACTAGGGAACACCCAGGGGTGCAAGCTCTCAAAGGGGTCTAGCCATTGCCACCCAAAAGCAAGGGAAGAAGACTCTTAGTGTAAAAGATCTTGAATAGAATTAGTGTGTATATATAGAGAAAAGATATTCCTAATAATAGTTTCCTAGCACCATCTTCCCGCACACCCCTGCCAAGCCAATGACCCCATCCCCTTGCGGGCAAATACCTAGCCAAACAGGGTTGGCCAAAGTAGGGCATCGAGGTCATAAGTCCAAGATAACTTCTGGTGGGGAACCACATGAAAGGGGATTAAGCAGATCCAAAAGTGCTGGAATGACAGAGATTCTGAATCAAAATATTGCAAGTAATCCACCATGAAGTCAGGACAAGGGCTGTCATTGTCTCTGCTGAGGGCTAGAAGTAGTCTTCCCTTGTGTCTCTCACTCACATGTCTCTTCCAAGTCTCTCTTCCAGGTTTCTGTAGAGATACTCAACATGCTTTACTCCAGGTCTCCTTCCCATCAGAACCATGGCTGCAGAAGCAAGAGAGGAGGCCAACTGCCTTCCATTTTATACAGTCTACTCATTTCTTTCTTTCTTTTTTAAGATTTATTTTATTTATTTATGCACATAAGAACTGGGGTGCAGGCCAAAGGTATGGGGGATGGGCGTCTGGGTGTGGGAGGTGGAATGAGAGGATTCACCAGAGATAGAGTGGGGAGCAGAACAAGCAGATCTACTGAAATACACTCCTAAAAGGAACATTGGGTAAGACAGGAGAGGTCTGCCGCACCATGTGAGCCAGTTCCCTGGCCAGGGATCGAACTCATGCTGCAATGGCTGCTGACAGCTTCATAGTGCTGCAACTTAACCCCTTGTGCCACCAGGGAGGCCCCACAGTCCACTCATTTCTGTCCCTAGTTCCCCTGCTCAAGGAGTCTGACTCATGGCATTCTGGGACTTGTAATCCAAGGTGACTGCATGTAAGTTTGGGTGGGGAAAACAGGGCCCAGTCTATGCACTGCAGTGCTACTTCCCTGTTCTAGGGAGATGCCTCTGTAACACTTGAGAGACTTTTCCCAAAGACCCTCAAGAAAGGAGAATTCAGGGTAGAGTTCTGTAGAAGCCACTGTAGCCTTTGGTTGGGTGAATAAAGATCAGCTTATATGGGCCTCCCTGGGGGTACAAGGTATTAAGTCTCATCAGTATGAAACTTTAGTCAGCCACTGCAGCATGAGTTCGATCCCTGGCCAGGGACATGACTCACATGACACAGCAAACCTCTCCTGTTGCACCTACTGCTCCCCTCAGCAGAATACTTCAGTAGATCAGCTTGTTCTGCTCCTCATTCTGTCTCTGGTGAATCCTCTCACTCTCTGCACCTCTGGCCTGCACCTCAGCTCTTGTGTGCATAAATAAATAAAATAAATCTTAAAAAAAAGATCAGCTCTATAGATTTCTTTCAAATCTGTAACTTCCTTAGTTGTTTTTGTTATTCCTTGTTTGCCTGCAGTACAATTAGTAAAATGAACAGAGTTTAAGCAGATAGGAGGACATGTAAGGGGGATTGATTACATTTTAAAAACTTGCCTGTGGAATAGGTCCTGGTGAGATAGGTGTGGGTGGGGTGTCCGTAGAGCTTCTGATAGCACCCTGTGAGCTTGTGGGGAGAGATAAAAAAAAAGTGGGCTCCATCTGAGTGGAACTGTGAAATTTGCTGGGGACTGAGGAGAAGCGGGTGAGACAGCTCAGCCCCACACTGCTCAGCTAGCCCCTCAGGGAACACTTGGGCTTTTAAAAAACCACTTTGCTTTGTAGTCAGAGGTGTAGAACTGAAGGCTGTGGGATGTGGGAAGTAGCTCAGTCTCCTCCCCCACTCCCACAGTTCACCCAGCTACCTCTTCCATTACTGTACCCTCATTGTCTGTTTTCTGTAGGTCTCCCCCACCAGGCTCTGAGCCCCAGGGAGTAGGCACTGAGTCCGTTTCACCTCTTTCTGCCTCACAATGCGGCCCAGCGTGGGGCCTGACACTTGGAAATTTCTCAAAGAGTTCCTTGTGAATGAATGGACAGACAAATGCTTTCTCCCTACTAAACTGAACTCTAGATGAGATTTACAAAGAAAGAAAGGCCTGATTACTTCTCTCAACTCAATATCACTTCCCCGGGCATTCATGAGCCTCAGGGATTCAAGGAGGCAGCGGAGTCCAGAAGATTTGGTGTCTATGTTTATGTACTTTTTTCTGGGGGATGAGATTCTAGCTCACTGGTCAAATTTTCAAAAGTGTGTGTCTCAAAATGGTTAAGAGTAATCATTTGAGAAAATCAATCCAGAGTGGAGATTTTACATACATTTTTTCAGCATTGATGTTTTCTGAACTAAATCGCTTTTCTTCCCAGCAGGGCTGTTTTCTTTCTGGATATAGGATATAATCCCTTGAGTTTGTTATTTTGTAATGTCAGACTCTTCTGTTCACCTGAGAAAATCGTAACATGAGGTTGCTGACTGTTCAGGTCAGGCCGCCCTGAAATGTGGTACTTGGCATATTAAATATCTTAAGTGAGGGAATTTAAAAAGGAACTAAAGCAGGAGAACCAGCCTGATCGTCACACCTCCCTTTCTTCCCTGAAAAAGGTCATAAAACTCCCATGCCAAAGGTAATGACTCTGAGAAGTTGCTTTGAGGAGGGTTCAGTGAGAGGGGTCTTTGGTTACCTCTGAGAAAAGTTTCAGCAGTTCTCTTTTCAGCACCACAAGGCAAGTTTAACAAGAAGACAAGGAGATTTGTATAGGTGCAGACATGTGAGGTTACATTTTAAAAGGACAGGTTTATGAGGAAAAGAAGAAAGAAAAAGAGTCACCTGCATAGACACAGGTGGGTAGAGAGCTGCCATGCTGCTTTGCGAAGAAAAAGGTTTGTGAAAAGAAATGCCTGTGACTAGGGGCCTCCCTGGTGGCACAAGGGATTGAGTGCTGCACTGTGGGGCTTCCACAACTAGTGCAGGGCTCATTGGATCCCCTACCAGGGAGGGGACCCACATGGCGCAGCAGACCTCTCCTGCCTTGCCCGCTGCTCCCCTCAGACTGAAGGATCCCTTTCAGTCGATATGCCTGTTCTGCTCCCCACCCCCCTATCCCCCCCCATCTCTGGTGAATCCTTTCACCCCCTGCACCTCTGGCCTGTACCCCAACTCTTCTATGCATAAATAAATATTTTTTCAAAAGTCTTAAAAAAAAAAAAAGGAAATGCCTGTGACTATAGTTAGGCAGGAGAGCTAACTTGCCAGGGCAGAAATTGTACTGATACAGTGAGAGTTTCTTTCTTTTGTGGAATTGTTAATCTATTGTTAGATTAATTACTTCTAGGGTGTGATTAGGTTGCTTTGTCAGGCCCTCAATCTCCATATTCCCACCTCTAGCCTAGGCCTCTGGATACTTCCTATAGCAGCCTTTTTTTCTGTAGCTGTCTGCATCTAAGGATTTTTCATTTCTGTAGCTAATTTAAGAACTGTGTCCTTATTGCTAACCCCCACTCCAGTTTCTGGTCTTGTGACACCTCCATCCTAAATTTTGTACTTAGCCTCCCTTACCTGTATCAGGAGGACAATCTTATCACCAGGGAAGGACATTTGGAACCTGAGAAGGCTGTGTAAACAAACTTTGTTACTCTAACCCTTGGCCTCCTGATTTACTACCTACTAGCCCTAGCCCAAGGATCCCCTTGGTGTGTTACTTCTTTCCAAATTTATTATTTGTCTCAAAGACAAAGGCTTCCTGCTCTGGTCATTTCTTAATGTCTTAATTCTTCTGTGAAGGCTCTTATGTACATGTAAAATTTTAATAGAATTTGTATGCTTTTCTCCTGATAATCTGTTTTTGCCAGTTCAAATTTCACACCCACTGGGTCCCTAGAGAGAGTTGAGGGAATATATTTTTCCTGCTCTACAATGCTATCATGTTTGGATTCTCCCAGTACCTTACCACCATCACCTCAGCCACAGGCCCTTAGTAATTTTTCCCACATGCCTGGCTCATCCCTGTTTTGCAGGTGGGAACGCTGGTGCTGGCGTGGGGCTTTTTGGAAGTGAGACCTCAAGGGCAGAGACAGAACCAGGAAGAGCGCTGCTGAAATATCTTACCAAATCCAATTCCCCTTGCAAGTTCAGCAGCCTCCCCTCCCTCTTCATAACAATGGAAGGAAAGAGGAAGTAGGAAGAAATAAGGCCAAGTAATTAAGTTACAAGGGGTAATTACCACGGGGCTGAGGGAAAGCAGCTCCCTAAAAGGAACACCAAAAACAGCTTACAAGGACGACAACGTGTGGGGGCATTATACCAAATACATGCTTGTGGGGATGCAAAAAAGTAAAATGCTGAACCAGACTGACACTGGGGAACCTGCCAATGGATGGGGCAGGAGCAAGGTTGGGAGGGGTAAAGAAAGCTACAAGCCAGAGAGGGACTTATCTGCAGCACTTGCCCTGGCCTAAGATTGAGTATCGGTGCCTCAAGGGAGGGATGAGTCAGTTCCAGCAGATCCCAGTTTAGGATAAAGAGGCACTGGAAGGGCAACCACCCTCTCTGTGAAAAGGCTAGCCCAGTCTAGGAATTAAGGAGGCCCTAACCCTATAGAAAGGGCCCCTTTGCATGGAGATTAAGAATAATGTGCTGTCTTAAACTCTCTTCTGGGAAGTTTCAGCTATGCCACCCTTTGTTCCGTTTCAGAGATGTCAAAAGGTAAGGCTGGCATAAAGCAGAAGACAAAGGAGCAAGTGCCAGACTATAGCTGTGAAGGTCAGTCACATCTTGCTGCAGGAGGCAGGAATGTTTCCTGGAAACTAAAGAATATTCTAGGTCATGATTGTGACTAAGTGCACAGGGTTTCTTGGTGCAGAGAGAGAGAGTAAGGGTCTGTATGGGCATCTGCTCCATTGGGTCTGGTTTCTTTAAATTAAGCCCACCCACCCCAACCTGACATTCAGAGCTGTTGAAATGATGGCTGCATCACTCAGCCCAAGTCTTTGTGGAAATAAAAAGTGACTAGAATGGGAACTGACCTAGAGGCTTGCAAGGATTTCGTGGCTGGGCCACTGCTTTGCAACATGTTGAAGAAAGATTTCCATCTTTGGGAGGAGGTTTGTGATAGGTGACTTTGATTATATGGTTTTGTGTTTGTTTTTCAATTGTGTTAAAATATACATCATAAATTCTGAGTCATCAGTATGGGCTGGGCATTTCTTCTGTTGTTATCAATTAGGGTTATTCATGCCACTATAGTCTGTGGTGGTTTCACTGGTGCTGGATGGTAATGTGACCTTATTTCCATGTCTAGGCACTGAATTTGGGCTGGGTGGTATATTTCCAGCATGATACCTGGGCAGCTGGTTTGCAAAAGCAGAAAGAGGCAGAGCTTAAGACCCGTTTTCAGACCTGCTTGAAACATCTTTGCTAATGTTCCATTTTTCAAAGCAAGTCAAATTGTTACAGGGCAACCCTAATATAAAATGGATTCCCCACACTGGGTTCTCCACCCCCGCGCTCAGAAGACTTAAAAGTCCCAACTCCAGGTACACGTGGCAAAAGTTATTAGCACGATTTATTTTATGAAAGAAAGGGGAATAAAATAGTAATAACACCAAAGGAAAAAGAAAGGGATACAAATCCACAAATACTCTACCAGATCTAAGCAATGGCGCGTTGAGAGCTGGCTCTGAGTCGAATGAGATCGCTCTGAAGGCAGGGGTCTAGCTCCTCCCTCAGAGAGAGAGTGTGTCCCAGCTCACCTCTGGTTTCATAGCCAGCCTGGCTGCTTAACTCCACCCTCAGGTCCCAGTAATCCACTCTTCGATAATCATCTTATCGGATTTGTGGTTCTGGAACACTGATGGTCTGGAGTGGGG
>JAGFMF010011830.1:23055017-23091327 GCA_019455555.1 Galemys pyrenaicus | reverse complement strand
ACACCCATAATCCATTTAGGACCACCTTTTTCTGGAACACTGATGGTCTGGAGTGGGGGTTGGAGTCCACACACCCATAATCCATTTAGGACCACCTTTCCCCCTAACAAAATGGCTAACCCTAGAATAATGTGAGAGACTTTGTTAGGGGGAAAGGTCATCTTGAATGAATTATGCAAGTAGGTTTAGGGACTCCAATTCTCACTCCAGACAAACAGTATCCAAGATCTACAAATCCTATAAAGTCATCACTGAAGAGTGGATCACTGGGACTTGAGGGTGGAGTTAAGTAAGCAGCCAGGCTGGGCATAAAACCAGGCATATGGGCCTTGGGGGTTCTCTTGGTTTGGAGCCAGCTCTCAGTATGCTGTTGGGTTCCAACTTGGAGGAACTGGTAAAACACATTTATGGATTTGTCTCCCTCTCTTTTCCTTGTATTATTCATTACTTTTTTCCCTCTTTTTTTGTAAATAAAACCCTTTATTAATCTTTGTTCTCTGTGCCTGCAGTTGGGTCTTATTATAAGTACATTTTAAGCACATGGGTGAGGACATAGTCAGGCAAACCCATTTTATGTCAGAGTTGTCCTGTAACAGTTTCACTAAAGTCCGGGTACAGTTGTGACTCAGCAGCCATTCCCATAGAACTCTACCATGCCTCATGCCATGCTGCATTTCGATTCCCCTGTCATAGAAAACCTATTTTCCAAGCTGACATGGTTATAATTGCAATTGTAATGATTTTACACTTTCCAAGTTGATACAGTTATATTTACAATTGTAATGACTGTACAATAGTTAAATCAAAGGATTATGCCAACATGCACTTAGTCATTAAATAATTAAGGAATATTGTTAAAACCTTCAAAATATATTGCTTAATTGCTCCCCCAAATTTTGACCAACTTATACTACCACCAGCAAGAGTTTGCCAGCTTCTCTCTTTGACCATAATAACATTGAGCATTCTCATTAAGAAACCTTTGTTGGGCTTCTCTGGTGGCTCAGGTGTTAAAGTCTTAGTGATAGCAAGCTATCTATTGCCAGCCACTGTAGCATAAGATCGATCCCTTGCCAGGGAGCTGACTCACATGGCACAGCAGACTTCTCCCGTCTCTCCCACTGCTTACCTCAGCGGTATATTTTAGTAGATCTGCCTGTTCTGCTTCCCATTCTGTCTCTGGTGAATCCTCTCACCACCTCTGTACCTCTGACCTGCACCCCAGCTCTTTATGCATAAACAAACAAAATGAATTTTTAAAAAAGAAATATTTTGTCAAGACAACACTTTATGTAGTCATTTATCTTGACCACTTCACTCTTTTGAACTGTAATTTTCGTGTTGCACTCTGTGTGTGCATGTGTGTGTGTGTGTGTGTGTGAGAGAGAGAGAGAGAGAGAGAGATAGAGAGAGAATGGTGTCTGAAATCACAAAGTCTCAAAAGCAGAGGAAATGAAATATTTTTAATTAGTGGACTTAAGTATTTCTTTGAGTAGTGACTGAATCTTGACCTTTAGTAGGAATAAAAGGTCCCTTAGTGGGGCCTCCTTGGTGGCCAAGGGGTTAAACACCACACTATGAAGCATCCGCAGCCACTGCAGCACAAGTTCCATCCATGCCCAGGGAGGAGACCCACATGGCACAGCTTTTCCTGTCTCACCGCTGCTCCCCTCTGCAGTGTACCTCATTCTATCTGCCTGTTCTGCCCCTACTCTGTCTCTGGTCAATCCTCTTATTGCCCACACCTCTGACCTATACCCAGTTCTTGTATGCATAAATAAGTAAATCTTTATTAAAAAAAAAAATCCTTTAGTGATGGCCCATTTGAGCAAATTTAGTTCTGACTCCATGCTATATACTCTGCTTTGTTGGAGAACAGGGACCAAGAAGTGGGGCCACTTTCAGTCCTAACAGGGAGGGCCTTAGTCTTGGCCATACTACATTTATTCTAATTTCTAGGTTAGACAGTATAGGCAAGTTCAATATTCATGGCCCCCAGTAGGTTGGAATACCCCAGGAGAAAGTATGTCATTCATTAATCGATGCCTGCATTTATCTATTTACTTATCCATCTATTTATTGGGGCACATATTTATACATAATTGCATTCATTCATTCAGTACACTTTTATCAAGTTCGAGATTTAAGCCAGAGGGATTGATGATAATTAGAGACTACAGTGGGTGCCCAGGAAAAGGCTCTAGGTCCACAGCAGTCTCATTGGTTTGGTGTGACTGAACATGGCAATGTGCTGGCCAACCCTTCTTGGTCCACTGACTTTGAACAAATAAGCTCTTGTTTTATTGAACCAATGTGAAAAATGTGCTGACTGAGCCTTCTTTACCAGGAAAATTGTACGACATTTCTCTTTGTGAAATGAAAGGTTAGAACAACAATATGTGACCTCAGGGCTCTAGGTCCTGATTCTGCACTATTTGCACTGTGTCAACTGTTAAACAACAGATGTCCCCGCATTCAAGTGACAGTCTACTTGGCAAGTTTAAGTGCCTTTGTGCTAAAGGATGAGGAACATTTTTTAAAAAGCAAAATTTATACTTCCTGTCCTTAGGGAGCTTATAATCCAGTTGGGGAAATAAAATCACTTTGCCTACACTACATTTTGCCCTACAGTCACAGCCACAGGGCTTCCATCCGGTCTGAAATTCCCTACCTAGGTAGAATACCCCCTACCAAGTATTCTTTTTCACATACTCTTTTTCAAATGGTCTTTTCAACTTTGTATCAATACTTTCTTGGTGATGAACCTACTATTAATTTTTAAAAAAATTTATTTATTCATATAAGAGCCGGGATGTAGGCCCACTGTGCAGAAGTGTATGTGTGTCTGTGTGTGTGTGTGTGGTGGGGGGTGGTGGTGAGACGATCCACCAGAGACAGAATGGGGGAAAAACAGGCAGATTTATAGAAATACACTGCTGAGGGGAGCAGTGGGTGGGAGAGGTCTGTTGGGCCTTGGGGATTAGCTCCCCCTTCCTCAGGTATCTAAGTCAGGCCTTTATTGCATTAGCTCTGAGACTTAACCCTTGTGCTACCAAGGAGGCATGATATTACTCATATTTTTTTTTTTAAATTGCCAATATAGTGTGTCTGAAATAGTTACCTTTAGCTGTTTTTATTTGTAGTTCTCTCTTATTATGAAGTTGAGCATCCTTTCATATATATGGAATAACTTGTATTTATTATTCTGTGTGTGATCTGTTCATATCCTTTACCTTTTTTTCTACTTGTATTTTGTTTCTGTTGCTTTCCTTGTCAATATCTAAACTATCTATGTAATTAACATAATGTAAATTTAAATTTTTCTAGTTTTTTTACTGACCATGTTTATGTTTTTTTCCATGCAGGAATTAGAAAAAAGATTTTAATAGTTGATTTAGTGATTTTAAGTGAACTAAGGCAGACACAAAAAGACAAATTCAGCATGATTTTGCTTACATGGAATAAAAATAACTGAACAAAGTAACAGAGTAGAATGGCAGTTACAAGGGTTGATGGGCTAGGGGATTGGGGAGATATTGCTCAAAGGGTTCAGGCTTTCAGTTGTTAGATGAATTAGTTCTAGAAACCTAATATAGACCTGTTAACTTGTTTATAATAATATATTGTATACTTTGTGAAGAGAATTGCTTTTGTGGTCTCACTGTCAACACCAAAATTAAAGCAATTAACTGAGATAATGTATGTTAGCTAGCTTCAACTAGCTGAGATAATGTATGTATTAACTAGCTTAATTGTGGCAGTCACTATGGTTTCATTGCTATGTATATCAAAATATCTTGTACATCTTAAATATATATACAATTTCCATTTTTAATCATGTTTAAGTAAACCTGGTGAAAAACTGCAGTTTATTAGCATCTTATTATTTATTACTTTAAAAAAAGACTTATTTGTTCAAGCATACAAGAACTGGAATACAGGTCAGAGGTGCAGGGTTGGGGGTGAGAGGACTCACCAGAGACAGAGTGGGGAGCAGAATAAGTGGATCTACTGAAATATACTACCGAGGGGAGAAGGGGGAGAGACAGAAGAGGTCTGCTGTCCATATGTGGGTTAGCTCCCTGTCTGGCGATCAAGCTCAGGCCTTAACGGTGACAGTGCTGGGGAAGCCCTAGGCTACCAGGGAGACCCTATTTCATAAATTCTTCTTTTTTTTTTTTTAATATTCATTTATTTATGCATACAAGAGTTGGGGTACAGGCCAGAGTCCAGGGAGGTGAAAGGATTCACCAGAGACAGAGCAGGGAGCAGAACAGGCAGATCTACTGAAACACACTGCTAAGGGGAGCAACAAACAAGGCAGGAGAGGTCTGCTGTGCCATGTTGGTCCCTTCTCTGGCCAGGATTGAACTCGTGCTGCTGTGTCATGGATACTTCACAGTGTGGCGCTTAACCCGCTGAGCCACAAGGGAGGCCTAAAATTCTTAAATTTATTTTTATGTGAAAAAATTGCTCTTTAGTTTCCCCACCATCTTTCATTAATAATCCATCTTTTCCTAGTTGATTTTAAATATCTTCATAACTATATTTATAAAATACGTAAAATTTTATATATATTTAAATATTTATGCATAAGAGGAGTATAGGCCAGATTCGTGGGAGGTGAGAGAATTCACCAGAGACAGAGCAGGGAGCAGAACAGGCAGATCCACTGAAACACACTGCTGAGGGGAGCAGCGGGCAAGGCAGGAAAGGTCTGCTGTGCCATGTGGGTCCCCTCCCTGGCCAACAGCAGGTATCCAACTCATGTTGCAGTGGCTGCAGTTTGCTTCATAGTGTGTTGCTTAGCCCACTGTGCCACCAGGGAGGCTCCTACACTATATTTTTTAATTAGTCTTTGTTAATATGCTTAAAAGCTGAAATAAGTATTCTTTTTCAGATTTTTCCAGATATTTTTGGAACACACAGTTTTTTGGATTCTTAACATTTCTAGTTTAAAAAGTGTTTTAATATTGATTATATTAAAGTATAGATTTATTGTGACCAACATCTTTATAATACTATCTTCTATATAACACATATCTTTCCTTCTGGTGGACTATTTTTTGAGACAATCCATTTTATCACTGGCTAATTCTGAGAGTTTTTAAAGTTCCCTCTTATATTGGAGAGCATCTCTTTCTCTGTATTTTCTAGGTATTGGCTCTATAAGAGTTTGCCATTTGAAACTTTATAGGCATTAAAGTAAAGTGTCTAACATGATACCTACAAAACCTCCATCAGTGCTTCCCAACCTGCCACATCATGGAGCACATAGAAAATGATACTATATGTACATGGAACACGGGTAAGTAGATAGAACTTTTCGTAGCCGAGGATGATGGTGGTTGTAAGAAAGAAGTAGTCTGGCACCATATGGACACCCCCCACAAAGCACACTCTGTCTGAGAAGCTTTTCTCTAGAGGATCTGTTAGGGGGAAGGGTAGTCCTGAATGGATTACACAGATAGGTTTGTGGACTCCAACTTCCACTCCAGACCACCAGTGTTCCAGAAACACAAATCCGATAATATGATTATCCAAGAGTGGATCACTGGGACCTGAGGATGGAGTTAAGCAGCAGGCTGGTTATAAAACCCAGAGAGGTGAGCCTTGGGCTCTCTCTTCCTTTGGAGCCATCTCACTTGACTCAGAGCGAGCTCTCAACATGCCATTGCTCAGAAGATTTGCAGATTTGTACCCTTCTCTTTCCCTTGGTGTTATTTCTGCTTTATTCCCCTTCTTTTGTAAAATAAAACCCTTTAATAACTTTTGTCACTTGTGCCTGAAGTTGGGACTTATAAAAGTCTTCTGAGCGTGCGGGTGAGGACCCAGTCAGGGAAACCCATTTTATATTAGAGTTGCCCTGTAATAGATCCACTCATTACTCCTTTGCCACTTTTCATTCAGCTGTTTTTTGCCCTGGACCTTAAAATATTTCAAGAGCATTATTATTTGGGGTTTTGCATTTACTGTTCCCTCTGCCTAGAATGCTAAGGCACCAGAAGTTCAAGGAGCTGGCTACTCATGTTTTACATTATTAGACTTAAAGGAGCACCCCTGTTACCCCACATCATGCTATTTTCTTGGTAACCTGTAACAATATTAGAACTCTCCAGGTGACTTGTATGTTCATTGTCTCTCTCCCCTCACTAGAAAGAAAACTGCAAAAAGGGCAAGTCTTGTCTGTTTTATTTTCTTCAAGTCTCTGATCCTTATATAGCTCCTACATAGGCACATAATAAATACTTGCTAAATGAATGAGTGAATGGACTTCCAATTTTAGATCGTGGGGGATATATTTCATAACTACAGTAGTTCTCCTCATTCTTAGCTTAACCTCTCTGCATCCACTACTTCCCACAAATAAACTTCTTAGTATGATCAAAGAACTTTGGGAGGAATTGTTGAGCTAGTTATGACTTCTGCTATCTGCTTGGGAACCCACTTTTTTGGGCTACCCTAGCCACAGAGAAACCATGGGACTTTATCAATTCCCTTGCAGAACTCAGATACACTGTGTCTGCAGTATTCTCAGAACTCTTCCAGTTTAGTAACAATATCAAAAACGGAAATGAAGTTAGCTTGACAGGAAATGAAGTCAGTTTGGCAACCAGCACTGAAACATTGAACAATGTGGGAGTTAATGGTCCAAGTTAACAATAGAAGACATGTCCTGTGGCAGAGCACTAGAAAGACCCAATGGGCTGTGACCTGTGCAGAGTGATTTGGGCTCAGAAAGGAAAAGTCCATTTGAACTGGTGGTTGACTGCTTTCTTTGTACCATGCATAGGTGATTGTGTAGTGTAGTGCTACCCCAATCTGAGGGTCTTTCAGGGCTTCTGGAAGAGAATGGCTCTGGCCAAACTCAGTAAGCATCACTTACTAATCCTCTCACATCCCATGTTAAGCATTTGTTACCTCTGCTTCTTCCAATGTTAATATTAAGCAGGCAATATTATCCATTTAAAGGAGAACAAAAAGGAAATTTGCATGACTAAAAAACCTACTAGAAGTCACATGGTGTGTGTTCAAATTGACAGCCACCTCTTTCCCCTTTTCTCACCCCAATTTGGGTTCTTTTTTCTTTTTCTATGGTCAGTGGGAAAGGGAAAGAATAATTCAAATCTAAGGCTCTAGTGAATTATTTAGTAAGCAAAACACTGACCCTATCTACTAGGGTACACAATGCTTAATCAATTCTAAAGTGTTATATTTAAGTCTTTCAAAATACTCTTGTGTTAATGAACCACATAATAGAAATAGGAGAGTCAGTGTAGAAAGAAAAAAAAAAAACTAGAGAAAATCTAGGATGGTTATTGGAGATGATCAGCACACTTAAATTTCCATGTGACACAATCCATCAAAAACTAAAAGGTATAAAAGTTAATCAACAGAATGCACCCATAAATGAAATAACGATGCTGTTAATGTAAATGAGGGATACACTTGAACTCATTAACCTCCTGTCTAATCCACATCTTTCTTAAATTTGTAGAAACAATGATGCAATTATAACCAGAAAGAACAGAGGTTATTACAATTTTAACTCCATGTGAAGGACATTTCATATTTTCATTGTTGGCTCATACCACTCCCTGTTTCTTCTAGATTATCAAAGCCACTTGCTGTCTCATCCTTCCCCCTCCCCAATTCCCAAGTCATGCACTAGGATGTTTGAATTGGCACTAAAAGAAAGAAATTAGCTTCCTGGGTGGGGTAGTTGGGAGATGTGGTCTAAAACTGGCAACAGTTCTTTTCACTTGTAGGAACTTGTCTGAGAGAGTGGAGTTGACATAGAGAGGCACAGACAAGAGAAGGAAGGGGAGAGAGAGAGAGAACCAGTCTTAGTCGTAGTTGCCCTTGAGGCTCTTTCTGTGGTTGTCTAAACTAGTTGAGTTGGGTTTCTTTAACTTGCTGCCCCAAATCTGACTGTTTACCTTATTCATCCCAAACACCTCAACCATCAGTTTTCCATTGGTTGTTTGAGTGAGGTTCATTCCCTCAGATCCAAGAAAACTTCTGTTTTGTGTGTGTAGGGTGTGTGCGTGTGTGTGTGTGTGTGGTGGGGAGATGAGAGTGGGGAGGGCTATTACTATCCATTTGTAGAATCTCTAGCCACCCTTATTCTTGGGAATATTGTCTTGGTGCCCAGAGTTAGTGCTTGTCAGTTAGGTATTGGGGCATGCAGGGGGCCTCTCACCAAGGACAAAATTCCTAGCATGAGGAAAATACTGGGAAACCAGTATCTGTTGATAACAGCAGGCAGACATTGGAATAGATAATATACTTAGACTGGCAGGAATGGCAATAGCCCCTGATCTCTCCACCCTAGCTTACCCTAAATACATCACCCACGCATTTACAATCCCTCTGTACTTGCCCTACCTGGGGTACTCCACACTAACAGATATGAGACTACTTTTGGATCTGGGCTGCACGTTAGTTAGTTGTGGTGTAGCCCCTCTAGGGTTCTCTCACTGGTCTACATGGACTTCGAGTTATCTTTCCCTCATCCCCTGCCACTTTCTACTGCCCTGTAAGGCCACACCCAGTGTCTCCTGGGAAGTCTCCCTCTGTTTCCCTCTCTTTCGCTACCAGCATTGTGTTCTCAGGGGCCATAAATAAATTGTAATACTCACTTGGTCAATATAGTTAGTTCTCCTTTTAAAATGCAACGCATCGGGCCTCCCTGGTAGAACAGTGGGTTAGGCGGTGCACTAAGAAGTAAACCGCAGCCACTGCAGCATGAGTTGGATCCTTGCCTCCGGCCAGAGGGGACCCACATGGCACAGCAGACCTCTCCTGTTTCGCCCACTGCTGCCCTCGGCAGTGTGTTTCAGTCCATCTGCCTGTTCTGCTCCCCACTCTGTCTCTGGTCAATCCTCTCACCTCCTGTGACTCTGGCTTGTACCCCAGCTCTTGTATGCATAAATAAATAAATCTTTAAAAAAAAAATAAAGGGCCTCCCTGGTGGCGCAGTGGGTTAAGCAATGCACTATGAAGCGGACCGGGGCAACTGCAGCACCAGTTCGATCCCTGCTGCCGGCCAGGGTGGGGACCCACATGGCGAGGCAGACCTCTCCTGCTGTGCCCACTGCTCCTCTCAGCAGTGTACTTCCGTTGATCTGCCTGTTCTGCTCCCCTCTCTCTGTGGTGAATCCTCTCACCCCACCCCCACCACACCTCTGGCCTGTGCTCCAGTGCTTGTATGCATAAATAAATAGATCTTTAAAAAAATAAATAAATAAATAAAATGCAACGCATCTATTTAAAAAGAATTTTTTTTCTTTCAATTAACTAAAACTGGATGGGCAAACCTAAATGAAAAGTAGACAAAACACTAAAACTGGAGTTAGGATACAGGTTTGAAATATAGTCTCTTTGGCCTGACTGTGTAACCTTGGGAAGTTTTTCTGAATTTGTCTTTATGTGTTAAATGAAATAAATATGAGTAAGTATCTAGTGTAGTATCTGGTGCACACGGCGTGTGGATTAATTTTTGTTAAGTGAAAAATTTAATGAAGGAAATGAATCCTAGTATCCTTTTTTTAGTCTACTATATGGACAATAAACTTTTTTGGTCTCTGCTTATTCCATAGAGACCAAAGGTCACCCTCCTTCTCTTATTTGTTCAAAGTCCTAGGAAAGAATATTTGTTTAGCAGAGTTTCTGTGATATACCAGTGACAGTGAAAGGAAGTTTCTCTTGAAACTCTAGGGACATTTACAATTTCCATAGTGAGCGGGAAGATTCCTGGGTTAATGAATTAATTTACCCTCAGAAACTACTAATAAAATGAATGCAAAGACAAACTTCCATAAATATCATAATATACTTTAAAATCAAATATATTCATGAAGTCAATTATTTTGGGTTATTTGTACCCTTTCCTCCAATCCCTTAGGGAAAATAGTCACATTTGACTAGAGAAACTGAACAACTTTGCCAATCCCAAACAAATATTGATGCATCTCTTTATAGGGGTAGAAAAAACAGGGGTATAAAGAAGGGGCAGGTCTGGACCTTAATCATGAAGACTTTGACCTTCTCAAAGACAATCTTACTGTAATAGTGTTCCTTTATAAATCAATAAGTATTTATGCTAAAGAAACTTCTTTTTTCTTTCTTTTTAAAGATTTGTTTGCTTGTCAAGCACTGGGGTACAGGCGGTGAGAGGATCCACCAGAGACAGATTGGGGAACAGGACAGGCAGACTGACTGAAATACACTGCTGAGGAGAGTAGGAGACATCTGCCGCACCAGTGGGTCCCCTCCCTGGCCAGTGGCAGGGATCGAACTCGTGTTGCAGTGGCTGTGGTTTGCTTCATAGTGCGTTGCTTAACCCATTGTGCCACCAGGGAGGTCCCAACTAAAGGAACTTCTAAAACCTTTTAGAATTGCTGTTGAAATGATAGAAGACAATTTGCTTTCATGAAAAGGGATTTTATTTTTATTTTTCCCTTGATATAATTGACATATAACATTCTGTTAGTTAAAGTTATTAAAACAATGAATTTATTACTGTGCTGACTGAGGGGCACCTGTGATCCCCAAATCTGCATGCTCCAAAGGGATTCTGCGATCTACCTCATAAAGACAAAACATTTTCTGGCCTCCCTGGTGGTACAGGAGTTAAAGTCTCAGCTTCACCAAGTTATCATCAGCTCATGGGGCCTGAGTTTGATACTGTTAGGGGGGAAAGACCCTCCTGAATGGATTACACAAATAGGTTATAGACTTCAACCCCCATTCCAGACCTACAAGATCCAAAAACTACAAATCTCATAAGGTCATTACCTGAGGGTGGAGTTGAGCAGCCAGGCTGAGTATAAAAGCAGACATATAAGCCTTGGGGGTCGCTCTTTTCCTTAGGAGCCAGTTCTCAGGGCAGTTCCAGTTCCAAGGAACTAGTAAAACATTTGTGAATCTGTAGCCATCTCTTCCCTTTGTGTTATTCACTATGCTATTTCCCCTTCTCTTGTAAATAAAACCCTTTATAACCCTTTATTAACCTTTGTTGTATGTGCCTACAGTTAAGGCATTATAAGTGCCTTTCAAGTGTGCAAGTAAAAACCCAGTCAAGAAAACCCATTTTATATTAGGGTTGCCCTGTAACAATACCAGGCCAGGGCGGGAAACCACATGGCGCAACAGACCTCCCCTGCCAAGCCCACTGCTCCCCTCAGCAGTGTATTTCAGTTGACCTGCCTGTTCTTCTTCCCACTCTCACCAGCCTCTGGCGTGTACCCCAACTCTTGTAAACAAATAAAATCTTTTTAAAAAAATGTGATAAAATTTTGAAACTTACAACAGGTTAAATCTGCATATACATGATTTTGAAAATAATCTAATATGCCAACTTCACCATACAACTATAACCTAATGTTATTCTTTTAAATGTAAAGAAGTGGATCTTTTCTTTCTTTTTTTTTTTTGAAAGATTTATTTTTTGATTCATATAAGAACTGGGGTACAGGCCAGAAGTGCCGGGGGTGAGAGGATCCACTAGAGACAGAGTGGGCAGCAGATCAGGCAGATTGACTGAAATACACTGCTGAGAGGAGCAGCGGGCTAGGCAGGAGAGGTCTGCTATACCATATGGGTCACCTCCCTGGCCAGCGGCAGGGATTAAACTTGTGCTGCAGTGGCTGCGGTTTGCTTCATAGTGTGTTGTTTAACTCACTGCGCCACCAGGGGAGGGCCCTTTTGTTTTTTTTTTAAGATTTAATTATGCATATAAGAACTGGGGTACAGGCTAGAGGTGTGTGTGTGGGGGGGTGAGAGGATCACCAGAGACAGAGTGGGGAGCAGAACAGACAGATTGATGGATGTACAATGCTGAGGGGAGCAGTGGGCGAGGCAGGAGAGGTCTGCCGCGCCATGTGGGTCACCTCCCTGGCTGGGGATCAAACTCTGCTACAGTGGCTGTGAATGCTTCATAGTGTGGTGCTTAACCTCTAGCACCACTAAGGAGGCCCCCAAGAAGTGGATCCTTTCAAGACCAAATAACCCCATGGGCTATGAAGTTGGTTTTAACTTTTTCCTTTCTTTCTTTTTTTTTTTTTTAAGACTTATTTATTTATGCATACTTTTTCCTTTCTTTTAAACAATGTACAACACAATGCCTTAATAAGTATGGCAAATTCTATGAATATGAAATCTGCAGTTTGTTAACATACCGCATCTAGAACCCAGGGGAAGTGAGTTAGGCAGAAGTGGTAATCATACTAATTAAACAATCATGTAACATTGTGAAAAGTTGTTTTGCAACATCAAAATTCTTCATTTTCTCTTCATTGTGTTTTGTGTGAAAACATCACAGAATGGGAACTCTCTGGTCTTCCAACAGCAGCAATATGTAGCTTTTTCTCCCAAACCTTCCATGCCAAAACCACTTACTGTTTTGGAGATGTCTTTCTGGATGGGAAGGTTGACTATAGACTCATTGTGATGATCTTTACCGTGAAATCATTTGTAAGCTAGATAACCAATTGCAGCTGTCCCAGCACCAGCGATACTGCTGCAATCCATGCAACACATAAACTAGAAATCACATACATGGTGCTATTGCTTGTAACATATGTACACAGGGCACTACACACAAACAGGCTCACACAGATACCCTGAGTCAATGTGCAAGAGGCATCCTAACAGTACCAACTTCGAATATATTTTCTTATTGATCAATATTTAGTTGATCTCAAACCTTTTGCAATTATAAAGTATACTGCGCTCAAAATTATTTCATTACATCACTGTGTTCATGCCTATTCTTTAAGTTTAGAGAAATAGACTTTCTGGACCAAATATATATCTACTTAAATTCTGGATAGAGGGTCCACCCCGGTGGCGCAGTGGGTTAAGCAACGCACTATGAAGCAAACTGCAACCACTGCAGCACAAGTTCGATCCCTGCTGCCGGCCAGGGAGGGGACCCACATGGCATAGCAGACCTCTCCTGCCTGGCCCACTGCTACCCTCAGCAGTGTGTTTCTGTCAATCTGCCTGTTCTGCATCCTGCTCTGTCTGGTGGATTCTCTCACCACCCCCCACACCTCTGGCCTGTACCCCAGCTCTTGTATGCATAAATAAATAAATCTTAAAAAAAAAATTCTGGATAGAAATTTCAAAATCGCTCTTACAAAAGGCTTTACTAATTTATGCTCTGTTCATCAATAAAATAGAGTACCCAGTCTTTCACAGTATTGCCAGTAATGGATATTACTGGATTTTAAAATTCTTGGAAATTCTACCCACTCCCATGATACTATATTGTTTTCTTTTGTTGTTGTTTTTTAAAGATTTATTTATTTATACATACAAGAGCTGGGGTACAGGCCAGAGTCCAGGGCGGTGAGAGGATTCACCAGAGACAGAGTGGGGAGCAGAACAGGCAGATCAACTGAAACACACTGCTGAGGGGAGCAGTGGGTGAGGCAGGAGAGGTCTGCTGCGCCATGTGGGTCCTCTCACTGGTCGGAGGCAGGGATCGAACTTGTGCTGCAGAGGCTGTAGTTTGCTTCATAGTGCATTGCTTAACCCACTGCGCCACCAGGGAGGCCCATCCTATGATATACTATATTCCTTTAATTCATATTTTCCAGATTACTAAGGATGAGTAATATGCATAATATACTTTCATATCCTTATTGGGTACTTATATCTCTTCTATAAATTACATCTTTATTATAATCTTTTACAATTTGGCGCTGTCTCTTCTTTATTAAATATTCTGTGTGTTAGCAGTTTGTACAGCAAAAGAGACATTACCCAAAACAAAGAGTCATCCCACTGATTGGGAAAAAATTTTTGCACTTCATACCACTGATAAAGGAGTGATCATAAAGATCTATAAAGAACTCACACAACTCAACAAAAGCAAAGTAAACAAACCAGTCAAAAAATGGACAGAATTTAAAAGATACTTCTCCAAAGAGGAAATGCATGACCAACAGGCACATGAAAAAAATGGATGATTATAAACATTTTAAATGTATTTCTCTGATTTATCACTTGTCTTGTTTTCTGTTTTGTGTATGTGCCTTTATCTGTCTGGTTTTTAACTTTTTGCAATCAAAACTATCAAACTTTTCCTTTATGCTTCCCGGGTTTTATTTTATGCTTAGTAAAACCTTCCATTATAAACTCAGTTTATAATAATATTTTCACGTATTCCTTTTTTTATATGGACTCTTCAATCTATCTGGAATTGTTAACTGTGTATGATATGACGTAGAATATAACTTAATTTTATTCCTAAAAAATCAGTTGGGTCTTCCTGGTGGTACAAGGGGTTAAGTACTGCACTATGAAGCTATCTGCAGCCACTGCAGCATGAGTTGGGTCCCCGGCCAGGGGTGTGACCCACATGGCACAGCAGACCTCTCCTGCCTCGCCCACTGCTCCCCTCAGCAGTGTGTTTCAGTGGATCTGCCTGTTCTTCTCCCCACTCTGTCTCTGGTGAATCCTCTCATCTCCTGTACCTCTGACCTGTACTCTAGTTCTTATATGCATAAATAAATCAATCTTAAAAAAAAATCAGTTGCCTAATATTATGTACCAAATACTCATTTGAAAGTGCCATCTTTGTTGTAAACTAAATATAGTCTGCTATGTACAATTATTTTTGAATTGCCTCTTCATTTCCATTCCTTTGTCTATTTCTGCAACTACACCATTTTGCATCAATCACTATTGCCTTTTACTATGATGTGCTTTCCGATAAGGCACCTCTCCCCACAACTTACCGTTTTTCAAAATGTTCGGGGCCTCCCTGGTGGTGCAGGGGTTAGAGCCTCAGTGTATCAAGCTATTGCCAGCCACTGCATCATGAATTCAGATCACTGGCCAGGGAACTGACCCACATGGCAGAGCAGACCTCTCCAGTCCAGACTGCTTCTCCCTTCAGCAGTGTATTTCAGTGGATTTGTCTGCTCTACTCCTCATTCTGTCTCTGGTGAATCCTTTCACCCTCCCACTCCCCACGCACCTCTGGCCTACACCCCAGTTCTTGTATGCATACATAAAAATAAATCTTTTAAAAAATTTTCCTTTGCTGCTCTCATGCATTTTCAGTTCAAACAATGTTTGGACTCATGCAAAAAGGAAGATCATATGATCTTCTTCATATCATATCTTCATATAATAGATGTCAAAAAATATTTGATGAAAGTGAACATTCACAATATGGAACTAGAGGTGAGAGAGAGAAAAGAGAGCTAATCATATCCAAATGGAAAGAACTCTGACTCAAGTGAGCAAGGCGTAAGATGGAACAAGCTTACCTTTGATTCTCTTGAAAAGGAAAAACTGTATACATATATGTTTATGTACACAAAATACGTATGTATATGGATTCAGAAATCTGGGTCTGGAGGGATACGTACTTAACTTTCATGGTTTTTGTTTCTGAAAAGGGGGTGGGGGTGTAGGATTGTGCTGGATACTGTGGGGTATTATCCAGATGTTCTTCTTCTTTTTTTTTTTTTTAAAGATTTATTTATTTATGCATACAAGCACCGGGGCACAGGCCAGAGGTGTGGGGGGTGAGAGGATTCACCACAGACAGAGCAAGGAGCAGAACAGGCAGATCAACAGAAGCACACTGCTGAGGGGAGCAGCGGGCACAGCAGGAGAGGTCTGCTGCACCATGTGGGTCCCCTCTCTGGCCAGCAGCAGGGATCGAACTCGTGCTGTAGTGGCTGCGGTTTGCTTCATAATGCGTTGCTTAACCCACTGCACCACCAGGGAGGCCCCCAGATGTTCTTCTTTAGGACCAAAGCACTTCTCTCAGTTGACATGAATGCTGCCTGTTGACAACTTATGCAAAGTGCCTCTCTAGGAATTGTCTTTAGCTGTTTGTGGCTTCTTTGCCAAGTGTAAGCCCCTCCCTAGGGACAGGTTGCTTCCAAAAATGACCGGTTATTTTATCTTATTTATTTATTTTTAAAAAAAGATTTCTTTTTATTTATTTATGAATACAAGAATGAGGGCACAGGCCAGAGGTGCAGGGGGTGAGAGGATTCACCAGAGACAAAGTGGGGAACAGAACAGTCAGACTGAAAGGAGCACTCCTCACTGCTGAGAGGAGCAGCAGGTGAGACAGCAGATGTCTGCTGCACCATGTGGGTCAGTTCCCTGGGCCAATCAAACTCATGCTGCAGTCCTGCTGATGCTTCATTGTGCCACCATGGAGGCCTCTATTTATTTATTTTATTAAACTTTTTATTTTCTAACACTGTTGCTCATTTTGTACAGTGTTTGACCTCTCCCCTCAGGTATAGTCCCCATGATCTTCTACCACCATAGCACCTGTGAACCATCAACATAGACCTTTGTGCTTTTTTCTCCCCTATTTTGTCTGACTCCTGACGTATGCCTCTGACCTATGGTTTGCCTGCAGGTTTTCCAATTACTGGTTATCTTTGCAGGACAAATGCATATGTCCCGTTTGCCTCAGTTTGGGACAATTCTGAAGGGCCACCTTAGCTTCAAAGCTCCCCAAGGGTCTTCTCTTGCAACTATCTAAATTGCAACCTAACTTCTCTCTATGCCTAATCTCACTTTTCTTACTTCCTTACAGATGTTTATTGGAACTGCTTCCAGTAAGTCACCTGAACACAGACTTGTCTCAGAGTCCATTTCCTGGGGTCTACAACAAAGGGTGATAAATTATTGGGTGGTAGGTGGGGAGGGTTCTCACAGTTTGCTTTTCTATATAACCTGACATTATTTATGAAAATCTGTTGTATAATTTTAAATGTGTGTCTAAATATTAACCATTAAATAGAAACTATAACAACCATGTGAGCTAACTCTTTAAAAAGAATCTCATGTCCTGTGCCTTCCCACCCAGTAGTCTCACTACCGTAACACAAGTCATTTCATTTCTACATACTTCCCTGAGTGCAGATCACACACAGTCACATTTTTGCAGCGTTTGCAACCACATAGTAATGCAAAGATGTCACTGTTCTCTAAAGATGATTTTTAAAAAGCAAGGCACAGTTGAACCAGAACGGGTGTTCTGAGAACTGTGAGTGCCTTTGTCTCAACCTTGGGTCCCGAATAGATGAATAAGTTGTATTAGCTGAGAAAGGACATTCCTAGAGGAAGTTTGTTAAACATGGCCCAGCCTTGGCCGAAGCACCAGGACTGAAACCCAGTGTTCAGAGCTTGTGATTCCCTGTGCAGTGGTCTTTCCACCGCAGAGACTCATCAGGGAGTCTGTGTTCTTTGATTAGGGTTTTCCTCCAGAAGAGAATAGCAGCTTCTGCCCTCTGAGGAGGGCAGAAGGATTTTTGTCTTTGGGAGGGAAAGGAAAAGGGGAAACCTGTGCAAAGACCTGCAAGTGTATGGTCACCCTGAGGAAGTAGCTGTGCTCCTTGGCTGCTCAGGAGTCTTTCCTTCCACCCCAACTCTTCTCAAGAGTTTTAGTTTCAGATTTCTCTGGAAACTCATCTCCAGAGTCAGGAAACACTGTCCCACTAGTTTTTTTTTTTTTTTTTAACATATCCATGAACTTTGTATTCAGGAGTCAGGATTTCAGTTGACTAACGAGCTGTTAGTCACAAGTGGGGTAGTTGGAAACTTCCCTCCAAAAAGAGGAACTTCAAAATGGAGGCTTCTGTTTTGCTGATCTGGGACAATGTGTTTTAGTTTGTGCCAAATAAACCTCAAGCAGCCCTAAATGGAGAAAATAAGTGTAGAGGAGGATGTGGAGAAATTGGGACCTGTGTGTGTTGTTGGTGGGAACGTAAACTGCTATAGTCAGTGTGGTAAGCAGTGTGGCAGTTCCTCAAAAAATCAAAAATAGAATTACCATATGATCCAACAATTCCATCAGCTTCTGGGCATATGCCCCAAATAACTGAAAGCAGGGTCTCAAAGAAATATTTTCGCACCCATGCTAATGGGTTTATTCACAATAGTTAATGCATGGAAGCAACACAAGTGTCCATAACAGACTGTGTACATGCATACAAAGGAATATTATCCAGGCTTAATAAGGAACAAAATCTTGTTACATGCTGTAACATGGATGGTCCTTGAGAACATCATGCTAAGTGAAAAAGTCAGAAAGACAAATACCATGTGACTACACTTTATACAAGCTTTCTAAGGTGGACAAATTCAGGTGCTCTTTGATAGATTAAGTATTAAGTCTTAGTGCTACCACTGCCCTAGACTGAGTTCAATCCCTGTCCAGGAAGCTAACCCACATATGGCACTGCAAACCTCTCCTGTCTTGCTCACTGCTCCTCTGAGCAATGTAAATCCACCTATTCTGCTCCCCCACTCTGTCTCTGGGGCATCCTCTCACTCCCTGCACCTCTGGCCTACATGCCAGTTCTTCTACGCAAAAGCGGCAAATTCATAGGAACAGAAAGTTGAATGGTGGTTACCAGGAGAGGAGAAATGGGAGTTGTTATTTAATGGGTACAGTTTCAGTTTTGCAAGATGAGAAAATTCTGAAGATTAGTTGCAAAACAATGTGAATATACTTACCACTACTGACCTATACACTTAAAAATGGATAAAACAGTAAATTTTATGTTATCTGTTGTTTACCAAAAAGAAAATGTAAAATACTAAATGAGGGCCTTCTAGGTGGTGCAAGGGGTTAAGTTGCTGCACTATGAATCTATCTGCAGCCATTGCAGCATGAATTCGATCCCCAGCCAGGGAGGTGACACACATAGCACAGCAGACCTCTCCTGTCTCATCTGCTGCTCCCCTCAGGAGTGTATTTCAGTCTATCTGACTGTTTTGTTCCCCACTCTGTCTCTGGTGAATCTTCTCACTCCCCCTGCAGCTCTGGCCTGTGCCCTAGTTCTTGTATCTATAAATAAATAAATCTTTAAAAAAAAACCAAAACAATTAAATGAACAGGACAAAAAGCAAATTAGATATAAATGAAGAAGGAATTAATGAAGTAGAAGAAAAAGCTTCAGAAATTTTTCAGAATGCAGTACAGGGAAATGTGAATAATATATTGACAACTGGGTTCCAGAAGAAAAGAATGGAGAAATTGGAAAAGAGATATTATTCAATGAGAAAATGCTTAAGATTTTCAGAATTGGTGAAAACTATGAATTCTCTTAGAAATTAGAATAAGGGCCTCCCTGGTGGCACAGGGATTACAGTCTCAGCACTATCAAGCTATTGCCGGCCATTGCAGCATGAGTTCAATCCCCATCTAGGGAGCTAACCCACTAATGGTGTAGCAGACACCTCTTGTCTTGCCCACTGCTCCCCTCAGCAGTGTATTTCAGTCAATCAACCTGTTTTCATTAATATAAAGGGTAACTTTTATTTGAAACTATGAGAAGAAATAAGCTGAAGTGAAGGGAAACAGAAAGGGAGTTTATTGAAGGTAAAAAGGATAATTGATTTTTAATAGTGATGTCTGGGAAGGCACAGAGTCTAGAATGGCTATTAGTTCATTTTAATTTATGGAAGTGAGATTATTCACTCCTTGTCAAGTCTCACACCCCTACTCAGCGTTATGTGGGATGGATGGCCTGAGTTTGATCCCTGGCCAGGGAGGTGACCCACTTGGTTCAGCAGACCTCTCCTGCCTTGCCTGCTGCGCCTCTTAGCAGTCTATGTCAGTAGATTTGCTGTTTTGCTCCCCACTCGTCTCTGGTGAATCTTCTTACCATCTGCACCTCTGGCCTGTATCCCAGCAGTACACAAAAATAAATAAAATCTTTTAAAAAATTTGTTTCCACCTCAATCTTTATGGCACAGACACACCACGGAGATACTTCCAATGTTGGTTCCAACTGTTTAGCAGCTCGGAAGTTGCCAATGTACTTCACTACGTGATCTCATTTAGTCTCTGAGAGAAGTCAGTCTTGACGCTCAGGCAATGCCAACCACAACGTTTCTAGATATCTTGGTTAGTTTTATACTTCCTGACATTTGTGGATTCAAATTCTACAGGCCCCCTCTGAGTCTAGCATTTTTTCTGTTTATGAGCAGAGAAAGGCAGGCTTAACTTTTTTTTATGTCCAGCTTGGACTTTTCGTAGGAATTCCAGACTATTAACTGAATATTGCCACTAGAGAGCCTAAATAAGTATCTCAAACTCAATGTGTCAAAAAACCAAACTCTTGAATTAGTTCTTCCATATTGCTTGTCTTACAGTCTTTCTTATTGCAGACAAAGGCCATATCATCCTTCCAGATGTTTAGGTCCAAAAGCGTGGGGGCATCCTTCTCTTTCTTTTCTCACACCACCTGTTCAGTCCACCAGAGAATCCTGTTGGCTCCTCGTTACAAAACACATCCAGAATCCAAGCACTTCTCTTCCCCTCCACTACATCCACACCTGTCCAAATCTTCCCCATCTCTCACATCAGCTTCTGCAGTAGCTTCCATAATGACCATACACTGCAGGAGTTCAGTAAATGAGCGAATAGATGAAATACTGTTCAGATTTATTTATCATAGATTCTTTGGTGGCTCACGGTAAGATTGAGACCCCTTGTTATAGTGTGGGAAGTAGTTTTTGGGCAGCACACTTGTGGATTCGTGGAGGGGACAACAGGGAAGAAAGTTGAAGCAAACACAAAAAAACGCAGGAGAAAGGAGACAGCAGGGTTGGGACCCTGAGTGGGCATCAGCAAAGACAGTATAAGTCACTGGGTGCCTTGTCCCTGTGGCTGTGATCACCCATCCTCTGTCCACACGGGAGCCTCTCTTAGATACCCTGCTTCCTTCTGCTGACTACTCCAACTCAGGGTTCCAGGAGAACCCCAGGCAGGTGAGTGGCTCTCACGAAAGACCTGGAAGGGAAAGCCATTTCCTTCTGTGCTTTCTTTTCTTTTCTTTTTTTTAAAATTTATTTATTTATGCATACAAGAGCTGGGACACAGGCCAGAGTCGTGGGAGGTGAGAGGATTCACCAGAGACAGAGAGGGGAGCAGGTCAGGCAGGTCGACTGAAATACACTGTTGAGGGGCGCAGCGGGCGAGGCAGGAGAGGTCTGCTGCGCCATGTGGGTCACCTCCCTGGCCCAAGATAGAACTTGCACTGCTGTGCTGCAGATGTTTCACAGTGCAGGGCTCAACCTGCTGCACCACCAGGGAGGCCCCCTTCTTTGCCTTTGAGGTTCATCCTTTGGAGTAGGGAGTTGAGTGGTTAGGCAAGCTGCTGGAACCAGGGTTGGAGCTGCAAGATGAGGGCTGGCCTCGGGTCTCTTCTCTTCCTCTTGGATGTCCCCATGCTTTCTCTTCTCTCTCCCTATAGGAGTTTTGGTAAATATTCCCAGGATTTCTGCCTGCTTTGAGAGTCTTCCAGAAGTTCATAATTCTTATCCCCTGACACGTTTAAGCCATCTTTCCAACAGGTACCTAAGGCTGGTTCATTCCTCTTTTTTTTTTTTTTTTTTAAGATTTATTTATTTATGCATACGAGAGCTGGGGTATAGGCCAGAGTCCAGGGAGGTGAGAGGATTCACCAGAGACAGAGTGGGGAGCAGAACAGGCAGATGGACTGAAACACACTGGTGAGAGGGTGAGGCAGGAGAGGTCTGCTGCACCATGTGGGTCCTCTCCCTGGCCGGGGATGGAACTCATGCTGCTGTGCTGCAGATGCTTCACAGTGCAGGGCTCAACCCACTGCGCCCCCAGGGAGGTCTGGGTTCACTCCTCTTGATCACACAGGGGTCCCTCTGCAGGCTGGCTAGTGGGGTATGATTTGGGGAAAGTGCTAGCTAGGCTGGGTCCCAAACATGTTTAATTCAATTTCCTCCTTTGGGTGTGTTTTAGCTTCCAACTGTGACCTTTGCCACAGTCATTATAACAACCACAGTCTGCATGGAGGGGAGGCCCTTTAAATCACACAGGCAAACAAAAGAACAGAAGGGAATTCTTAAGGAAAATCCAATAGTTGTTATAACTGCTATTCCTTACTAGCTCCTGGCTCTCCATACTTGCCTGCCTATGACCATGTAGGCATAATTATTTAGCTAATTGGAATTCTTTCTACAACCATGCTGAAATCGAATATCCCAAGGGAAAAGGAAGCTTCCACCACCCAGCCCTGATCATTGCCAAATCTTCCCCATCCAGGCAGGTTGCACTGTCATTCACATGCCTGCTTGAGAGAAAAACCTGAAAGCTCACTTTTATGCTCCCTTATGCCACATCCTTCATTGATCTATCTATCAGCAGGTCTTGTAGCCTCTACAAAATAAGGTCTAGAATATACTATCTCCTCTCTTTGACTTAGTGACAACAGGGTTCATCCTGGACAGCCATAGTCCTCTGCTAATGGGGCTCCCCTCTAATCCTGTCACAGATCCGTCTCCTTACAGGAGCTCGAGCCCTCTTTCCAGGACAAGCCAAAATCTGCTTATAACCCTCCAAAGTTTCCCACTGAACTTGAGTTACTTTTTTTTTCTTTTAAGTTTTGTTATTTAAATATACTTCACTAGAGCAAAGATCTCTGAAAATATCACAAATAAAATATTTTTTTCTTAGCCAGCAAATTGGAAGTAGAAGGAAATTTTTACACAGTAGTAGCTATGAGCCTGATTTTTTCCCCCAATTTTTTAAAAAAATATTTATTTATATATACAAGCACTGGGGTACAGGCCAGAGGTACAGGGTGTGAGCAGAGTCACCAGAGACAGAGTGGGGACGGAACAGGCAGATTGACTGAAACACACTGCTGAGGGGAGCAGTGGGCAAGGCAGGAGAGGTCTGCTTTGCCATGTGGGTCCCCTCCCTGGCTGGCACAGGGATCGAACTCATGCTGCAGTGGCTGCGGTTTGCTTCATAATGCATTGCCCAACCCATTGTGCCACCGAGGAGGCCCTCCCCAATTTTTTTTTTCATTCTTTTTTCCTCTGCCACGGGAGCAGCAACATTAAGATGAAAACACTGATATGCATACATGCAGTGTATTTTATAGTGATACAATAAAAGTGTTTATGATAGAATGAGATATGATAGATATGGGATATAGGAAATGGTAGCTATGATAGACATTTTATGATAGAATATCATAAAATCCACATTGCTTCCCTGTAGCTCATGTTCAGTTTTGATTGAAACACATTTCCTTACAACACTTAGATAAATAAAGAGCAAAGAGAATGTTGTTATGGTTGTTAAGGTACACGTTGTAAGGTAAATGTTGTTAAGGTAAAACACAGGGTATAAACTTGGGCCAATGCCCTGCTAGTGAGGGTAGAAAGCAGATTTGGACGCTTCTTTTAATTAGCTTCCTTAGTCATTTACCACCTCCCAGGCTCCCTCCACATCGCCTATCCCTCAAAGATATCCTCCAGTGGGCCTGAAAACTCGGCTGCAGCTACTGCACTTGGAGAGGTGATAGATATTTAGGAATGAGTAGAGGTGGAGATACTGGTATTTGGTCGTGGGGGCGGAGGAGACAGCAGTGGGGTGCTGGCCCATCTCAGACCTAGGCATAGCATAGGACCAAGGGTGTGCCCCGCTCAGCCTGGCAGAGACCATGACGGGGTCTGCACTGCAGGAGTAGTATTATACCTCTCCTCTCCTTCCCAAGGTTCCAGCCTTATTTCCCAGCTCTCTTGCAGCTAGAAAGGATCAGGGGACATTATGGCCAAAGAACTGCAAGTGGAAGCTGCTGATACCACTTTTAGGAATGGCCTGTTAGAAGCTCGCCCGTAAGAATTCCCATGCTCCTTTCTCCTTCTTTGTAGGAGGTGTGCTAACTGGCACTGTCACAAGTGGGAGGTTATTCCTGAGTGGCTGCATGGAGTCTTGGAATATTTTTATTTCATGTTGCAGAATTTTGAAGAGACATGGACAGTTAGGGAATGTTGCACATTTGGGATTTGTCTCAATGTTTCTTTGTGAAGTTAGTTAACTTCTTTCTCTATTTTCGTCCTTCCTGCAAACTGAAATGCACTCTATCACTTGATGAGATTCAGTTCATTTTTTAGGTAAGACGTCAAAGTGATGTTGTGTAATAAAGGACACCAACTCAGGAAAGACACCCCACCAGGCTGCCCCTCCCTTGGTGATGCTGTGTTCAGATGGCGTTCCATAAATTTCTCCATGGTAAAGTTACTTCCTTCTTTTGCAATTAATATATAAACTATGGGGTAACCCTTGGTCACCATCTAACATCCTGCTCCTGAACTACATTTCCTCTAATGTTTTTATAATATTCTATGGTATAAATCATCTAATATTCTTAGCATCCTTTATGGTTTCTTCTCTCAATTGTTTATTGTTCTTCTCTCATTAATTTTTCTAGCATTTGTTGACTAACTTGCTAAGGACTACTTATCTTGTCATTTACCTAGTAACTTGCTAACCCTCTTCTGAGGGTTTTATTATATTTTCTCCTTTAATCACAACCATAACCCTATGAGATTCTTTTCTCCATATGAATAAGTGAGGAAACTGAAGCACAAAGGTGTGTTCATTTTTTTCTGCTGCTATAACAAAATACCATAAAGTTAGTGACTTAAAACAACATAAATTTAGGGCGTCTCTGGTGGTGCAAGCGGGTTGCGCGCCACACTATGAAGCATCCACTGCATAGCACCGCGCGTTCTATCCCTGGCCAGGGAGGGAACCCACATGGCGCAGCAGACCTCTCCTGCCTCGCCTGCTGCTCTCCTCAGCAGTGTATTTCAGTCCATCTGCCTGTCCTGCTCCTCACTCTGTCTCTGGTGAATCCTCTCACTTCCTGCGACTTTGGCCTGTTCCCCAGCAATTGTGTGCATAAATAAATAAATCTTTCAAAAAACAACAACATAAATTTAGTATCTTAGAGTTCTGGACATCAAAAGTTTGAAATGGGGCTCACTGGTCTGAAATAAAATGTAGGTAGAGTTTCTTTTTTTTAGGCTCTAGGGAAAAACCTGTTTTCTTGCTTTTTCCGGCTTTCAGAGGCTGCCTGTGTTTCTTTCTTTCTTTTTTTTTTTTAAAAGATTTATTTAGGGCCTCCCTGGTGGCGCAGTGGGTTAAGCAACGCACTATGAAGCAAACCGCAGCCACTGCAGCCGAGTTCAATCCCTGCTGCCGGCCAGGGAGGGGACCCACATGGTGCGGCAGACCTCTCCTGCTGTGCCCGCTGCTGCCTTCAGCAGTGTACTTCTGTTGATCTGCTTGTTCTGCTCACCCCCCACCCCCCCACACACACCTCTGGCCTGTACCCCAGTGCTTGTATGCATAAATAAATAAATCTTTTAAAAAATAAATAAAAGATTTATTTATTTATGCATACAAGCACTGCGGTACAGGTCAGATGTGGGGGGGTTGAGAGGATTCACCACAGAGAGTGGGGAGCAGAACAGGCAGATCAATGGAAGTACACTGCTGAGGGCAGCAGCGGGCACAGCAGGAGAGGCCTGCCACACCATGTGGGTCCCCGGCCTGGCTGGCAGCAGGGATCGAACTCGTGCTGCAGTGGCTGCGATTTGCTTCGTAGTGCGTTGCCTAACCCACTGCGCCACCAGGGAGGCCCTGCCTGTGTTTCTTGTCACGGTCCCCTTCCCTTTTCTTTCTCTTTGTTAAAGACTTATTTATTTATACATACAAGAACTGGGGTGCAGGCCAGAGGTACAGGGCCGGGGGGTGGGTGGGCGGTGAGAGGAGTCACCAGAGACAGAGTAGGGAACAGAACAGGCAGATTGACTGAAATCCACTGCTGAGGGGCGCAGCAGGTGAGACAGGAGAGGTCTGCTGTACCATTTTTGTCACTTCCCTGGTTGGGGATTGAAATTGTGCTGCAGTGGCTGCTGATGCTTCATAGTTTGGTGCTTAACCCCTGGCGCTCCTTCCATTGTCAAAGCCAACAATGGTTGGTTGCTCTCATGCAGCATTGCTCTGAGCCTGCTTCTGTTGTCACTTCTCCTCTGACTCAGACTGAATTTCTCTTCTGACTCCCTCTCCACTTTTAAGCATGTCTGTGATTATATTTGACCAACTTGGATAACCCAGAATAACCTCCCTATTTTAAGGTAAGCTGACTGGTTACCCTAATTCCATCTGCAACCTTAATTCTCTTTTACTTTGTAAACTAAGACATTCAAAAAGTTTCTGGGTTAAGACCTGGATGTCGGGCCTCTCTGGTGGCACAGTGGGTTAAACGACGGACTATGAAGCAGACTTCAGCCACTGCAGCATGAGTTCGATCCCTGCCACCAGCTACACCACAACGGTGTAGCAGACCTCTCCTGCTTCACCTGCTGCTCCCCTCAGCAGTGTGTTTCAGTCACTCTGCCTGTTCTGTTCCCCACTCTGTCTCTGGTGAATCCTCTCACCTCCCTGGACTCTGGCCTATACCCCAGCTCTTGTATGCATAAATAAGTAAATCTTTAAAAAAAAAAAAAGACCTAGATGTCTTTGGAGGGGCATTATTGGGCTTACTAGAGAAGGCAAATAACATGCCTTGGTAACACAGCAAGTCAATTGAGAGCTGAGACTTGGACTCTCACAGTTTGTTCCAGGGACCCTATTTTTAATCCTTATGCTGAACTTCCACTATAGATGAACTAGAAAGTGGGGTTGGTATTATGACTTGCCTAAGCCATCCATATAACCTCCTTCTTCCTCCGATTTCAAAAGATTTTATGAATTTCTTTATCACACCTTGCCTTCCCTGAGTATGCCATACTGTGGAGCTGGAATCTGGAGCTGGTTAGCCGGAGCTCAAATCCCAGCTAGACTAGTTCCTCACAAGATCATTTGGACAAGTTATTACAAGTTCTCTGTGCTTCAGTTTCCATAATGTAATGTGGTAAAATAATAATATCTACTCTACAAGGATGTTGTGAAGATAAAAAGAATCATCTTAATTAAAATGCTTCTTTACCAGCAAGTATTGGCTATTTTTAACCACAATCATTATTATTTCTGATATTAAGGGATCACTGGGCAGCTATGCCTATAACACACACACACACACACACAGAGTGGAACTTTATAAGTGTTGTAGAACAAAGTACCACAAACAGGACAGCTTAAAGTGACAGAAATTTATTCTCTCTCTCTCCTGGAGGCTAAAAGCCTGAAATCAAGGTGTGGGCAATGTCACAACTCTCTGGAGGTTTCAGGGGAGAATTTGTTTCTCCTAGTATCTGGTGCTGCTGACAATCTTTGTTATCCATTGATTTGCAGACACATGGCTCCAATGTCTGACTTCATGGCACAAAGTATCCTCTCCCCAACAACAAAGTGTTGTCTTTGTTCTTGTCTTCTTCCTATAAGAACACCAATTACATTACATTAGGGTCCCCCCTAATGACCTCACGTCAATGTTATTCTATTTGCAGAATCCTGTTTCCAAAATTATTTGGAATTCTTTTCCATAGGAGATTTCTGGTCATTCATTCATTCATTCATTCATTCAAATCAGCATGAGCTATTACCTTGCTAAACTTGCTAAACTATTTATTGAGTCCAGAAGTTGTTTTGAGATTTTTCCTTATTTGCTTTATTTATGCACACAAGAGCTGGGAGGTAGGCCAGAGATGCAGGGCAGAGGGTGAGAGGATTCACCAGAGACAGAGTGGGGAGCAGAACAGGCAGAGCTACTGAAATACGCTGCTGAGGGGAGTAGCAGGCGAGATGGGAGAGGTCTGCTGTGCCATGTGGGTCACCTCCCTGGCCGGGGATTGAACTCATGCTGCAATGGCTGGCGATAGCTTGATAGTGCTAAGACAACCTCTTGCGCCATTAGGGAGGTCTTGTTTTGAGATTTCTTCTTATTATTTTTTAAAGATCTATTTATTTATACATACAAGAGCTAGGGTACAGGCCAGAGGTACAGGGGGTGAAAGGAGTCACCAGCGACAGAGTGGGGAGCAGAACAGGCAGATCAACTAAAACACACTGCTGAGGGGAGCAGCAGGCCAGGCAGGAGAGGTCTGCTGCGCCATGTGGGTCCCCTCCCTGGCCGGGGATCAAACTTGTGTTGTATCAAACTCATGTTGCAGCGGCTGTGGACAGCTTCATAGTGTTGCACTATAACTCCTTGCATCACCAGGGAGGCTGCAGACCTTTAATGGAAATGAACTTTAATATATAAGTGAGCAATAAAGAGAATAAATAGATAAAATAATTTTCAAATCAAGCACTCAGAGTTATCCATCCCCTCATGGGTAAATTGCCCAGCCAAAGAGGGTTGGTCCAAAGCAGGGCCACTAAGGCTCAAACACCTGCCCAAAGTCTCAGGCGCCTTCTCGGGGGGACCCATAGGAAAGGGACAGAAGGGGCCCAGCACATCTGGGACATAAGGAGTAAAATCAAAATAAAGATAAATGCTGCCATTGTTAATCTCTCCACAGGTTTCTCTCCTACATTGGTTTCAACCAGTCTGAGACCAATTTCTTCATGCGTCTCCCTGCTCCGTGTGCCTCCTCTAGGTCTCCTTCTTGCTCCCCATCTTTCCTCCTTCCTTCTCGCAGTCTCCTCTCCAGCTTCCCCTCCTCTTCCCTGGTCAGCTCCACCTTTCCTTGGATGGGGCATGAAACGTGCAACCTCCCCTTTCCTTGGGGACCTCCTGTTTCATTGCTACACAACACAAGAGAGATGATTTCATATACTCATACCAGATCTCTATGCTACTTAGGCACATTCTTATAAGTAACCATCCATGTTACAGCAAACATAAGGGCACACTCAGCTTGGATATAACAGACATCTCTCAGTCCACCAAAATTTCTCCTGACCAGCTGTATCCCACACATGAAACTTAAAAGTTTCTCTTGGTGTGCAACACAGGGAGATGCACAACACCCCAGGTAACTACATCTTCTCTCATTTTCTCATCAAATGACATTCAGGAAGGTAGTTTGCCAGTACCATCAGCACCAAGCCATACAGCCTGAACTGAGCTCAGAGGTCACCTTGGGCAGTCATGGTGATGTTACATCTGGAAACATCTCTGGGCCCATCTGACTGGGCAGACCATTCACATTTGAAAAGCATTTTTAAAATAGGCATATTTTTTAGAGCAGTTGAGCAGGAAGTAGAGAGAGCTCCCGTAGTTCTCTCGGTTTGTGGCTTTCCTTATTCTTTTGGGACAGTTCACATTTAAAGAGATCTTTATATTGGCGGACTAATAGCTACCGCTCTTGTAATTGCTTTCCATTTGTTGTGCTTGCTTTTTGCTTCTTTTCTTTCACTTTTTTTAAAAAGCCAATTCTTTTTTAAAAAAGATTTATTTATTGATGCATACAAGAACTGGGGTACAGCCAGAGGTGCAGGGAGTTGTTGAGAGGCTTCACCAGAGACAGAGTGGGGAGCAGAACAGGCAGATGTACCAAAATACACAGCTGAGGGGAGCAGCGGGCGAAATAGGAGAGGTCTGCTGCGCCATGTGGGTCCCCTCCCTGGCTGGGGTAGCTATCCCCATGCTGCAGTGACTGTGGATAGCTCCATAGTGTTGAGACTTAACCCCTTGCACCACCAGGGAGGCCCCTTTCTT
The DNA here is from genome assembly GCA_019455555.1 of Galemys pyrenaicus. Classification (NCBI taxonomy): domain Eukaryota; kingdom Metazoa; phylum Chordata; class Mammalia; order Eulipotyphla; family Talpidae; genus Galemys; species Galemys pyrenaicus. Next base: position 23,061,883 of record JAGFMF010011830.1, on the reverse strand, counting down.
TTATTTTCTGATTTTATTTATTTTTTAAAAAGATTTATTTATTTTATGCATATAAGCACTGGGGTACAGGCCAGAGGTGTGCGGAGGTGAGAGGATCCATCAGACAGAACAGGGGGCAGAACAGGCAGATGGACTGAAACACACTGCTGAGGGGAGCAGCGGGGAGGCAGGAGAGGTCTGCTGCGCCATGTGGGTCCCCTCCCCAGCCGGAGGCAGGGATCGAACTCATGCTGCAGTGGCTGTGGTTTGCTTCATAGTGAGTTGCTTAACCTACTACGCCACCAGGGAGGGCCCTATTTTCTGATTTTTTTTTTTTAAAGATTTATTTATTTATGCATACAAGCACTGGGGTACAGGCCAGAGGTGTGGGGGGTGAGAGGATTCACCACGGAGAGCGGGGAGCAGAACAGGCAGATCAACAGAAGCACACTGCTGAGGGGAGCAGCGGGCGAGGCAGGAGAGGTCTGCTGCGCCATGTGGGTCCCCTCCCTGGCCGGCGGCAGGGATCGAACTCGTGCTGCAGGGGCTGTGGTTTGCTTCATAGTGCGTTGCTTAACCCACTGCGCCACCAGGGAGGCCCTATTTTCTGATTTTAACTGAGCATTTTATATGATTATATTTTATTTTTTAATTTTTAAAAAAGATTTACTCATTCATGCATATAAGAGCAGAGGCACAGGCCAGAGGTGTGGGGGGTGAGTGGATCCACCAGAGACAGAGTGGGGAGCAGAACAGGCAGATCTACTGAAATACACTGCTGAGGGGAGCAGCGGGCGAGGCAGAAGAGGTCTGCTGTGCCATGTGGGTCACCTCCCTGGTCAAGAATTGAATCCAAGCTGCAGTGGCTGAGGATGCTTCACAGTGCGGTGCTCAACTCCCTGTGCCACCAGGGAGGTCCCGATTACATTTTAATTGAATCTCTATTTGAATAAAAATTTCGTTCCCATTAATTACATTGTGGTTCCCAACCGGCAATGATTTTCTCCTTAGGTGGCATCTGGCCATATTTAGAGACACGTTCCATTTTTCGCAACTGTGGCATCTGGTAGGTAGAAGGTAGTGATGCTGGTAAACAGTTACCATGCATAGTGCTGTCTCCCACACAAAAGAATATTCTGATCCAAAATACATAGAGTGCTGGGACTTCTGGCAGACTAGATAATGAGAATCTATGTATATGAGGCAGGAAAGTCTGGGTTAGGATGATAAAAAGAATCTCCTACATCTCATTGACCTTTAGCAATCAATTCCAGGAAACAAGCTTACTGATATGCAAATAAATGGGGAAGCTGGAAGTATTTGATGAACACTAATGACTGCCCACATAACAGTTTTCATTGATTGCCAATAAGCTCATAACAAAGCTTTATTTTTAAATTTGTTTTTATTGTAATGGTGAGACTGTAAATGGATTTGTCACTTAATATTTACAAAGTACTTTCATATATACCACTTTATCCAATATTTACACAACTAACTCTATTATTGTTATTATTACTGTACTGTAGGTATTACATCATCTCTGCTTCATAGGATTCTATGTGTGTGAATGTAAAATGATTAGTTGACTATTAAATAATGGTAAAAATATATGGTTTATATAAATATATTTTTAAAGATATATTTATTTATGTATTCAAGAACTGGGGTGCAGGTCAGAGGTGCAGGGAGTGAGAGGATTCACCAGAGATGGAGTGGGTAACAGAATAGGCAGACTGACTGAAGCACACTGCTGAGGGGATCAGTGGGAGAGGCAGGAGAGGTCTGTTGAGCTATGTGGTTCGCCTCTCTCGCTGGGGATCGAACTTGTGCTGCAGTAGCTGTGGATGCTTCATAGTGCCGTGCTTAATCCCTTGCACTAACAGGGAGGTCTCCATTATAAATATTTTATTTTATTTAATTTTTAAAAGATTTATTTTTATTTATACATACAAGAGCTGGGGTACAGGTCAGAGTCTAGGGCGGTGAGAGGGTTCACCAGACACAGAGCGGGGAGCAGAACCGGAACACACTGCTGAGGGGAGCAGTGGACAAGGCAGGAGGGGGCCCCATGTGGGTCCCCTCCCTGGCCGGTGGCAGGGATTGAACTCGTGTTGCAGTGGCTGCGGTTTGCTTCATAGTACGTTGCTCAACGCACTGTGCCACCAGGGAGGCCCCCCATGATAAATATTTTAATAAGAGATGCTTGACATTGTACTTAGGTGCAAAGCTCAGTTTTATACTAGATAGCAATATCTTTTTTTGGTTGTTATTAATACAATATTTGTCATCCCATTCAGACCCTGAGCCATCAACTTTCCCCAGATTTCCTCGAGATGTACAGAAAAAGGTATAGGGCAGAGAAGACACGGAGAAAGAACTACGGGAGGTAGAAATAGCTCCTTCCCATGGCAGAGGATGAGGAAGGCCACCCTCAGGGAAAGAGCACCATGGCCACTGAAAGAACAAAGCCCAGAATGGCGAAGGAGAAGAGCTGTGGCCTCAGAGGGAAGTTCCTGGCATAACCACTGATGAGGCTCCTGAACCACGTCCCAATTCCAGCCCTGAGTCAGCCCCCCCACTGCTGTGGCTGTCCCAGCCCCAAGGAACTTGGCTAATAGCAATATCTTTTGTGTTAGTTCAGAACATCCAAGGAGTGGATGTCAATAGGGTTAGACCCCAAGAGATTTACAGGGAGACCAGAAGGGATAGAAGATGGGGGAAGAAGGTGGAGGAGGCTGGGAGAGCATCAAGCGTACATGGAGGAGAGAAGAAGTGTTACAGGGCAATTTTAATATAAAATGAGTTTTTTATACTGGGTTCTCCACCCGCGCGCTCAGAAGACTTAAAAGTTTTAACTTTAGGTATATGTGGCAAAAGTTATTTGCACGTTTTATTTTATGAAAGAAAGGGGAATAAAATAGTAATAACACTAAAGGAAAAAGAAAGGGATACAAATTTATAAATACCCTACCAGATTTAAGCAATGGTGCGTTGAGAGCTGGCTCCGAGTCGAATGAGATGGCTCTGAAGGAAGGGGTCTGGTTCCTTAGTAAGAAGAAAGACCCCAAGCTCACCTTTGGTTTTATAGCCAGTCTGGCTGCTTAACTCTACCCTCAGGTTCCAGTAATCCACTTTTCGATAATCATTTTATTGGATTTGTGGTTTTGGAACACTAATAATTTAAAGTGGGGGTTAGGGCCTCCCTGGTGGCGCAGTGGGTTAAGCAACGCACTATGAAGCAAACCGCAGCCACTGCAGCACGAGTTCGATCCCTGCTGCCGGCCAGGGGGGGACACCCACATGGTGCGGCAGGCCTCTCCTGCTGTGCCCGCTGCTCCCCTCAGCAGTGTGCTTCTGTTGATCTGCCTGTTCTGCTCCTTGCTCTGTCTGTGGTGAATCCTCTCACCCCCCACACCTCTGGCCTGTGCCCCGGTGCTTGTATGCATAAATAAATAAATCTTTAAAAAAAAAAAATAAAGTGGGGGTTAAAGTCCACACACCCATAATCCATTTAAAACCACCTTTCCCCCTAACAGAAGGAAGACTCCACAGGAAGAGTCTTAGTGCAGTGCAGTTCTAAGAAAGTCCTGACTGTGCTTACAAAATGTCCTTGAGCCAAAATCCCCTGTCAGAGGAGTCCCACATCTGAGTATCGGCTACGTGGGAGCACCCCATGGGAAGTCGTGATGCCCCAACACACTCTTGCAGATGGAGACCCTAGAGCCACGTCCTCACGGCCACTCATCACACCCCCTTAACTGCCAATATGCTTTTCTACAAAGGCACTGAAGTGTGATCCCCTGAGTTCCACACATGTCTCCTCTTGTTCCAGTGTGTAATGATCACTCCTCTTTCGGCTGATCAAGGTCAACGACCCCTATCAGAAAGGTGGCTCCTCTCATTGATCGGACCTCCATGCAGAGCTATGGCTTACAATTCTATGGGATCCTCGTCATGTTCCCTGACCAGAGTGCAGCTCTTCCAGGGACCAGAACACATGATCTTGCAGCGCCCAGAGTTTCAGGACTGGGAAGCCCAGAAGTGTGGCAGGGGAGCGATGGTGATGGGCCACTCCTGCTTCCAGCCTTTGGCCCCCAGACCCAGGAAAACCTCTGGGTCCACTGGTGATCATCTTCTTGTCTGGCTTAGCTGACCTAGCAGCCCAGTCTCATTTTGCTTCTCTCCCGCTTTAGTTCTTAATTCTGTCTCCCAAAACTCTCTCAGGAGTAGTTTTGCCTCTTAGCTTTCCTGGAAGCTCTTACAACAAAGTCCCTGGCTTCCTGCCCTAGAATCTCTAGGGTGTTCCAGTCTAGCAGGCGCACAGGAAGCTCAGACCAGCACCTATCTAAGATTTTAGGTCTCGTGTTACCAACGGTGCCATGACCTTTTCCCAGACAAGGTGTCACAGGACAAGAATATGACCAACTTTAGGAGGAGGGACCCTCATGCTGAATTGACCTATCCTGTCTAATTCCTGTGATGCCATAGATGAGGCTCCTGAGGGTACACTGTGGTGTTTTCATAGCATAATACTGAGAGCCCTGCCATGGTGGGCTATTCTATTTGTCGTTCATTTTGAATGGGTAATTATGCACAGGGCTCAAAATTTAAAAGGCACGAAGCAGTACTCAGTGAAAAACTTCCCTCCTATCTTTATTTTCTAGCCACCTAAGTCCTCCTTTTAAGACACAACACATGTTTTCAGTTTTTTTATTTCCATAACACACACATATGTCTTTTACCCAGATGGTAAAACACTGTACACATTTTTCTGAACCTTGTGTGTGTGGTTTAAAAAGAATCTAGAAATCTGAGAGATCATATGAAGTCATTCTCGAAGGAGATTCCTTGTTCTATTTTTCACTGATGCTTTATTTTATGTGTGTTTGAATATACCACAATTTCTTTGCTAGTCTACCAATCAAAAAACATTTAACTTTTTTCTAATCACTTGAGATAACAAATAGGGTTGTGGTGAATTGTGTACATTCCGGGTATGTGAATGTATTTGTAAGATAAATACTTAGTGGTGGAAGAACTGGGTCAAAGGGTGTTTAAATTTGAGAAAAAAATTGTTAAATCACCTTCTACAGTAATTTTACAAGTTAATATGCCCCCAATGTTCCTGCTTCTACAGAGTTTGGCAACATAAGGTATTTAACAATCCTTTGTAATTGTTGCCAATATGAAAGAATAAAAAATAGTAACTCAGTTTTGTTTTAATATGTATGAATAATAGTCACATGACATTGCTGTTTTTTAGGTAAAAATGTTGAATTCAACAATTTTATGTCTTTGCATTTTTCTCACTCTGAAACTGATGATATTTTGAGTCATTTGCCTATAGTTTTTTTAGAGCTTTTATTTTTTTAATATATTTATTTATTTATGCGTATAAGAACTGGGGCACAGGTCAGAGGTATGGGGGGTGAGAGGAAGCACCAGAGACATAGTGGGAACAGAACAGGTAGACTGACTGAAACACACTGCTGAGGGGAACAGTGGGTAAGGGAGCCACGCCTTGTGGGTCATCTTTCTGGCCGGGGATCGAAATCATGCTGCAGTGGCCACGGATGCTTCTTGGTGTCATGCTTAACCCCTTGCAACACCAGGGAGGCCCCAAAATTTTATTTTATTTTTTAATATTTATTTATGCATACATGAATTGGGGTACAGGCCAGAGGTGTGGGGGGTGAGAGGATTCACCAGAGACAGAGTGGAGAACAGAACAGGCAGATGGACTGAAACACACTGCTGAGGGGAGCAGCAGGTGAGACAGGAGAGGTCTGCTGTGCCATGTGGGTCATCTCCTGGCTGGGGATTGAACTCTTGCTCCAGTGACTGCGGATGTGTCATAGTGTGGTGCTTAAGCCCTTGTGACACCAGGGAGGCCCCAGTTTTTATCTTTTAAAAACTTTTCAAATGTGTTTTATTTTTAGACAACCTGTAAGACATGCTTTACTTAAAAGTAATGCCTCCACTCCAAACAAATTAAGGTCAAACTAGATGAAGAGCTCAAGATGACATCAGTCCCAGTTGGTCCTGGTGTGTGAATGAAAAGCAGCAGCCAGTTATGATGACAAGTTTGTTACTATAAAAACAAGGAAGATTTTATTAACACTTTTCAAATAGGAAAACAGTTAACATTTCTACACTGCAGATGTATATTCCCCTAGTCAGTCTAGGCTGCCAAACAGACAGAAAGTTCAGGGATTTTTTTTTTTCCCTTTTGCATCTTAGTGCAAGTTTAAAGAACAGCAGCAAATTATTCAAGGTCTATAAGTGGATGCAACTTTTGTCATTTTGTTTGTTTGAAGGTGGTCTTTACTGATTTATAGAAACTCTCACAGGAGAGAAATTAAGCTCCTTTTTTTGGTTTTCTGAATTTAACAAATGTTTTCCCAGCTTGTCTTCTGAATTTGCTTACAGCTGCTTTTGCCATCAAGAATTAATAAAAAGGGGGTCTCCCTGGTGGCGCAAAAGGTTAAGTTGCAGCTGTGAGGCTATCACCAGTCATTGCAGCACAAGTTCGAATCCTTGCCAGGGAGCTAAGCCAGATGGCGCAGCAGACACCTCCTGCCTCTCCCGCTGCTCCCCTCAGCAGTGTGTTTCAGAGGATCTGTCTGTTCTGCTCTTCTCCCCACTCTCTGGTGAGTCCTCTCACCCCCCGTACCTCAGGCTTGTACCCCATTTCTTGTATGCATGAATAAATAAAAATAAATCTTTTAAAAAAAGAAATTTTATGGGGCCTCCCCTGGTGGCGCAGTGGGTTAAGCAACGCACTGCGAAGCAAATCGCAGCCACTGCAGCACGAGTTCGATCCCTGCTGCCGGCCAGGGCGGGGACCCACATGGCACAGCAGACCTCTCCTGCTGTGCCCGCTG
>JAGFMF010011830.1:23000980-23040203 GCA_019455555.1 Galemys pyrenaicus | reverse complement strand
TCTTCTTCTTCTTCTTCTTCTTCTTCTTCTTCTTCTTCTTCTTCTTCTTCTTTGGCTTCCTGAGGGGGTGTTGAGCTGGGTGATGAGTAAGGGCTTCCCATCTCAGAGTGTCTGAATCTAGAGTTTCCTCTGGTGCTTCCACTTGCGAAGCAGCTTCCTACTAGTTTGTTTATTTACTTGCTGGAGTTTGAACTCTGATTCCTAAGTGGTTCCAGGTTAGGGCACTGATCTGCATGCTTGAATCGTGGCTGGGCCACCCAACTTGGGAAGATGCCTCAGAACTCACTTCCAGGCTCCTAGGACAGGACCCAGAACATGGAACACAGCTGTTCCTACAGGTCCATGTTGCAGGGACTCTCTTCCCGCAGGGCCTCTGGCACTTTAGGCTTGCCCTGGAGAGGCCAGAAGCCACACACAGAAGGTACAATGGTGTAGTCCTCCTCAAATGCCCTGACTTCTGACTCTAATTCCCGCCCTGCCTGACATCAGGGTCCTTGAGATATCAGTCCTCATACATGATTGCCAAGCAGTGTGCTGTCCTGGATTGTCCAGCCCTTTTGGACCTGGCATCTCTGCTCTCTTGGTACAATCTGGTGAAGCTGGCAATCCAGTGTCCAGGTATAGCTTATGCTCATCCTCTCTGAGCACTGCCACTTTGCTGGGGTACCTTAGAAAAAGGTACTCTTTGGGGCCTCCCTGGTGGCGCAGTGGGTTAAGCAATGCACTATGAAGCAAACCGCAGCTGCAGCCACTGCAGCATGAGTTCGATCCCTGCCCCTGGCTAGGGAGGGGACCCACATGCCTCGCCCGCTGCTGCCCACAGCATTGTGTTTCATTTGGTCTGCCTGTTCTGTTCCCTGCTCTCACCTCCTGTGACTCTGGCCTGTACCCCAGTTCTTGTGTGCATAAATAAATAAATCTTTAAAAAAAAAAAGGTACTCTTAGATCCCAGGAGCCTTTATCATTTAAGGGCACTGAGGGTCCCCAGCTCTAACCCTGATTTCAGTGGCTTCAGTCTCTATCTGTCTAGTGTAAGACCTCACTCAGGATGCAAAACTGCCACCCCACCCCTACTCCCCTTCCCGCAAGTGCTTCCAGAATTCCAGAAAGAGTTTCCTGAGAATTTACCTCTCTGTCTCTCTCTCTCTAACCTTCTACTCTACCAGACTACCCCGCCCCCTGTGGAACTTGGCAATCTGAGAAGCCACTGAGGATTGCGCCTCTTCACTGCCATTGCCGCCAGGCCTGTGTTATCTGTGAGACCGTTCTTTTGTCCGGTGGACACCTTTCAGCCTCTTCAAGCTGCAGGCCTTGAGAATCCGGGGGCTGTGCAGTGGTGGTCTCTCTTCAGCTGGGCTGTGACCTCAGCAGAGGTGGCAGATGCCCCTCCCCGTGCTCACGGTTGCACTTGGTGACCCGGGCAGGGATGAAATGCTCCTTGTGGTGCTGGGGCTCTTAGGACCCCCGATAGGGACTCTTGCCTCATCCTATGGCTCCTTTGGACCCTCACATGCATCTGTGATGACCTAACTTTCCAGATGGGCCCCACATATTGGGTAGACGTTTGCTAGTGTCAGGTAATGGAAACTCAACTGAGGCTGCCTATGGTTTAAAAAAAAAGTTTATTGGTTTAAAATCTTTGAAAGCTCATGAGTGTCTTTAGGTATGGCTGCAACCAGGAGCTCAGACACTGTGGTTAGAAATCAGTCTCTGTTCTGCTTTCCTTTGTGTTGACATCACTGTCAGGCAAACTTTCATCACTTGGGTGCCCCCAAAAGTTTCAGGCTTCTGTGTTCCCTATAGCTATCAGTTCTGGGGGAACTGTTAGTCCCAAGTGAAAAGTCTAGAATTAGGTCTCCTTGGTTTAATTCACTTGCCCGCTACTGAAGCAGTTCCAGTGGGAGATGGGGGTGAAATATACACCCCTCCCAGGAGAGTGGAGGTGAGGGTGTGCATAGTTCTGTTTGAGCTACTGGACTGAGAGTGAGGGAGAAGTAGTTCCCATAAAATAAATTGCGGTTCTCTTACCAGGATAGATGCCAGGTGGGAACAGAATTCAGGTGTGTGTCATGTAGGCACATCTGAACCTTGCACAAGTGAGAACGAGCTGGGACCCCAGCTCCCTCTCCATGCCAGTGCCAGTACCAGTGGGGTCTGAGTACCTGCCTGATGAGAGGCACAGAGAGCTCGGGCACAGAGGGAAAGGGCTGGGAGTTGAGAAGAGAGGAAATGTTGGGTTTGGAGTTGTATCACAGAGCGATGTTTCTCGGTTTTTAATGTGCACGTGACTCACTTGGGATCTTGTTAAAATGTGTATTCTGATTCAATGTTACAGGGTAGGGTGAGGGGCACTCCAGGACCCCTAAACCTGCCTGCTCCAAATAGGTTTTGCCTTCCACCCCATCAAGATAAAACATACTCTAGTGTGTAGGACCTTTAATGGAAAGGAATTTGAATACAATTAAGGTGCAACAAACAAAGAAAAGATAAAGAATAAAGTTTTCAAGTCAAGCACCCAAAGTTACCCATCCCCTCTGAGTAAATGCCCAGTTAGCATGGTTGGCCCAAAGCAGGGCCAGTGAGGCTCAAAGGCTTGTCCAAGGCACCTCCTTGTGGGGACCCATAGGAAAGGGGCAGAAGGGACCCAACACATCTGGACAGAAGAAGAAAATTCGAAATCAGATAAAAGCTGCCATTGTTAACCTCCCCCCGGGTCTCTCACCCGTATCTTTTCCAAACAGTCCAGGACCAAGAAACAAGTGCAGCTTCTTCACATGTCTCTCTGCTCCATGTGCCTCCTTTAGGTTTCCTTCTTGCTCTACATCCTGCTTCCTTCCTTCTCCAGTTTCCTCTGCAGTTTCTGCTCTCTGCTCAGCTCTGCCCTCCTTGGGTGGGGCAAGGAACCTGGAACCTCCCTTTTCCCTGGGGACCACCCAGTTACAGTAGAGAAGTGGTTCTCTTTTTTTTTTTTTTAAAGATTTATTTATTTATGCATACAAGCACTGGGGTACAGGCCAGAGGTGTGGGGGGGGGTGAGAGGATTCACCACAGAGAGCRGGGAGCAGAACAGGCAGATCAAYGGAAGTACACTGCTGAGGGCAGCAGCGGGCACAGCAGGAGAGGTCTGCTGCGCCATGTGGGTCCCCTCCCTGGCCGGCAGCAGGGATCGAACTCATGCTGCAGTAACTGCGGTTTGCTTCATAGTGCGTTGCTTAACCCACTGCGCCACCAGGGAGGCCCCGAGAAGTGGTTCTCAATTAAGGAGTGCCTGGAGACAATTTTGGTTGTTAAACTGAAGGAGGGGGCTATTGGCATCTAATGGGTAGGGACCAGGAATGCTGCTCAACATCTCCAAACAGGAATAGTCCTTCACAACAAAGATTAGTTGATCCAAACTATCAGTAGTGCTACTACTATAGCCTGGAGCCAAGAAAGAACATTCCAAGCAGCGGACTGGCCAAGAAAAGACCCTGAAGGAGAAAGGAGTGTCTGGTGTATGGGGACCAATTCAGAGGCAGCCTGGCAGGAGGTGACGGTGCATGCTGATAGAATCTTTTTTTAAAAAATCATTTATTTATGCACACAAGAACTGGGATAGGCCAGAGGTATGGGGAGTGAGAGTATTCACCAGAGACAGAGTGGGGAGTAGAACAGGCAGATTGGCTGAAATACACTGCTGAGGGGAGCAGCGGGTGAGGCAGGAGAGGTCTCCCATGCCATGTGGGTCCCCTTCCTGGCTGGGAATCGAACTTGTGCTCTTGTGTCTGCGGATGCTTCATAGTGTAGTGCTTAACCCCTTGTGCCACTAGGGAGGCCCCTGATAGAACCTTAAAACAATAGGTTCTCTGGGTTGGAAGACAGTTCAAAGGTCATCTCCAGCCTTGCAACTGCAAGTGTCTCCTGGGGAGTTAGCTCACTGCATCATCTGGGGAGGTTAGAAAAGCAGAGCTCAGGCCCCACCCCACACCTTCTGAATTAAAATCTACATTTGTTCAAGATCCAGAAGATTAGCCTGCACATTTGAGCACTGGGCTAGAACAGCGCCCAAGTGAGTTGTCCAACTAGCTTGGATTTACTCAGAGCCAAGTGTGTGCCCAGATGTGAGTGAGATGGAGTTGACTAACCTGGAGTATAGGTTCATTATAGAAAAGCAGAATGAATTTCAAATTTAAGTCCTTCCTTCTAAGCGAAGCCCAGACCCCTTCTCCTAGGTCTTCCTTCTGGGACAGACCTTAGCAGTCCATTTTTGTAACAAGTGACTCACCTTGCCCAATCCCTGGGCCAGAGCTGAATGGACCTGGAGTAGCTGGTCATTCTAGTGTGAGCCAGCCTAGCAACCTTAAGATGGTTTGTCTTAACAAGATGAGTGGCCCCAAATTGTCACCCTGTTGGAGATTGGAATTAGGACTTTCCAAGAGAGGTTGTCAATTTGCAGGGGTGTTGTTAGTGCTGGAGGCAAATCAGTGGCCACATGTGTACCAAGTCCAGAAGGAGCCAGTAGTGTGAGGCACCAGTTAGTAAAGCAGCAGAGGGGGGTGGGAAGAGAGGGAGAGAGGGAGAGAGGGAGAGAGAGGGAGAGGGAGAGGGAGGGAGAGAAAGCGNGAGAGAGAGGGAGAGAGAGAGAGAGAGAGAGAGAGAGAGAGAGAGAGAGAGAGAGAGAGAGAGAGAGAGAGAGAGATCTATGATCCTGACAGCAGACCAGTCTCAAGACCAAATAAAGAATTTCCTTTTTCTTTCCTCAAAGAAATGTCATAGCCTAATGAAAACAATCATTTGACAACTTACATTTAACTAATTTAGTTATAACTATACATAATTTTAAAGATAGTAATAGTCTTCATGGTGGAGGAAATTTTCAAATTGCTTTCACTTGTATCTAACAAACATTAATTTTGGGGTACATTTCCCTTTAAGATTATATAGTTTTGTAGGAGATGAACTCTGTTCCTTCTCCAGCAAAGATACTCTTGGTCTTTTGTTAACCTTCTAAATTACCTTACTAAAGAAAAGAAAAGAAAAAAATTATTATAGTGTTAGCTGCTTCCTAACAGTCATGTCCTCATTATTGTCTTCTTCAGGGAGGCAGGTAACACACGTACCTGATGCTACTGGGGCAGACCCAGTCAGTCTGAGCCAGCCAAGTTAGTCTCATCCTTTGCAAGCAAATACAAAGAAGTGTGTGGCTCAGTCATGGTCCAGGAGATGAGTGGGAGTTTGGCTGAGGGCATTTGGGGAAGTGGTCCAGACCTAAGGAAGAGCCTGGAAAAAATGGTTCCTTTTTCCACCAGACATTTTGAAATCTGAATGTGATGCTTGGAACAGAGATAGCCACAGAGGTGAAAGATGGCAAGTAGAGTACACAACCAAGTCTTTTACCCATAGCCTGCAACCACTAGTTTTTTATAAATATTTATTTATTTATGCATACAAGCACTGGGGTACAGGCCAGAGGCGTGGGGGAGTGAGAGGATTAACCAGAGACAGAATGGGGAATGGAACAGGTGGATAGACTGAAATACACTGCTGAGGGGAGCAGCAGAGGAGACAGGAGATATCTGCTGTGCCATGTGGGTCACCTCCCTGGCTGGTGGCAGGAATCGAACTCGTACTGCAGGGGCTGTGATTTGCTTCACAATGTGTTGCTTAACCCATTGTGTCACCAGAGAGGCCCTACAACTACTAGTTTTGATGTCTTCTGTGAGATAATAAAGCCCTTATTGGTAAAATTCTGTTTTTAATCCCAAAGCATTGTAATTGATGCATACATATGGCAGGTTATCAATCATTATCATAATATAATATAATCCTGAATCAGAAGAGATTTTAGAGTTCATCTGTCAATGCAATGGTACTTGGAGTTCATACAGTGCAAAGGACATAAAGATACAGGCAGCTGTGTGCCTCCCCTCCCCCGCCACCCAGGGCACAGCTATGATAAGCTTGCTATGAGAACCGGGCCATAAGCTGATTACCTTGACTCTGAATGGGGGAACAGGGCCATTCTGTGTCAAAGGTCAATGCCCAAGACCAGACATCCCAGCACTAACTGGCCCAAACCAATTCCGAGGTCATGAAAAGACAGATTGTAAGAGGGAGACTCAAATCCTTTGCGTGCAGACTTCTCTGGTCTCACCTGCTGCTTCTCATAGCAGTGTTTTTCAATAAATCCCCTTTTCTATTCTTCACTCTATCTCTGAGGAATTCTTTTACTCCTCTGCCTCTGGCCTCACTCCAATCTTCTCCCCACAGCAATATAGTCTGTGGGAATTCAGTGAGATGATGTTTTATTATATCTGGTATTGACTAGATAACTATTAAAAACTTAGTATTATGGTTATTATGCAGATAAAAAAAGTATAGTCTTTGCTTTCAATAATATTGTAATCAAGGACCTTGGAAAATATGGACAATTTTTTAAAAAAAAATTTATGCATATAGGAATTTGGGTACAGGCCAGAGATATGGGGGGGATGAGAGGATTCACCAGAGAGAGAGTGGGGAACAGAACAGGCAGATTGACTGAAATACACTGCTGAGGGGAGCAGGAGAGGAGACAGGAGAGGTCTGCTGTGCCATGTGAGTTACTTCCCTAGCCAGGGATCAAACTCATGCTGCAGTGGCTATAGATAGCTTCGGAGTGCTGCACTTTAACCCCTTGTGCCACCAGGGTGGCCAAAAACTATGGACAGCTATTAAGTACAAAGCAAGACCTGAGAGATGAAAGTTTGCTAAACTGTAGGAAAATAGGGAACATCCTGCAGGAGTTCAGAGGTGAGAAAACTTTAATGAGGGATTAAGGCTGATTTGTATTCATTTTCATAACATTCTGACTTTTTTAGTACTCCTTCAAAAATATTACCTATATAGTTACATAAAAGTTATTCAAAATATGGTGTATACTCCTCAACAAACCACTCAAAGGAAAATACGCCTTTGCAATGCTTTCCTCCTATCATAGTGAAAAATCGAAGCATCCTAAATGGAAGAGTTAAATAAATTAGACATCACCCACATGGCTGAATATTAGACAGCTGTTAAATAGTATGAACTGTACAGCAACATGAAATGATGAAAGTAGTTGCTTTACTAGTGCTTAGACTTTGGTTTGATTGTTGACTTTCCATCCTATTTATAATTTATCATGATTCCTAGAATATTGTCTGTGCAATTAAAAAAATAATGAAATCAAAGAGAACTGTGGTGTTTGATGGGAATATTAGGGCCTTTAGAGTAACATTCTTTGCTGTGGTGGTTGTAGGGGTGCCTGAAGATTACCCTGAGCCCTGGCAGGTCTCTAGCACCCACCCTTTGGTTCACAGTGGTAGCCCGGATGTGGAAGACTCAGTTCCTCAGTTTGGCTAGGGCCAGACCACCCCATTTTCCAGTGGGTTGTAGTCTGCTTTTAGTGTCTCCATTGTCTGCAGGAATATTAAGGCAGGGGGGCTGGGTGTGGCTTTTCTTTTTAAAATATTCTCTTCATTGATGTTCTATACTATTTATGGTATAGAAAAGTAGGAGAACAAAACAAAACAACATCAGGTCTGCCTTGTTTCCCTGAGCAACTGAAAGGGGCCCAGACTCAGGTTCTATGTAAACAGGTAGAACAAAAACATTTTCTCCTCCCTACTCTGGGGACTTGCTGGGAAGTGCTCCTCCTTAGATGATGCTTTTGGTGGTTCCAGATCCTAAAGTCCAGGGGGTGGTGAATTGACTTCCACTGAAACGATAGGAACTTCCATGTCTTTTTTTTTTTTTAATTTTCTCTTCTTGTTTATTTTTTTAAAAAGATTTTTATTTATTTATGCATACAAGAGCTGGGGTACAGGCCAGAAGTGCAGGGGGTGAGAGGATCCACCAGAGACAGAGAACAGGCAGACTGACTGAAACACACTGCGGAGGGGAGCAGTAGGAGAGGCAGGAGAGGTCTGCTAGGCCATGTGGGTCCTCTCCCTGGCCGGCAGCAGGGATGGAACTCGTGCTGCAGTGGCTGCAGTGACTGCAGTGGCTGCGGTTTGCTTCACAGTGCGTTGCTTAACCCACTGCGCCACCAGGGAGGGCCCTTCTCTTCTTTAAACATCCATGTCCTTTTGCGGAGGACCTGATCCCAAGGAGCCGACTGGCGCACTGGCAGTCACCATGACAGCCGGCCAACAGTGTGGGCAAGCACTTCTGCGCGGGCCCCAGCCACCCTGTCCCGCTTTCCTCTGGGACCAACTGTAACCGGTGGGGAAGGGTGGGCCTCTGGGTGTCACAGCTCAGAGGCATATCAGTTGCGTCCCGTCCCGTTAGCAGAGACGCATTCTGCGCTGAGCAGGCCACGAAATGGGGTCCATGCCCGCCCTAATGGGAAGCAGCCGCCGCGTGCTGGTCTAGCCCTCTCCTCCCACCCCGCCCCTCGGCCGAGATAAAACGGCAAGCGCCGCAAGAGGCGCTTTGATTCCAATACGAAACAAATTATTCCTCTCCGAATGGAACAAAATAAGTCAGAGTGGAGTCTCACGGCCGTCATTCCTCCCAGCACAGTCTGCCAGCGGCCCCCAGGGCTGCAGACCCCGCTAAGCTTGGCTGGTCCTGTGCACTCCCCGGGGAAGGGGGTGGGGTGGGAGATCGGAGGGGGGAGGAGGAAGCGAGAAGTGGTGGTGGTGGGACGGCGAGGGGGGGTGCTCGTGGAGGGGGAGCAGCTTGCCTACCAGGGTTGGGTGGTCGGAGTCTCTGACCTCCAGACCCCTGGCTCCTGGGTGGGGGGAAGGATCTGCACCATTGAAGTCAGTTGGATACTCCAATGCTGGCTGACTCCAGGTTGAGCAGAAACCACTCTTTTGCCTGTGGTCGTCAAAACTCAGCTAGGGAATCTCAGAATTTCCTGGTGTTGCCTGGTAAAGAACACATTGCTGAGTTCCACCCCCAGAATTTCTGGCTCTGGGAGTGGTGTGGGATCTGATAAATTGCACTTCCTAGGTGATGCTAGTGTTGCTGCAGTCACTTTGAGAACCACACGACAACTATGAAGACAGGAACAAGCTTGTCCTTGCTGCTCTGGCAATCTGATGTCGGAGTCCCAGAGAGGTCTCCAGGCACCACCATCTAGAATTGGTTCCAAAGGACCCACCTGAACTTTTAGGGTCTGTTTCTGAT
The DNA here is from genome assembly GCA_019455555.1 of Galemys pyrenaicus. NCBI lineage: Eukaryota > Metazoa > Chordata > Mammalia > Eulipotyphla > Talpidae > Galemys > Galemys pyrenaicus. The sequence continues at coordinate 23,031,068 of JAGFMF010011830.1, read as the reverse complement.
TGATTACTTCTGTCCAGTAGTGAGACAGTCACATCCTATTCCAAAGCTCAGGGGTTGAAATTTCCCAGCAGCCTGTGCTGGTAAGTAAGCAACTATCAAAGGCCCCTGAAAAATCCTGGTGACAGGTCTAGGACTCCAGGCAGCACAGGTGATATTTCTGCTTCAACTTCCTGGCCTCTAAGGAGACCTCTGACTGACTCACCATGCCTGCGCCAGAAGTCAGTCATAGCTGGGAGAGTGTGTGTGTACGTGGGGTGGTATAGAGGGTGGGTGTTGGGAAGATGGTGGCAGTAATTCTTGCAGGCGTGAGACCTTAGATCCTACCTGGTTCCATGGAACCCATTTAGGGAGGTAAGATCTGGAAGAGCTAGACTTGCTATGTATTTTATTTTATTATTTTAATTTTAATTTGTAAAGATTTATTTATTTATGAATATAAGAGCTGGGGTATTTATGCATACAAGAGTTGTGGGAGGTGAGAGGATTCACCAGACAGAGTGGGGAGCAGAACAGGCAGATGGACTGAAACATACTGCTAAGGGGAGCAGCGGGCGAGGCAGGAGAGGTCTGCTGCTGCGCCACGTGGGTTCCCTCTCCGGCCAGTGGCAGGGATCAAACTCGCTGCAGTGGCTGTGGTTTGCTTCATAGTGTGTTGTTTAACCCACTGTGCCACCAGGGAGGCCCCTTGCCATGTATTTTAGGTGCAGGATGTCTGGCGTGATTGCCTCCCCTCCCTGCATTCCCTAGTTTTCAAACTTGAAGGGTTTTCAAACTTGAATGTGCATCAGAGTAATCTGGAGACCTTGGCTTGCTGTCCTCACCCCTGAAACTGCTGTCTCAGTAGGTCTGAGACAGGGCCTGAGAATATGTATTGCTGCCAGGGTCCCAGGGTGACGCTGCTGGTCTGGGTTCTACATTTTGAAAACGATTACTTAAGCTTCATTTGGCATCTCTAAGCCCTTTCTGTGGCCTCCAGGTGGTCAAGGTATGTGTGCCCAGCCCCATCCTCTGTACATCCTCCACTAGGCACTGGTCTGTGTTGACTGCCTTTCCTGGCTCGCAGAAACTATTTGGTCTTCTTCTGTGCTGGCTTGTCTGGGGCCCGGGACAGTTCTCAAGTGGCTCAGGTGTAGGGAGAACAGCATCTCCCAAGCTTCCACCACTGTTTTGCATACAACCAGCACAACAGCTCCCTTCTCCTTTCTGCCAGTCCTTCTCTAGTTTTGATTGAGTCCCAGCCCTGGGCCAGGATGCAAAGAACAGGAAGTTTTTCTGTGCTCCTTACTATCCCAGGAAAAGTCAGGCCTAGAGGGTCACCATTGTATGGGATCTCTCTGGGGTGAGACTTCTTTTTTCTCCTTGTACATCATAGCTGATGATGTATGAACTACGTTGACTGATTGAGGGAACTCTACTGGAAGGGGAAATAAAAGACCCTCCTGACTCCTGACAGATATTGGTCAGTCTTCTCTGACTTGATTAACAAGGCAGGGTGTAGTGCGGGAGGGCACAGAGCAGGGTCTCCATGGTCAGAGCAGACAGGTCAAGGAGGAGTCCTGGAGCCCTCGGTGGCTTTTTCGGGCTATTATTGCACTTTACATCAGAGGCGACCATGTACATGGCAGGCAGGGGTGCAGGTGCTGGGGGGGGGGTACCCAACCCCCAGCGCATCTTCACTCTCTGGGCTGCTGCTGCTTACTGCTATTCTTCTCTCTCTGCTCTCTGCTCCTCTGTTCTCTTTCTTCTTCTCTCCTCTCTGCTGGCATCCTCTTACGCCCACTTGCGCAAGCCCACACCCTACGTGAGGTGCCCGCCATCAGGCATGCGTGCAGGACCGCAGGTGTGCATCATTGCCACCGATGGCAGGAGGGCAGAAAGGCCTGATCACTTTTCACTGACCCCACACAGGGTCTCTCTTCTTCTGTCTCTGTGTCAGAGGCTCCTGGCTAGAAATCCTGAAGCCCAGGCCTGTGGGTGGAAGTAAGTGAGGTCAGTGTGACTCAGCGCCAGGAGTGCTGAGCTGCCGGGCAAGCTGGAGACCTTGGAAAAGAAGGGACAGATGGCCCATGGGGAGAGAGGGGGTCAGCCAAGGCCACAGGGTGACATTCTTTGTCCTAGAGCCCCAGAAAGATAGGTTTCTTTAGGAATTAACATTTACACCAAGAGGTTTAGAAAATGTCAAATAGGAGTAATCATGGCATTTAAATTTTAGATCAGGATGTCAGTCTCCAATTAGATGAAAATAAGCCATCTGCAACCCATTAGGTTTTCAGATTTTTTCCTCTTAATTGGTTATTCTCTGAGATTGTGTTTTTAGGAAATGGTTAAGTTGGTGCTAGGGTCTGTATTTTGTTATTTCTATGATTCTCTACTATAGCTGTATATTGGAATAACCAGGGTTACTTTGAAAAATACTGATGCCCTGGTTACTCCCCAGCTGTGAAGCCTGGGTGCATATTTTTTTGACTCCCCCGGTGACTTTTGGAGTGCAGCTAGCATCAAGAACTCTTAAGCTACCAATTGAGTGGTTGCAGGGATTAGACTGAAGCAGAGCAGATTTTTGAGGGGAGACCTCTTAATCTCTAGTGAGCCCATGACAGCTCTTTCCCTTTAGGAAGGGATCAGCAGACACCACAAGACATTCCCTTTCACCAATTGTTCCCACTGGTAAGACCCAGGGGAATCTATGGCATAGTAATGGACCCAGCTGGGCCAGCTTCTCTCACGGAATGGGACTCAGATTAGAGCTATAACTGGGGTTCACCCTTGAATAGAGCAGAGGAGAGTCCGGGTTAGAGAAGAAAAGTTGGTTTGTGGAGAGAAAGTACCTGGATTCCTGCTATCATCTCACCCTAGTCCAGTCTTTCAGGAAGTCTGGGTGCCACCTGTTTGAGGCTCCAGTGGTCATCTACACACCCTTCTCACCCCCCACCATACATACACATATGCACAGATACATAGACATACATACACCCACACATACTGTGGTGCCAGCAAGGGCACAGAGCAAGTTCTCGATGATTCCGGCAGACGGGGTAAAGGGTCTTGGAGCCCTCGGAGGCTTTTTATGCTTTTATTATCAGAGGCAACTAGGTACATGGCAGGCAGGGATGAAGGGGGCGGGGGTAGGAGGCCTGCCAGTCTCCTAGCCTCCGGTGCATCTTCACTCTCTGTGCTCTCTAGCTTCTCACCCGTTTCTATTGCTGCTCTTGTTTTGCTTCTCTGTTCTCTTGTTCTGCTGGAGTCCTCATGACGCCACCCTTATAGGCCCATGTCTAAGCTCAGGTGCACTCACTTGCGCATGCCCACTTAGGCATGCATGCAGTACCGCAGGTGTCCATCATTACACCAATGGTGGGAGGACGGAAAAGCCTGATATTTTTTCATTTATCCTACACATACTCACACACATTGTTTGGTTCAAGCCTGTTTTAATGCATTTATGTTACTTGTGACCAAAGAGGCCTGACATATGCACAGATAATAGCACAACAAAAGCACATAAAACAAACATGTATTCACTGCCCCCCACCCCCTCTCACACACATCCGTTGTTTAAACCAGGCTCTTTGTAACTCCATGTGGTCCCAATGGAAGATTCTTTGGAATCTGTATTTTCCGGAGTCTACTTGGACAAACCTCAGCTCTCAACTCAATTGGGAACAGCAGTGGTTCCTAATGTGGCCCCCATGGTCTTCATCAGAATCACCTGGAGGAAACTGACCCACAGATATACACACAAGATTACCAAGTCTCCAGCCCCAGAGAAGCAGAAGCGGTCTAGTTCTAAAAGAATCTCAAATCTGTTCTAAAAACTTCCTCTATGTGGGCCTCCCTAGGGATGAAGTCTCAGTGCTAACACCTCTATCACCCGGCCAGGGAGCTGACCCACACAGCGCAGCAGACGTCTCCTGTCTTACCTGCTGCTTCTTTTAGCAGTGTATTTCAGTAGATCTGCTTATTTTGCTCCCGACTCTGTCTCTGGTAAATACTCTCACCCACCACACCTCTGACCTACACCCCAGTTCTTCTATTCCAAAATAAAATTAAAAAATACTTTGAGATTTTGAGGTACAGTTGAGTCTACTAGGATCAGATTGGCTGAATTAATGTAAGTTATGAAATTTTTTTAGTCTCTTTTCTAGAGGGAAGTGGTATCCCTGGGAAATCTGGCAGATGGATTTTGAAGGCATTTTGTCTGGGAGATGGATAAGAGCCTCGTCTGTGGGCTTACAAGATGGAGCTCCGTGATGTTTGGGCCTGTTGGAGCACATAAAAACAAGCAGTCAGGCCAAAGGGACTGTAGCGGCAGGAAAGGTAGCACAGGAGCAAGGTTCGGGATGGTTCTGGGCAGACGGGTCAAGGAAGGAGAGTCTTGGAGCCCTCGGTGGCTTTTCATGCTTTTATTAGTAGAGGTGGCCAGGTACATGGCAGGCATGGGTGCCAGGGGGCTGGGAGGCTGGCAGGCCTCCCAACCCCCCGCACATCTCACCCTCTCAGCTGCTTCTTCTCTCTCTCTCTGTGCTGCTGCTCTTTGGTCTGTACTGTCGGTCCTGTTGGTTCTGACATCCCCATGACGCCGCCCATTTATGCCCGTGTCCAACACAGGTGCTCCCACTTGCGCATGCCCACCCTGGAATGCTCGCAGCACCGCAGGTGTCCATCATCACCGTGGTGGGAGGGTAGAAAGACCTGATAGTTCTCTGACCCTACAGGGACCTTTCCAGGTTGGTGACTTGAGCTAGTTAATGAACCAGATCATTTGCTTTGTCTTCTGAGCTCTGTCTTCTGAGCACAAAAGTGTGTGTGTGTGTGTGTGTGTGTGTGAGTATGCAGCAAATGCACATTTTATTTTAGAAACAAAAATATAATTTCTTACCAACAATAGCCGGATTCCTGTGAATGAAGGGTTTGCATATTTTCCTGTTTTAACGGTTCTAGTATAAACAGTCCAAGCCCAGGCCTGATTGTCAGTAGGTCCTGAGCAGCCCAACCAGAAGACTGGAAATGACTCCTTCAGCCCTGAGAACCTGGACCCGGCTTAGTGCCAGGATTCAGGCTTGTGTTGAACAGTAGCAGTGAGGTCAGGAGTTGAGGGAGAGGGCAATTGCAGCGATCCCCGAGACCAAAGCTAATGCCAGAAGCAACGGCAGTAGCAGCTACAGAGCAGGAGTTGCCATGTATTGAGGATTTCTTTGTAGAAGCATCAGGCTAAATGATGAACTATTTTACTTGAATACTTTAAAAACTCAAGGTGATGGCATTATTGTTCCAGTTTTTAGAATGAAGTTCAGCAGTTTTTCTGAGGCCACACAGTTTCTAAGGAGGAAGATGCAGAATTCAAATGAAGGGGTTTGACTACTGTTAGAAGATATTGCACACAATCCTCAGGTCACAGGCATCATCTTATGTGCCCGCTAGGCATACAGGACTTCGGTCCTGGAAGTCGTTCTTCAGACACTGCTGGTCCCTGGTATCTTTCAAGACATTTCTCCTTAGCAAAGAAAGGCAGTTGTTAGCAAGGCCTGGCGACCCTTCTTTCCTAGTTCAAGGCAATCCCCAATTTCTGGGTGGATTCTTTGTGTGCTGAGAGTGGGAGCATGACTCTCTTTTGGGCTAGCAAAAGAATCAAGATTTCATTGATCAACTACCGATTATATATCTAGTGATCGTGATCTAAAGAGTGTGGCTACGAAGATGTTCCTGGATCTGAAACAAAGAGAGTCGAATCTGAATCAAAAAATTATGATCCATCCATATGATGGATTATTACATATTCATTGAAAATCTTTCCAAAGAATAGGACTTGGAAAAGCCCTCTTGGTGAAAGATTAAAAGACACAGGGCCTCTGTGGTGCAAGGGGTTAAGTTGCAGTACTATGAAGCTATCCCACAGCCACTGTAGCATGAGTTCGATCCCCAGCCAGGGAGGTGACCCACATGGTGCAGCAGACCTCTCCTGCCTTGCTCACTGCTCCTCTCAGCAGTGTATTTCAGTCCATCTGCCTGTTCTGTTCCCCACTCTGTCTCTGGTGAATCCTCTCACCCCTGTATCTCTGACCTGCACGCCAGTTCTTATATGCATGAATAAATAAATGTTTTTTAAAAAAGAAACAGGATACAAAATCACAAATCCTATATAAAATACATTATTTTAATTATGTAAATTATGTAAACCTTACATGTGTATATTTAAAAATATAAATAAAAGATCAAAGGAAAGTCACCAAAATGTTATCTGTGGTTCCTTATGAAGGGTGGGATTACTTGTAATTTTTGTTTTCTTTGTGTATTTTAATGTTCTATTTTCCCATTCCTCTGAAAGTTGAGTTATCTTTGTAAATGGAGGAAAAGTGAGATATGAAGAAGTCCTTCTACATAGCACAGGACAAGCACAGGTATGTTGTTTACCCCAGCCTGAATTTCAGCAGGCAAATGTATTTTCTTCCTTCACTGCCTAAGGCTTCTTTCAAGAGTCAGCAAGATGGAAGTGTCTTGGCTCAGTCTGTCATCACAGGGCAGACCCTGGCAAGGCTCTGTGCTCTGGTGCTAGGGAACCACTTCCTTCTGTCCTTGAAGTGCTTTTAATTTGGTTGGGGGAAACCAAAGTGCACTGAAAGAAACAGAAGCACCCAAGTATCCAGGTGACTATCAAGTGGAGTTGGAAGACTACCAGAGGTGGAGGGGAGGTTTTCTGGGTGTGGGCCACGTCCCATGGAGTGTCAATCATTGCTAAAGTGCTGGGAAGTAAAGGAGTCTGAAGATAACCTGGAGTTCTCTCTGGGGGTCTCAGATCCTAATGGTGGTCTGCAAGGACCAGCCCGGCAGGCACCTGTGGGTTGCAGCTTCCCAGGTCCCACCCCTTCTTTCATGGAGGGCTGCTTGGTCCTGGGTAGGAGCAGAAGCCTCAGAGCAGCTGCCTTGCCATTGCAGCCTTCCCACTAGCCTCCTGTTCTAAGTACCGTTAAATTTCCAGCGCCTGCAGGCAGCAGGAACCAGAGATTGAGAAATACAGGAGGGTTTCAGCAGTGGTTTATGGGGCAGTGGCCACTTCCTGGATCCTCTGTGCTGTGGGGTCTCCTTGTTCTGCTAGAGCCCCTCTTGTAAGCTGGGCCTGGGCCACTAGGGGAGTGCTGATGATGTCTCTTGGCGCCGGCAGAGGGCAGCCTTGAGGCTGTGAGGCTGCCTGGCGACCTCTTCACGCTTCCGCTCCCTTCCAGTACCCAGGCTCTGTGGGTGGGGGCGGCCTTGGAACCTTGAGACCAGCGATCTCATCGGTAGAAGCTACCCGGAGCCCAAGGGCACCCGGCAAGATGTGGTCAGGCTATAGCCCTTGGGCAACTTCAGTCTGGCAGAGGGATGGCTTGGGGCGGAAAGGAGGGTGGTGCCTAGGAGATAGGAGAAAGCAAGAAGTAAACTCTCTCTCTCTCTGTCTCTCTCTCTCTCTCTGTCTCTCTGTCTCTCTCTCTGTCTCTGTCTCTCTGTCTCTCTCTCTGTCTCTGTCTGTCTGTCTCTCTCTCTCTCTCTCTCTCTGTCTCTCTCTCTCTCTCTCTGTCTCTCTCTCCACACATACCAAATTCCAAGCATGAAAGAAACTTAGTAATGTTGGAGAACTAGGATAGTTTTTACATCTGTGTCAACGGAAGTCAGAGGCTAGGAACTGCGAGGCTCCAAATGGGCACAGCAGTTGTGGCAGGAGCACGAATTGATGTACGGGGCCAGAGAGACTATTGGCAATGGCCCACACACAGCTAACTGGGGAACTCTGAAGCTGCCCACTTCCTGGTGACTGAACTTGGCGCAAACTCACTGTAATGCTCTAGCCTCCAACTAATCACTTCGGTAAAAAGGGCACGTGGGCTCAGGTCATTCACTCTGGGTTCGCTGCGGGGTGAAAGGTCCTGTCACCACTCACTGTCTTTTGTGGCTGCGCACTAGGTTTTGTGAGAGTTGCACGTGACTTGCCTTCATGCGTCCCTTTGTGGCATTTGGGCAGTGCCCTGAGTTCTCCTGCCCCTGGAAGTTGGGTTACCGAGCTCTGGAAAAGTACATTAATCAAATAACGAATTGAAATCCATCCTCAGACCAGGTGGTTGAAGCCTGGCAAAGGGCCAAGGACTCCCTGCCTGGGGTCTCTTTGGATGCTAAACAGGTCAACTGCCAGAATAAACTGGCCTTGGTCTCGCGCTGTGACTGCAAACGGGCACCCATGAACTTCTCTTGACTTGTTTCCCCATTGAAAATTTGAAAGGAGCGCATTTCCCAAGATAGATGTAAAAATAGCGATTGCAAATTGTAAAGGTTGGTGTAAATAGGAGCCATAATTACTACTGAAGAGCGCCTGGCTCTACCAGTGTCTGTGTAGCAGGTGGGTAGATGCCAAATAGACGCAAGAACATTGCACAGATGTATGCACAGGTCCAGCGTGTGTGTGTCAATGTGTATGCCTGTCTACCTCGCACAAATGCACATATGTAGGCGTGTGTATGCACACAGATATGGGCACCTCGCGCAGACATGTGCATGCACAAGCACGACTGTGCGTGGAGGCAGAGTGTGCACACTGCGCAGCCAGTCTGATTCTCTCCAACTGGGTCAGTACCACCTTGGAAGTGGGGTCTCAGGTGCCGCGCGCCAGGGCGCTGGGAAAACCCGCATCCTGTCAGGCCTCTGCGGTATCTGCCCTCTCATCTGCCGGCCAGTGTGCAGCTCCAGTTTCAGTGGGCACCAGTATCCGGGAGTCGGCTGGTAGGGCAAAGGGCAAGAGAAGGAATAGGTGGGGGGCACTCCGGCAAGCGAGGCTGCGGCCTTCACGTCCGCCACCCCCCAAGTCGATGCTCCTTTGTCTTCCCAGGTCGCGTCCCTAAGGAAGATTAAAAAACAACAACAAACCAGAACGGGGGGCGTGGGGGCCTCATCGTCTATTAGGCTCAATGAAGCGGCCCGGATTCCCGCGCCAGCCATCACGAAGGGAGGAGAGCCGAGCGTTTTGACTCGGTTTGGGACAACACGCAGACAGAACTTGCCGGGGAGCCTCGGGGCACGCAGGTGTGCTCGGGAGACGCGCTGCGGCGGGTGGCCGGAGAGCCCGTCAATTCGCGCAGACCCGCCAGTCGCCAGGCGCGTTTCTCTCTCTTCTCTCGAAGGATTCTGAGCCGCGCAGCCCTCGCCTCACCTGAGTCGTCGGCGGAGAAAAAGACCCCATGGGCACCCGGGGAAGCCCAAGGCCGCCGCCTCGCTTGGGCAGCGTGGCGGAGACTCGAATGCGCGGCGACTGGAGTTTCTAAACCACGGAGAGCGCTAAAATAGAGTCAAAACACGCTGCCATCTCCCGGACCTCTTTGGCCGACAGAAGGGTGTTACGCAGAAAACCTGAGAGCAAGCGCCCAGAGACTCCGGGACGACGAGCAGGACGAGCTGAGGCACACTGCCACGGGCTCGGATCCCCGCCGGCCGAGCCCAGCGGCCGCGATCGCCCGAGTCTCTGCAAAAGTTGCGCGCGGCTCCACTTGGGAGAGGAGCGAGTCAGGCGAGGTCTGGCTGGGAGCCGCCGGCTCTCGCTCCTCTGGGGATCGTTAGGTAGAAAAATGGAATGCTGACGGCGTACCGGTCCAAGTCACTGAGCGCACCAACTCCGGCAAAGTCAGGAACGAGAGTCGGCGGCGCTGTTCGGCGGGGGGTCGGGGAGCAGCCCCGGGCCCTGCAGCGCCGGTTCCAGCAAGGCCGGCGGGTTGGAAGCGGCCTGTGGATGGCTCCCCCGCGACCCCCTCCCTCGGGATTCCACAGGCTCTGACCCGGCCTTTATCTCAGCGCGGTCAGCAGTCGTGGGGGCTTCAGGAAAGAAGACAAAGGCCCCGTGTCACTCGGGCGGGGACTCGGTTTCCTGGCTCTGCTGCACTCACGGCCTTTAGCGGTGGCTGGGGGGAGACTTTTAAAAATATATGTCGAGTTTCCTCCCCCATCCCCCGAAACAGAACAAAACAAAAAAGCAAAAAGCGTGTTTTCCTACTCTCCTTGTCCATGGAAACGAAAGTTTTCAGGGCTCTTGCCCTTTCCTTTCCTTTGCTTTCTCAGAGAAATAATTTTTCTTCGCACATATCGGAAAATTCGATGAAAGTCTTTGTTTTATTTGAGTTGATGGGATTATTACTGAGGCCAAGCGGGTCAGGTTGAGATCCCAGTTCGGAAAGTAAGTTGGTCTTCCGGCGTGGCAGGGGCTGCGGTGGCCACAGACTGGTGCGCTGGCTCTGCCGGGCCGCTGACCGCCAAGGCCTCCAGCCCGTTCTCTGCCCGCCGGGTCGTCGATGGTACCCTGTTCAGAGGGCCCAGTTCTTCCGAATTTTGTTTGAGAATACGGGAGCCTCCCAGTTCATGCCTGGCGATTCGCACTTGCAGCGCTGCCAACGGACCTGCGGGGTGGGGGTGGGGGGAGGCGCTGGTGGCCCAGGCAGGGGTCTTCCACTTCGCTGACCCCTCTCGGCCTGGGTTCCCACCCGCGGCCGGAGTCTCTGCCCCTTACGGTCCAACCCGCTTCCTGCGTTTGCCCCTTACATTTCTGAGGGGCAATCTCTCCCACAGGCTAACCTCTGCGATCTCCCACTCGGTGGATACCTACTGCTTTTATGGAAAACAAAAAAAGGGCGGGGAGGGGGGAGTTCAAACAGTCGCACATTCAAGAAGGAGGCCCTGGAGGAAGGGAGAGCTGGCCCAAGTGTCTGAGAGAGGCCACTGTGCCTCGACCCAAGTGACTGTGCCTGGATCCCTTAACTGGTCATCTCTGTCTTTCTCAGAGAAAATCTAAGAGCTTTGGTGAAGACTGCCTAAGCAGGAGTCAGAGGGTGGGGGGAAGAGCCCCCACTGGGATCACCATCTGTGCCCCCAGGGCATGGGTATTCGTTTCTGCAGTGACACTAGGTGTCTTACCTACAAGGTCAAAGGGCTGGGACAGGGTGGACACAAGAGTTTGAGACCTGACCTAAGAAGGTGCTTGGTGGTCTTGGTTTTTGGGGCACCAGGGGTGGCCTGGCCACTGGGCTAGGATGTCAGACCCTATAAGATTACAACAAGGGCCCTCCCTGGTGGCGCAGTGGGTTAAGCAATGCACTATGAAGCAAACCGCAGCCACTGCAGCACGAGTTCGATCCCACTGCAGCATGAGTTATATCCCTGCCATGGGCTGGGGAGGTGACCCACATGGCATGGCAGACCTCTCCTGCTTGGCCCGCTGCTCCCCTCAGCAGTGTGTTTCAGTCCATCTGCCTATTCTGCCCCCTGCTCTGTCTGGTGGTGATTCTCTCACCTCCCCACACCTCTGGCCTGTACCCCAGTGCTTGTATGCATAAAAAAATAATATTTTAAAAAAAGATTACAACCAAAGACTTTCCCTCCCTCTTTCCTTCCCTCCCTCCCTCTCTCCTTACCTCCCTTCTTTCCTTCCTCTTTCAGTAAATGAAGGGAAATCGTATTGGACATCTACTACTATATTGGGCACTTTGACTTTAGAACATTTAATGATTTTGAATAACTCTGCAAGACAAGTATAATTCTATTTTACAGATGAGATTACAGAAATAGGTGCTTTGCCCAAGGTCACACTGTTATTAAAGGAGGTTGTCATTAGTTCTTGCGGTTGAACCTAGTTCTAGAACTAGATCGAACACTAGTTTTTCCTAGCTGAACATGCCCCTATTCTTGCCCCCATCCTACATCGGCCAGCTCCCTGGGGTGACATGGTTTCAGAATAAGCTTGTAGTAACATCACTGAGTTGGGGCCTGTGCAACAAACAACAGGCAAGATAAGAATTCCCCAGGGCACAGACCAACCTTGGCCTCTTCCCTTTATCGACTGAGGTTAGAAACATCAAGCTGGGGCAGTAACATCTGTGTCTTTGGAGAGCCCAAGTGGGCAACTAACCTCAGCACTTTCAGATTTCTCCTTAAAATTTCTGAGGTTGTTCTGAAGTTCCACAGATAGTTGGGTGACCTATGGCTGGCTCTTCCTCTTCTTAGGATCCCAGGTTCCATCAAGGTAAATGAGATTTTGGGCTCTTAGGGCCCAGACACTCTTGTGATAGAATGGAGTTCTCTTTCTCCAGAAAACAGATAAGACTGCTGGGTTTCAAGAATACTTAACTTTTGGTTGTCCCTAAGGCAAAACTGGGGGCCACGAAGGTCATTTCCCACAGCTCCATGCCTCTGGTCCTCATCACACAGGAGCAGCATGGGGTCCTGGTTTCATTCCTTCCTTCAGCTCCCACATGCTTCTCTCAGAAGCATGGGCTTCCCTTGCAGAGACAGCAGGACTGACAATACTTGTATACCACCAGCTTAATACCACAGAGCAAGGGCAATTCCAGACTTCTGAGACTGATCAAGCTGCGTCCTGCCTCCCCACCCCATCCACTCTCAGAAGCCAGCAACCTGACTTAGTGGTTCCAGTGCTCCAAGTCACCATTAAGGGAAGGTTGTGTTGAATTTGACCCAGTTTCCTGGTCCATTGTCTCCTACTCTTTCGGCTACAAGAAATCTTGGTGGGCCACTGATTCCCACTTACCACCAGGGGGCTCCTTATAGCCAGAGTGCCAGGCTACACTAGTGAAAGAGCCAGGTAAGGGCTCCAGGGTACCTAACCTGAAGTGAGAGATCCTGGGCTTCATCCCCACTCAAACCTGACCGAGAGTAGTGACCCTTATGCAAGGGGGAAAAGGCCCAGGACATCCTCTGGATAGGGTTGTGGGGGTCACACAATCCCCTAGGGTTCCATCCCCTAGTCCCTTGGAACATGTCCTGCACTGTGAAAAATTTCTCCCATGTCTCCCTTTAGAAAAGGGCAACCTTGACCCCAGAACTCAAGTTCTCTGGCTGTGAAGCCTTAGGGGGTAGGGGTGACTAAAAATTCATGTGTAAATGTGAGGGGGGAGCTCACCATGTTAACATCAAATGTGAGGATGTTAACTTGCACATATGTGCATAATACCCCTCAGCTAAGACCTGAAGAAATTGCCAGGGTATTTGTATCAAACTCAACTTACATTGTATTCACAGTATATTCTGGCAAACATATATACATACATCCATGTGGTCCTGCTATCTAGACCAGATTGTATGTTAAGATCTAATTGCTACATATCAGTAACTCTCTCAAATACTCTGTCATCATTTAGAGAATTCCTTAAATCATCTACTCTAACAGATACTTGAAAGTGCAAAGGGGGAGAGGAGAGAAAGGAAATGAGAGATGAAGAAAGTTTGCCATTGCTTCACACTTTTCAACACTGGGGGAAAGATGACCACACTTTAGGGTTCTGGAGAAATCCCTAGGGCTGGAGTTAGGGAGAGAGGTCTTCCTGTGGGCATTCATAGGGAAGAGGGGTATGATTTGGTTCCCTTCTCCCCCCTCCTCTAATCTCTATGTAGGTCAGGAAGCCCTCACTGATTTCTTCATTTCATCCTGCATACTTTTCAAGGCTTCTGCTCTCTTTCATGCCTTGGGTGCCTCTTGCCTTTCAGTTTTTTTGGGGGGTGGGGGTAACTTGGTGTTCTATTCCAAATGCTGGCCTAAGCCAATTTCCCTAGAGGCTCTGCCCTAGGTACTGTCCTCCTGTTTTCTGTTTGCGTGGGAAAGCAGTTCTGGGGTGCTGAGAGCCAGTCTTGGAACAGAGCCTAAATGAGTTGAAGCAAAGTCTCTGTATATATTCTGTTATTCAGGATTTTACACCTAGAACATAATTGTACACATTAGCAATGATTTATGAATGCAACACAAACCATGATTCCAGTAGGTGCCTTGTGAGTAGTGGCCCTGTGATTATTACAAACCCCAAATATATACCCTCTCTGTCCATGAATGAGGAGACACGAATACCTCCCACCCGGTCACCAGTGTACAACTTACATCTGTAGCAAGCATACACTATACAGCCGCCCATGAGACACATGTTCACAACAGAGAAAGCCAGCTGCAGTAGCCGGCTGCAGTACACTTTCTTTTCTGCACTCCCTCTTAGTCGGCCAGACAAAGGAGCAGTGAGTGGCCAGAAGCACCCAGATACAGGTCTTACCAGCCTCTGGGGCTTTTTGCAGCAGCTGAGACTCCTTCTCCAGCCCTCCTTCCCTGCTCACCTGGCTCTGGGAGGCTCCATTCCCAGCCTGAGAACCTTAGGACTTAATCCTCCATCATTCAGTCTCCAGGAGAATGGAGAATGCCCCGAGGGAGGAGAGGGTGTCCAGAGTCTAGTTAGCTCAATTACTCCCAACATTCAGGTTCCCACTGTGGGACCACCGGGGGTTCTGAAGTGGGAGGTAGGCAGGGTCCTTCCTGTCCCACACCCGTCACCCTTTGATGTGGGGCTACTGCTGTCTGGGCCCAGAATTGGGGAGCGGTGAGGAATATTTGGAAGAGCACTGGCTTCTGCCCAACCTGCAAACAGTCGCAAGGAGAGGCAGCTGATACCTGTTGTTCCCAAGGAGGACTGAAGGCCATCCACCCCCAATCTGCCCCAGGCTGCAGCCTGGTCGGAAGCCTCCATGCCTGGGTGGAACCACTGGTCTTAATTCGTTATTCAAAAAGTCTCAGTAAAGGAAAAGAAAAGAACAAAGATTAGATTTCTGCAGGCACACAGTATCTTTGCCCTCTTTGATACTCCCAAATCTTCACACACATCTCATGGTAAAGGAATTCTGATTATTAACATTAATAAGGCAATCAGCCACTCGCTAGATTTGTATGAAGATTTGGGAGCTTGCAGCATTACTACAAACAGGGTTTTATCTATTTGGGACAAACTCTTCTGGCTGTTAAATTTGACTGGGAAAATGTAAAGTATGAGAACAATATAATGAAAACACAGCCCATACACCTAGTGCGACTGTTTTAGAGGTAAAATACAGACTTGCGCGTGCAAAACCAGAACAAATCCTACCTACAGTCGCGCCTTGTCAACGAGCCACAGCAGATAAAGTCTCTCTGATGACGTTAAACAGCCGCAACAGGCCAGCGATGACACAGAAAACAAACAAACCCGGGAAAACAAAGCGGCCGCGACAACCACAAACGGACCCCCACTTGGGCTGTTCTCAAACTTGTTTATCTGAAAAACGATAAAATTTTGCTGAAAATCTTTTTTCAACTAGCCGCTTCACAAATTTAGGCGCGATGGAAATAATGTAAGTCCGTGTTAAAAGAAAGAACAGAAAATTTATTTTGGAATTAACAAGACCCTCCCCCCCAAACAAAACAAAACAACGACAAAAAAACAAAACACAAAGCAACCCACCAAATAACAAAACAACAAAAGTGCTCTCTCTAGAAAATTTGGTCCCCCAAGCGACACTCTATAGAACAACCAGGTCTAGGGTCTTCAGTTCCGCTGGCTCCAGACCACAAGCCGTCCTGGCCCAACTTCTGCCCGGCTTCACGTTTCTCCTGCTCAAGGTGGGAGAAACAAGACTTTTGGGGAAACAACAACTGGGGGAGGTCGAGCCATCCGAGCGGCATCTGCCAGACAGGTAGTGACCTCCCAGCACTCAGGTTTGCATCGAAGATTCGGGGAAATTTATTTTTGATTTTAGTTTTTTAAATAGGGCGAGGGGACCTCCCCTCTCCCCAGTTCATAGAGGACACCACCTTTTACCGAACATATTCTCCTACCTCCCTGGCTATAGCTTTTTGAAGGCCCGACAGGAATTCTAACTTCAAATCGCCCGGAAAAGATTTTCATCTTTTGCTTTAGCAAACTCCAGGGCCATAATACGCCGCCGGTTTTCTTGGTGATTTTTCCCCCCTTTAAACTATTTTAAAGGAAATATTATGTAAAATAGTCCCACCGATTTTTTAAATTTTTATTTTTATATATATTTTTTTGTAAAACAGTAGCCCACCGCATAGGTCTGGAGGTGCCGAAAGAGCCGGGATGGAGAGCCAAGGACACGCAGCCTCTCTCCGAGCCGGGATGTTGTGTAAACCCGGGCACAGGCCGCGGATAGAAGCGGCCCGGGGTCCCTGCTCCGGCCCAATCCCGGCCCCGCCGGTGGACACTGGCAAGCGACTTCTGAACAGCATCAAGAGGGTACGCACACATTGGTCCCTTTTTCCGGCTGCGCGGGTCTCGCGGCCCGCACAGACCCGCGCTTCTAGCCAATCTTTGTGCCGCAGCCCGGCGTAGAAAGCCGAGCGGGAGCGCACCGACCTGCGAAGAAGGCCAGTAGGTCTGCGCCGCCGACGCCGGGCTGCGTCTCCGCCCCGGGTGCTTCATCTCCTTCTAGAGTTTTGTCTGGGGGTGTCCAATCCAGACGCTGGGGCGCCAGGAGGAGACGAGGCCTGCAGAAAGCGCTTGGAGAGGCGGCCTGCAGGCCGAAGGAGTGAAAGGGCATCATAGAGGGCAGAGAGGCGAGCACGGGAGAAGCAGAGGAGACAAAGAGGAGCTAGAGACGGGAGAGGAGTGAGGAGACTTGGAGCGGCCGCGGGCGCCGGCTCAGGAGGCGACCCCAGAGAGCGCACGTCCCGGCTGTCCGCGGTGGCTGCAACAGAGGCCGGCGTCGCGCGTCCCTGTATCCCCGCATCTGGCTTGCGTGGGGCTCAGAGATCGAGGCGCGAGTGCAGTGCGCCTGTTTTGCTGTCATGGTCCCAGTAAGAGCAATGCATCATGGCGAGCTCGGGTTGCCGGGCGCAGGCGAACTGCAAACCCGGTGCATTGGTGGGTGCGGGCGCCGGGGGCGCGGCGGTAGCCGGGCTGGCGGGGCTGAGCTGGCCCGGCGGCGGGGCGGCCGCCCCGTGGTGCGGCGGGGCTGGCGGGGGTGCAGCGGCCGCATGCAGATGGTGTGCGTGCGGGTGTGAGTGGGGATGCGGCGGCGGCGGGGGCGCGGTCGGCGGGCCTCCCAGACCGTTGTAGGAGTTCACTACGCCTGGAGGCAGCGCCATGCTCTGCACGCGGGAGTACGGCCCGTACGAGGCGGCAGGGCCCGCCAACCCCTTGACCACCGCGGCGGCGCCAGGGCTGCCCGGGCCGGCAGCTGCCGCTGCCGCTGCTGCCGCGGCGGCAGCCGCCGCCATCTGGCAGGAGGCGTAGGGCATGGGTGAAGGCGGTTGCGGTAGCGGCCACGAGTTGTTGAGGAAGCCGGACTGCAGGTACTTGGGGGGCGCCAGGTAGCCGTAGCCGTCGGCTCCCGCGCCCGCCACGCCGCAGCCGCCCGCGGCGCCCGCGGCCCCGAAGAGCCCCTTGCCGGGCTGGAAGTGTGCGGGCGGCGGCCGGAAGGGCCGCTTCATGCGGCGGCGGCGCCGGTAGTTGCCCTTCTCGAACATGTCCTCGCAGGCCGGGTCCAGCGTCCAGTAGTTGCCCTTGCGCTCGCCGCCGCCCTCGCGCGGCACTTTGATGAAGCACTCGTTGAGGCTGAGGTTGTGGCGGATGCTATTTTGCCAGCCCTTCTTGTTCTTCTCGTAGAACGGGAACTTGGCGATGATGTACTGGTAGATGCCGGACAGCGTGAGCCTCTTCTCGGCGCTCTCCCGGATCGCCATGGCGATGAGCGCCACGTACGAGAACGGGGGCTTCTGCGCGGGGTCGGGCTTCTCCGGGGCTGTCCCGGCGCCGCCGCCCTTGCCGGGGCTCGGCGGCGGCGCCTCGGGCTCCTTGGTGGCGCGGCCGGCGTCCGGGGCTAGCAGGGCCCCCGCGGCGTCCTCGGCCTCAGGGTAGCTGGCCATCACGACAAAGCCGGCGCGCCACGGCCAGCCAGCCTGCGCTTTCCTCCCGGCGCTCGCGGCTCCCAGTCCGGACGCGCCAGTCCACTCACGGCAGTCTTCAACTTGTGGAGACTGCGGCCGCCCCCGCGATCGCTCGTCGCTCGCCCGCCCGCTCGCTGCCGGCAGCCTTTCGTTCCTTTGCCCTCTTCTTTCCCTGCCCCTCAGGAGCGGCCGGCGGGAATAGAGCTCAGCCTCTGGCCATGGGGAGTCCGCCCAGCAGAGGGGCTCCGGCCCCGCCGCCCCTCCCCGCCCAGGCCAGTCTCCGCCTCGGTGGGTTTTCTTCTGAGCGATCGTCCCCTCCCCCCACCCCGGTTTCCCGAGGCGCGACCCGCGTCTCTGGCGGAGCTGCCTCCCGGAGTCCCCGGAGCGCCCGGAGCTCCGCTCTGTTCTGATTCGTATGGGCTCCGCCGAGTTCCGCTTGCGTCAGGCGCCTTCGCCCCTATAGCCGGGCGGCCGGGCGCGCACGGGCGAGTTCATCTCCAAGTCACTTTTCCTAAACGGCCCGCACGGCCAGACCCGCCTGCCCCCTCCCTGCGCGCCCGGGGCCGCGTCGACTACCCGGCTCCAGCCCTCGCCAGCCCCGAACGCCGCCAGCGCCCGCTTGGCGGACCGGGCCGGGCGATGCCGAGGGCCGGGCGGGCCGGGCCGCCCTGCGCGGTGCCTCGGGGAGCTCCGGCCTTCGCGAGGAGAGGCGCCGCCGAGCCTCCTCGCAGCTTTCAGGTGAAAGAAAACGGCTCCTTGCTCCCCCCCCCCCCGCCCCCCGTCTTCTTTGCTGTCTTGGGGCCAAACTTCCAGCTCTGGGCAGGGGGAGGGGCGGGATGGCGGGGAAGCCGGACGGGGGTGAGGTGGAGAGAACTACCGGGTGGCTGTGGGAAAATCAGCCCAGAAACGCGTGTCACTGACGGAGAAACCGCGGCCTGGCTTGTCCCTCATTCTCTCAGAGTCACTGTCCCTGGATGGGTTTAAGGCGAGGACCGTCGGGAAGAGGTGCCCAGGGGTGCCGTCTGATGTCTCTCCGCCCTCTTGCGTGTTCCTGGATCCAGAGACCAGTCCCGTCCTCGGAATACGCGTGGTAAGTCTACGGGTCGGATGTGGGCTTTAAGGACATCAGAAAGACCCCGCTCTGCTCCCGCTCCGACAGAGGCAGGGACTGCACCACGGGACTCTGGGGCGCTGTAGATGTTTGTCTACAGGCTCACTTACGGAAGTCTTGGGTTGTGTGTGTGTGTGTGTGTTTGACACCTGAGATACCAGCTGCTCAAGTGCTGGAGAATTGTTGCAAAAATACAGGTATGCACATGGACAGGGTGTGTGATTTATATTATGGGGTAAAACATTTATGCTTGTAGATATTCAATGATACGCGGGTATCACTTATTAAAGTAAATGATTTTTGTGGATATGGACTTTTTCCTCCTCTCTTTTCTCTCCCCCCTTTCTCCTTTCCTCCAGTCCCCCTTCCCTGTGTGCTTTCCTCTGATTTTCTTCCTCTCTCAATCTTCCTGTCCCTCTCTCCTTGCGTATGTATTCTATCACAGACTGGGAAAAACAACATGCTGTGAAGGAGGCCCTTGTTCAAATCTCTCTTTCAAGGAAACAGTTGTTCTGATCCATCTCCAGTGCTGAGTGGTGAGTTCTCACCTACCTTCAGCAGAAGTTTTGTTGGGACCCAGCTACATCTACATGCAAGGAGATAGTCTCAGGGAAAATTAGCACTGATGAAAAAAAATCAGGCGTTCACTTTAACAGTTAACAGCCTTAACAAAAACTGCAGGCATAAAGCGTGAGGGAGATGGCTGGTATTTTGAGTCCTCACCACCCAAACTTCTTGGTGCTGATGGGGCCAGGCTACTTTGTGAAGGAGCGTGGCCTGGGTGTTTGTCATGCAGGTGTGTGTGAGTGATTGGCGTGTCTGGAGTGGCTGTCTTAGTGCTGTCACTATCTCTTCCTCCCAGGCTGCCCAGTCTCCCAGGAAGCTTGAAGAGCCCTTAATGGCCCGTGGCCCCAGCATCCACAGGCCACCTACAAGTGCTGCTGCTTCCCACTCAGCCTCTGATCTGCATTTTGTGATGAAAGAAAGGGAGGACAGGTTGATGGGGTTCTTTGGAATTTGGCATCTTCAAGGTGACTCCAGAGAGGTCAGGAGGGCAGCCTGACTTGCCTACCTGGGTGAGAGGGAGCTAAACTTACTTCAGTGAATACCTCTCTCCACCCACCACATAGGACCACAAGATTTTCAACCCCCCTTCCCATGACTTCCCACCTAAGGAATAGGAGTGGGGGTGGATGTCAAAGGACATCCTCAATACCTCTGTCTGCCTCCTGAGCTGGAGTGCAGGTTTTTTTCTTCTTCTTCTGCACTCCCATCTGTGCCAGGCTTGGTGTGGAGGGGTGGTGAGCTGGGTTGGGGGCTGTCGCAGATGGACTCGAGACCTCCCTACCCAAGGCTTGGCAAGGGGAGCAACAGCTGGGTCCAGCCTCACCCTGGCAGGGGCTGGTCTCTTTTCTCTCTCTTTTTATCTGGCCACCCAGGCTGGCTCTTAGTCTCTCTCTCTTTCTTCCTTGCAGGCATTTCCGCTGCCGCCTGCAGCAGCCAGGTGTAACAGCATTGTTGTGTGTGTCATCACTTCCCCCGAAATTCCACACTTGGCTCCCTTTTCAGCCTTTCAGGAGAGAGAGAGAGAGAGAGAGAGACAGAGAGAGAGAGAGACAGAGAGAGAGACAGAGACAGAGAGAGAGAGACAGAGACAGAGAGAGAGAGACAGAGAGACAGAGAGAGAGACAGAGAGAGACAGAGACAGAGAGAGACAGAGACAGAGAGACAGAGACAGACAGAGACAGACGGAGACAGAGAGAGAGGGACAGAGAGAGAGAGAGACAGAGAGAGCAGGAAAGAGAGAGACAGAGAGAGCAGGAAAGAGAGAGAGAGACAGAGAGCAGGAAAACGAGAGAGAGAGAGCAGGAAAGAGAGAGAGAGACAGAGAGAGCAGGAAAAAGAGAGAGAGAGCAGGAAAGAGAGAGAGAGAGACAGAGAGAGCAGGAAAGAGAGAGAGAGAGGGCAGGAGAGAGAGAGAGAGCAGGAGAAAGAGAGAAAGAGAGAGAGAGAGAGAGAGAGAGAGAGAGAGAGAGAGAGAGAGAGAGAGAGAGAGAGAGAGAGAGAGAANAAAGAGAGAGAGAGAGAGAGAGAGAGAGAGAGAGAGAGAGAGAGAGAGAGAGAGAGAGAGAGAGAGAGAATTCCTCTAAAGAACTTTTTTTAAGTGGAAAGAAGAGGAGCCCTGCATTTCTCAGGTACTGATTCCTGACAGTCCTTCAGAGGGACGGAAACCCCAGCCAGAGAGAGAAGGGAATGACTCGTGTGTGCTCACTGGGAGGAGATGGAATCAGTGTCTTCCCAAGATGACGCTCATCTAGCTCTGCTGGCCTTTGAGGCTGAAGGCGAGGAAAACGGGAAGAGATGCAGGCTGACAAGTGCTGAACGGTCACCCAGGGCCATTCCAGAACTCTCTCTGGGGGAGCCTCCAGAGGCTTCGTGTGCTCCGTGGAGGAGCCTTGGGCAGGGCAGACTCTACTTGCTTTGGTCCAGCCCGAGGTGAGTGAGGCTGGTGCTCCACAAAGCCACGGGGGGCGCATCTTGCTTTACTTTTCAACCTTCTTGGGCGGGTTGTATAGAACCCCCTCTCTGGTGAGACTGGGGTTACATTTGCTGGACAAACGGTGCAGAGGCTGCGTGGGGCCCCATGGGGCTCCAGGACAGTCCCTAGTTCCTGGGGCATTGCTGAGACCCAGGTGGCTCTCAAAGCACGTCAGAGCCCTCCGGACCCTGGCTTCCCACTGGCCAGACACTCGCCAAGGTTGCTAGTAGTGCGCCAAGGTTGCTAGTAGTGCGGCCTCCACCTCGTCGCTTTTTCATTCACTGGCCAGCGACTCCCACATCCCACCGCACAGCGATTCACCAGTCTGGGAAATCAGCGATTTCCCAGTCTGATGCTGGGAAATCCTTCTCATCCCCAGGGTCAGGAGTCTCTTGGCACTGTCAGGTGAGTGCAGCACCCGAAGGATGGAAGCACTTCCTTGGTTTTTTCAGGTTGTCTCGCCCCTGCCCCTGCCGACTTCAAGAACCTTCTTCTGTCGCTCCCTTTCCTGGCACACTCGCCCTTTTTTTGCACCGGGACAGAGGAACCAAACCTCCTGCGGCCCTCTCCTGTCTGTCAGACATCTGCAGTGAGCACCTCAAACGTAGGGAAGCTTGGTAGGGAAGCTTGAACGTTCTGGTTAGTACATCTTCACACCCAGTCTTATTGGCCCCTCCTCACCATGGACTCTCTATCCCTCGACTATTCTGGTCAAACCCCTCCCTCCCTCCCTTCTTTTCCCTCCCTTTTTTTCCCTCCCTCCCTTCTTCTCCCTCCCTCCCTCCTTTACTTCTTCTCCCTCCTTCCTTCCCCATCCCTCTTTCCTTACCCCCTCTCCCTCCTTCCCCCTACCTCCCATTGAACCCTATACTCATATACCCTCCAGTTCTTTTTTTCATTGCTCTCTCTCACTCAACTATATTATATGTGGTGGTCCAGATCCTGCACATTTGGGTGGAAAACATGCCAATTTGATGCCCAAATTCTAAGCATCTTCAGACACTTGCACACTTAGCTATTTCATAACATAGAAGGACCTCTTGGCTCCATATCTATGACTCCCAGGAGCCTACTGGTTGTCTAATGTCCTTGGGCTGTTGTTAGGGTGACTTGGGCTGCTAACTGGGTGTTTCTGTGGTAAGCTTGCTGTTCAGTTTTTTAAAGAAGCCCAGGTACAGGACATCCCCTGTTGCACTTTAACACATGCAAACCACTCACACAGACTGTTCGAAGCTCTGCCTAGCTGGTTGCCCGTGCTGTGGCTCCAAGAGTGTTCACATTTCTCCTGCACATACCCACATAGGCCCAGGCCCCAGACCAGCTGCTGTTCCTCTGCTGGTTGGAATTAGCAGTGTCAATTAAATATGTGCTTGGGAGAGAGTGAGAGAGAGTAGGGGAGTGGAAAGAAACATATACACACAGATTGAGAAAAAGGAGGAAAGAGAGGGGGAGAGAGAGAGAGAGAGAGAGAGAGAGGGAGAGAGAGGGAGAGAGAGGGAGAGGGAGAGGGAAGGAGAGAGAGAGAGGGAGGGAGAGAGAGAGGGAGGGAGGGAGAGAAAGAGAGAGAGAGACAGTGTCTTACTCTGCTGTGGGGAAGAACTCACAGGATGTTTTTAGTTGGTAAGTGTCTTTTTTTTTTTTTTTAAAGATTTATTTATTTATGCATACAAGCACTGGGGTACAGGCCAGAAGTGTGGGGGGTGAGAGGATTCACCACAGAGAGCGGGAGCAGAACAGGCAGATCAATGGAAGTACACTGCTGAGGGGAGCAGTGGGCACAGCAGGAGAGGTCTGCAGTGCCATGTGGGTCCCCTCCCTGGCCGGCAGCAGGGACCCCTCCCTGGCCGGCAGCAGGGATCGAACTCGTGCTGCAGTGGCTGCAGTTTGCTTCATAGTGATCGAACTCGTGCTGCAGTGGCTGCAGTTTGCTTCATAGTGCGTTGCTTAACCCACTGCGCCACCAGGGAGGCCCCCTAGTTGGTAAGTGTCTTATTGAAAGTTTTCTCCCACCGCCCTACCCCTTTTGATACCAGGCACCACCCCAGCTTCCTCTTCTTCATCACTGAGCCTCAAGTCCATCAGCACCTCTTTGTCCCAAGAGTGTGTGTGCCTTACCCTCTATTGGTCAGACTGTGGGGGCAGTTGTAGGTCTTTCTCCTGTTTGAATCTAACTTGGGGCAAAAAGACAAAGGGGCTTGGTTCCTGGGCCATGGGAAGTCCTTCCTCTTCAAAGACCTTTGGGATGCTCCCACAGAGAATTCTAGGGTGGTAGGAGCTGCTGACCAATTTACTCATATATCCCATGGCCATGACTCTCATCGACCAAAGTCATTTTGTTCAGCCCTGAACAGCCAGTACCTTGCCCCAGGCTCTGGTACTCCCTAGGGAGTGTGAATTGTTTAAAGTTGCCTTGTTACCTCACTCATTAGCAAATTGACAGAGACCCTTCCTCCACTTCTCTCTCAGTATTTCCCCCTGGGGTGGGCTTAATGTATCCTGTTGGAATTGGAAAATGACTGTTTCAAAGAGAATTGAGAGAGGCTTCTTTTCTTGTAATGGAGCTGGAATTTCCAGGAAAGAGCAGCCAGTTGGGAAGAGAGTGACTGGATCATAGAGCACCGGCTCAGGATCCAAGTCCCCTGCCATTTGGGGCTGTCTGCTCCTTAGGATTCACAGCCATGCTACTGAGCCTTAGGCCAGGCCACAGAACACCTTTCTGGTCCCTGACGGTGGTGAGGAGCTGTCTGAAACTTTCAAACTAATCTATTAAAAATAGAGTGGTTGGGCCTGCCTGGTGGCGCAGCGGGTTGGGTTGAGTGCCACGCTGTGAGGCATCCGCAGCTCAGCAGCAGCAGCAGCGAGTGTTCGATCCCTGGCCAGGATGGGACCCACATGGCAAGGCTGACCTCTCCTATCTTGCCCTCTGCTCCCCTCAGCAGTGTATTTCAATAGATCTGTCTGTTCTGCTCTCCGTTCTGTCTCTTGTGAATCCTCTCACCTCCTGCAATCTGGCCTGTACTCCTGCACTTGTATGCATAAATAAATAAATAAAGAAAGAATTGAAATGCCTAGAAAAAAAATAGAGTGGCTTCTGTATCCACAGTAGCTGACTTGCAACCTAAGGATTGCTGTCTGGAGCTCTGAGCAGCCCCATGTAGGGATGCCTGAGAGAGCTCATCCTCATTTCTGCCTCATATTGTTACAGGGCAGGGAGAGGAGCACCCCAGAACCCCTAAGCTTGCCCTTTTTGAATGGGTTTTGCTATTTGCCGCATTAAGACAAACATAAAATTTTTAATGGAAAGGAACTTTAATACAACTAGGGTATAATAAAGAAAGAACAAAGAATATAGTTACTAAGTTAAGCATTTAAAGTTATCCATTTTTTTGAGGGTAAAAGTTCAGCCAAATAGGATTGGCCTAAAGCAAGGCCTAAAAACCTGGCACACATTTAAAGGACCTTTTAGTAGAGACCTATAGAAAAGGGTCAGAAAGAGTCAGACAAATCTGGGAGAAAAAGAGCAAAATTAAAATTAAGATGATAGCTGCTATTGTTAACTTTCCTAAGGGTTTCTCACCCACATCTGTTCCAACCAGTCCAAGATCAAAAAGCAAACGCAGTTTCTTCACATGTCCCTCTGCTCCACGCGCTTCCTCCAGGTCTCCTTGTTGTTTTCCATTTTCCTTTCTTTTCTTCCTTCTCTTTTTTTTTGCAGAAAACTTTCTTTTCCTCCTCAGATCCACCCACTTAGGGTGGAACCAGGATTTTGGAACTTCCCCTTTTCCTGGGACGACCCTGTTACAATATTTCTCCCCACAAAGGGTACCTTCTAAAGATCCTCCCTGTGGGGGAGATAATTTTAGGTGCCTTGCTTTTTCAGAGTCCGGGGGAAGGGAGGAAGAAGGGCTGAGTTTTATGGTTTGTAATACTGGTCCTCTGAAGACTGCCCTCTCAAGAGCACATGTGAGTTCTGTGAGTATGTGCACATGTATGTGCAGGATGATTTACATATGGTCAATGGTATGCATCTCACGGGTACAGCTTGATATAATTTTTACATATAATGTACCATGTAACCACCACCCTGATCAAGATACGGAGTATTAACATTGATAGCCTCAGAAGGTTCCCTCATATCTTTTCCTCATCAATATCTACTCCTAGAGGTAAGCTGAATTCTGATTTCTATCTCCATAGATTAACTTTGGCTGCTTTGAGTGTCATATAAATCAGGCATATAACATGTACTCTCTTGTATCAGGTTTCTTCTGTGTAAAAGTTTTTGATATTTCTTCATCTTGTTACATGTGTCAGACATTTATCACTTTTTATTGCTGTGTAATTTCCCACATTTTGCTTATTTGTTCATATACTGATGGACATTTGTGTTGTTTCCAGTTTAAGGATATCATAAATAAAACTGCTATCAACATTTTTGTGCATGTCTTTTTGTGAGGGGCATTTCATTAAAAACAAGCTGTAGTGCTGTGTAGACCAATATGCCACAACTGGACCTTTTCCTTGTAGGTAGCATTCTCTAAGAATGCTCTCCAGCAATTGTTATCATTATCATTATAAAAGAATAAAATAGCTGTCCTTTATTAAGCTCTTATTTTGAGCTGTGGACTTTATATGCATTCTTTCATTTCATTTTTATGACAAACCTAAGGACTTGATACTATCCCTTTTTTTATAGATGAAGAAACCGAGGGTCAGAGAGATCAAGTGACTTGGATTTCAGGTTTCCCCTCTCTGGACATGTGCCTTTGTTTGTTCTTTCAAGGTCTGGAAGCCCTTCCTTCCATCTGACCAGATCTAGTTGATATTTATGAGGTCCATTTTCTATAACCTCTGGTCCTCCTTATGTTCGTTGTCATCCCCAGCCTTGAGATCTGCTTGCGTAACAGAGAAGCAACAGTCTTCTTCAATATGAAGAAGAAAGGCCTGGGGACCAGTTCAGTGGTTGAGCCTTGGGCTCAGCAGTTCATCTCAGAGAATTGGCAGGAAGATTGGCTAAGGGACAGTTATGTTTCTGGATGCCACAGAGAGGAACTTAGAGATCATCTTTCCCTGGGAAGAGATGGGGCTTTGGTCCTTCTGCCAGCAATCTGACCTGAACTTGTGACCATGATGCATCAGCCTCCATCGGCAGCATTCATTCAGGGATGTTCATCTCTCCTAGGAGGAGATGATAGTCTGGAAAGGTGCTTCTTACCTAGGAGGGTGGTAAATGGGGAGGATGTGTGTGCTCTGAGCAGGCAAAGAGCTTGTGGACTAGACAACTGCACTTCACCCGTATTACCTAACATCCAAGGCTCTGGATGAAGGGAGCGTGTGCCCCTCTGGGTGCGGGCTATATGTGGGCAGTGGATGCTGTGTGGCTGGCCTCTCCTCAGGGCCCTTTTGAGACTAGTTGAGGTCTTGCTGGTTTGGTAATTGGGTGCACTTGCTGACTGCTGCAGTGGAGTAAGCAGGCTTTTGTTTGGGAAACAGTGGTCAGGGTTTTGGGGCTTTGGATGGAAACAGTTCTGGATACTGCTATTCCCTGTTCCAGGTACCTCTCTTTTTTTTTTTCCAAAGATTTATTTATGTATGCATACAAGAACTGGGGTACAGGCCAGAGGTACAGGGGGTGAGAGGAGTCACCAGAGACAGAGTGGGGAACAGAACAGGCAGGTGGACTGAAACACACTGCTGAGGGGAGCAGCGGGTGATGCAGGAGAGGTCTGCTGTGTCATGTGGGTCACCTCCTTGGCCAGGGATCGAACTCATGCTGCAGTGGCTGCAGATGCTTCATAGTGTGGTGTTTAGCCCAATGCACCACCAGGGAGGCCCTTCAGGTACCTCTTGACCCTAACATTTACTAGGAGGCAGTACTTCCAAGAAAAGGGGACTGGAGAAGAAAGGGCCCCTTCCTGTAGTGACAGGGAGCTAGGTCCAGAAATATACAAGGTCTGCTCTAGGGCACAGAAAGAGCTAGAGCAGGTGGAATGAAGGTCCTGGTAACTGGTACCGTCATTAGCAGTGGAGTAATTAACACAGACCTCTGTCCCAAGGCTTTGGGTATCGACCTGGGGGCGTCAACATTTTAAAATTTTATCATTTTTTTTGAATAGGAAATATCTTCACATATACCAAATTAAAAAATAGAGAAGGCATAGGCTTCCCTGGTGGCACAAGGGGTTAAGTCTCAGCACTATGAAGCTAATCAGCAGTCACTGTTGCGGGAGTTCTGTTCCCTGCCAGGGAGCTAACCCACATGGCACAGTGGACCTCTTACCCACAACTCCCTTCAGCAGTGTATCTTAGTTGATCTGCCTGTTCTGCTCCCCAGCACCCTGGACCTCTGGCCTGTACTCCAGTTCTTTTATGTAAGAATAAGTAAAATCTTTTAAAAAATACAGAAGGCGTGCAGTGAAACTTCTTTCCCCAAGTCACCCTTCTGACAGGTAGCCATGCCTCATCTGCAAAATTGACTCCAGTGTTGTTTAAACTTCCAGAGATATTTTATGAGTATACAAACATCTATGGACATTCTTTGTTTTTCCTCACTTTTTGCATATAACAGTATCTAATGCACAGTGTTCTGCATTAGAAACCTTCCCATATCAAATGCATTCTCTTTTTAGATCTGCATGATATTAGGTTGTTTTCTAACTTTTGGTTTTATAAATAAGGTATAATATATACTAATTTTGTAGGTATGTGTATGAATCTGTACAGAAATTTCTAGAAGTGTAGAGTTGGGTCAAAGATAACTTACACAGATACTACCAGATTACCCCCTTTATAGATGGAAGCAATATGCACTCCCACCAAAAGAATGTGGGATTCCAGTTTCTCCACAGCCTCACTAATACACACCTTTCTTGCAGTTATAGTTGAGGACCCCTTTTTCCCTCTTGACCCCTCTCTGTCTCTTTTCCTCTTGAGGTGCTTACCAGTCCCATAACTGTTTCTATACTTGTACTGCAAGTGTACTCACTCTGTGGCATACTTGGTATCGCACTGTGCTTCACAATTAGGTAAATGGTATCCTGCTGTTGCAGAAAGACACGTGCTTGCTTTTTCATTCACCCTTATATTTGTGAAAGGTTCCTGGTAGATACACAAAGCCAAGCTCCATTCATTTTCACTATGTTGCACCATTCCATTGTATGAATACACCAGGGTTTATTTATCCATGTTCCTGTGGAGAATGTTGGGTTATTTCCTATTCCTTACTGTTACCAATAGTCCTGTAATGGACATTCTTATATATGTCTGCTAGTGCTCATGTGTTAGTTTGCCAACGAGGGGGGACTTCTGGATCAAGGGTACACACACCTTGAACTTTGCTAATGATTGCTGAACAGAGACTCAGCTTCTTCATCTGTCACACTGAGAGAGTGACGCCTACACCCTGGGAAATCAGTATTGGTGAGTAAGATGGAGGAGTGGGAAAGACATGGGTTTGGGTTTCCTAAGATCCTAACTTAAGTCCTAGCTTTTCATTTACTGGCTGTGTGGCTTTAGGTCTGTTGTCCACCCTCTCTGTGCTTCAGCTCCCTCATCTACAAAACGATGATAATAGTATTTAGGTAGCAGGATTCTTAGAAGATTAAATAAGATACAGGGTAAAAAAAAGTATTTACCACAGGTTTAAAAAATATTTTTATTTATTTATGCACACAAGAACTGGGGTATAGGTAGGTCAGAGGTGTGGAGGGTGAGAGGATTCACCAGAGACAGAGTGGAGAGCAGAACAGGTGGATCTACTGAAATACACTGCTGAGGGGAGCAGTGGGCAAGACAGGAGAGGTCTGCTGCACCATGTGGATTAGCAGCATGGCTGGGGATCAAGCTCTGAAAGCAGTGGCTGGAGATAGCTTGATAGTGCTGAGACTTTAACCCCTGCACCACCAGGGAGGCCCCAAGAATTTTAACAGCCTTTGATGATCACTGCAAAGAGGCGTTATTCATTAGGGTTTATTAGTAAAATGGTGACAATCCATCATTTCTTCTTCATTGATTAAGTAAACTATTTCATAAAAAGAAGCTTCTCCATATCAACAGTTTCATCAGCTGAGGAAGGAGCTATGAAGGAAAGGAAGAATGAGTGGTGGATTTTTCTTACAGTTAATGATAATGGGACTTTAAGTGATCATTTAGGAAATGGTTAATTTTGGTCCTGAAAGATATTGAGCAGTGTCTTCCACCTTAAGGAAAAAACAAAGGGAAGAGTGAAATAGCAAATGTACTAACACCCCAATCACATCATTCATTTCTTCATTCACATTTGTAGAATCCCTTTCCTGTGTTGTGCTGGTTCTGAATGCCAGGATGCAGAGATGACAATGTAGGATTTTTGCCCTCAGTAATAGGTACACAGCTGCACCCAGCTCCAGACATAGTTGCCATAGGAGGGAAAAGAAGGAAAGTAGGGATTTGTGGCTGGGTAATCTGGGAAGGACCGGAAGGTAAAGGTCAAGTCTCCCAGGACAGACCAAAGACAGGCTGTGTGGCCATGGTGCCCCGGTAGGTGCTGGGACCAGAGGACAGCACGTTACTGCTTTTGTGAGGGCTGCTTTTAGCTAACAAGTACAAGGCTCTAGTGGACATAAGAAAAGACCTAGTTCCTTACCATATGATCTGGCAATCCCGCTCCTAGGAATCTACCCAAAGGACACAAAAACACTGATCCAAAAGAGCACCTGTACTCCTATGTTTATCGCAGCAC
>JAGFMF010011830.1:22971674-22992074 GCA_019455555.1 Galemys pyrenaicus | reverse complement strand
CAGCGGGCACAGCAGGAGAGGTCTGCTGTGCCATGTGGGTCCCCTCCCTGGCCGGCAGCAGGGATCGAACTTGTGCTGCAGTGGCTGCAGTTTGCTTCATAGTGCGGCTTCAAAGTGCATTGCTTAACCTACTGCGCCACCAGGGAGGCCCCAGCAGTTGACAGTTTAAGCAGCTAGGTCTGTGATAACCTGCTGTTAGACATACAACAGTTAAGAGGAGGGTTAACATGTGGACTTGATTCTATTCATGTTTGGCTCTCAATTATTTGTTGAATTGATAAAAGAAAGTCTGCTTTAAAAAATAATTTGGGTTTAAGTAAGTGCAGTCAGGCAGACCTGATTAAGGAGTTCTTGTGATTATTCTTCCAACCATTGCTTTCTGGAAAGGTCAGGCTTGTTAGAAAATACCTTTCCTATTAGGAGCTCAATACTGGGTTTTGTTGCTTTAAAACATTTTTGTTGATTGATGATGTCACACTAGTATCTTCTTCTTTAAGAAAAATCAACTCTATTGCCATACAGTTTTCATCCAATAAAATGCATCCATTTGAAATGTATATTTTGATGAGTTTTGACACATTTAAACAGCCATGTAAGGAACATCTCAATATACACTAGAATGTCTCCATCATCCTAAAAAGTTCCTTTGTGCCCCTACCTAGTCAATCCCCCATTACAGCCCCAACAAATCGCTGATTTGTTTTCTATCTCTATGGATTATATTTGTATTTATGGAGTTTGATATAAGTAGAATTATTCTGTATGTTGTCTTTTGTATCTGATTTCTGTTATACAGCAGATTATTTTGTAGCTCCATCCACGTTGTTGAGTGCATCCATCATTTATTCCTGTTTATTTCTTTTTTATTTATTTTTTTTAAAGATTTATTTATTTATGCATACAAGCACTGGGGTACATACCAGAGATGTGGGTGGGGGGGTGAGAGGATTCACCACAGAGAGCGGGGAGCAGAACAGGCAGATCAACAGAAGTACACCGCTGAGGGTAGCAGCGGGCACAGCAGGAGAGGTCTGCCGCGCCATGTGGGTCCCCTCCCTGGCCGGCAGCAGGGATCGAACTCTTGCTGCAGTGGCTGCTGTTTGCTTCATAGTGCGTTGCTCAACCCACTGCGCCACCAGGGAGGCCCCTGTTTATTTCTTAATAGTATCTCATTGCACATCTATATACTAATCTGTAGAATAGGTAATCTACACATATGGTTCAAAATTTTAAATAATGCACAAACTTTTCCTAACCCATTGCCTAACCAGTCAGTTCTTCTTTATAGAGATCTGATATTACCAATTTCATGAGTATCCTCGAACTATTTTATGTATTTCTTTTTTTTTCATGTAAAATAAGTTTATTGATAATAACATAATTTACTCCCTATATTTGGTATTACAAACTTTAGGGTCTTTGAGATATGCAGGATCCTTGTTCATAACTGGCATAAATCCCATTATTTGAGCTCTCTTAATTGCCTTTGTGATTTCCTTTTGTTTCTTCCCACAAAGACCTGTTATGTGCCTTCCATAAATGCATCCAGTAAATGGAGAAATAAACTGGGACAAAAGCTGTACATTCTTATAATCTACACGTTTTCCACACAAGATACATTTTTAAAGAGGCTCCTTATAAGGGTTTTCCATTTGAATGGGCATGTCCTCATTGCTTGTTATTTCTTGATGCTGTGAATAACTTCTCCACAACACCGTGTGAGTCTCTGGATATGTGAGGTGAACAGTAGTCTTTAAGAAGTGCGTCAACTTTTTCCTCCCTACACCACTCGAAACAGCAACCATAGATGCCATGTTTCTTGTTCCTCCTCTTCCTTTCCTCTTTTCTATTTTATGTATTTAAAAGCAGCTGTATATGAAGGATCTTCTATAGTCTTTCAACAAATATTTATGATTTTATATGTGTGTGAATATAATTTTAAAAGTTGAATTGCTGAATTAAAGGGTTTAAAGCACATGTCATTTTGACAGATAAGCCAAATTGACTTTCATAGAGGCAATACATCTTCCTCTTTTTGTTTTTATTAAATTAACCCCTTTATCTTACTAGAATGAAATTAAAATTATCACACATCTCACTTTTAAAAAAAATATCAAGCATAGTAAAAAACAAGAAGAATTGGATAATGAACAACTGGGTAATACATACTTTTGGTGGTGATGAAAGTCAATAGTTTGAAGAAGAGTGAGCTATTTTAGTTTGCAGAAAAAGTAAGCTGGAAGATTGCTCACTGTGGGTTTTCAGCTTCACATCTTGTAACCCTGGAGTGAACCTGCCTTTAGTCACACAGTACCTGGGATCTGATGCCTTCATTTCTGTGAGGGGTGGGGTTCTCATACTCCAGGTGAGACTTGGGTATAGATGTTTCTGTTCAGAGTAGCTTGCTTGGTTCCTGAACTGAGATGAACAAAATAAAGTCCAAGGCTAGATTGGGCCTGAGGAGAAGCTTGGCCCATAGGGCCCTGTTTCTAGAATGATTGGATCAAAAACGTAAGAAAATAATAAAAAAAAGCCAATCCAATACTCTTGCTTGGGTGGCTCTTCTTTGGGGGGTGGGGTGTGTGCTCTCAATTATTTACTTATTTTTAAAGATTATTCATCTATCTATCTATCTATCTATCTATCTATCTATCTATCTATCTATCTATCTATCTATCTATCTATCTAAGAGCTGGGATGTAGGCCAGAGCACCAGGGGTGAGAGGATTCACCAGAGACAGAGTAGGGAGCAGAACAGGCCGATGGACTGAAATATACTGCTGAGGGGAGCAGCAAGTGAGACAGGAGAGGTCTGTTGTGCCATGTGGGTCCCCTCCCTGGCTGGAGATTGAACTCGAGCTGCAGTAGCTGTAGAAGCCCCACAGTGCGGTGCTCAATCCCTTGCACCACCAGGGAGGCCTTGAGGGGCTCTCAATTATTTGTTGGATTGACAAAAGAAAGTCTGCTTTAAAAAATAATAATTTGGGTTTAAATGGGTGCAGGCAGGCAGACTAGATTAAGCAGTTTTGTGATTGTTGCTCTGGGGGGCAAGAGAAAATTCTTACTTTAGTTTCTGAAGCCCAGAATGGTGTGTCCCTGCTGGCCCCAGTCTCCTCTGGGGGCTCACCCCGGATGCTGTTCTCCAGTCCCCGGTGGGGTTTCAGTTCTGTCATTTTCCTTCCTAATTATGCCGCTCTCGGCATCTGGCAACACCCCATGCCACTGGCCTCAGCACCTGGCTTCTCCAAGTTAGCACTGAGTCATCCTTCCAGACTAGCCCCTACAAAGGGCGGGGTCTCCTGGTGCAGCTCTTCTACTGCTTTTACTACTATTTGTATGTGTTTCTCTGATTTGAACCTTAGTGTCTGTTTCATCTCTTGCTCCTTAAGTATCACGAAGGCAGAGATCGTATCTGTTTTGTGCATCATTGTATTCTCTGTGCTCTGAGCACAAAGTAGGTGCTCAGAAAATGTCTGAGGCATTTTGATAGCATAGCACAAGCAGGTTCTTTATATTCAAACTGGGGGTGGGGGTGAACACATTTTTTGTTTATTGGCAAGTTACCTAACCCCTCTGAGTTCCCTTCTGCAAAATGGACATATAGTAACACTGCTGTGGGGAGTTGCTGGGAGCACTTGGAAGATGCTTGGCAAATACCAGGTATTCCAGCCTTGGTAACTTGTATCACCTTTGATGCAAAGTCTGTGAGTGTGTTTGTTCATGGCAGCTTGTGCTCCTGGTAACTGCTGAAGGCTGGCCTCATTATGGGGTCAGACTGGCCACTCAGTGGCCCTCTGTTTCAGGAGGTGAGAGTGACTCAGGAGCTGGGGGTTGAGGAGGTCACTGTGCCATTTGGCAGCTGCCACCAAGACCTTGGAGGGAAGACAACTCTGCCTGTGCCAGGGCAGAGGGGAGGCTTGGGAGCAGAGGGGAGGCTTGGGAGCAGGGCAGGGCGGGGAAGCCAGGTGATCCCAGAAAGATGCAGGCCAGGCTGGCAGCAGGAAAGGAGCTGATGAGAATGTCAGGGATCTGGTGGGGATAAGGTTTCTGCCGCCTCCAGCTGCCCTAAGCCGCCTCTGCTGTTTTCCAGAGGGACCCAATTACTATACCCTTGTGGAGCCAAGGCAGGCAGAGCTCCTGCGGAGACAGGAGGCGGCTCCCAGCAGGGCAGCGGGAGCTTTTTAAGCTCCCTTTTTCCATACACCTGTTCTTGATCATCTGAGATTTGGGGCCCAGTTTAGGGAAAATATTAGGACATCTAAACATGGTCTCTCAGGTCTCCATCGTGGATCAGGTTTTCAAAGTATTCTTACAAGTGCTGACTCATCTGATCTTTTCCAGAGTTCGGGAGCTGCCCAAGCAGGGCTTATTGGCCTCTTTGGACAGTAAACCTGTGGTTCAGAGAGAGAGGAAGCCAGTGGCTATCATCACCCAGCAAGCAAGTGATCCAGGACTTCTGTCTCTGCAGTCTGCTGCCTGCACCACTCAACCGCCAATCCACCAGGCTTTCCAGCTTGCCCCAGACCCATCATGCCTGCCTAGTGTATGCCACGTTTATGTTACCCGCCTGGTCCTCAATGTTATCTGTGCAGCACTCCCTGTCCAGCTGGCAGTACATGTCCAGCTTTGCCCTGGGTGTTGTGGGGGGTACAAGTGAAGGTGGAATGTTCTCTGCCCCCAAGGAGTAGACTTTCAGACCCTCTGAGAAAATGTTGTATAATGCTGGTCTTCTATTAAGGGATCATGTGCTGCCAGGGCTGAGGGTGCAGACCTGACCTCCATAGGGGATTTAATTAGACTAAGAGATGAGAAGGCATTTCAGTGGGAAACCTACACTACCAAGTGTGGGGAGGAGAGAAGGGATTAGAGCTTCACAGTTTGGAGAGAAGGGCTTTCTGTGTAGAGTGGGGAAGGTTTGGAGGTTCCATGGCTTTAAATCCATTCATACCACAAATGTTTACTGAGAATCTATGTGGTAGACATAGAAGGCATATCACTCTGCATACTTCACCTAATTTCATCCTCATGATAGCAAAGTAGATAGACATTCTCCCCATTTTATGAGCATGAAGATGAGGTATATTGGGGTTAAATGACTTGTTCAAGCTCAGTCTGATTCCCAAACCCATGCTTTTCCCATATAGAAGATTCTAGGGGAAGGTGAGTATGGGAGGACAGAGATAAACCTTAGAGGTATTAGAGGTGGTAGGTATTGCATGAGTGAAGGCAAGGTGGCAGGAGCAAGTTGACTGAGACTGGCAGGCAGTAAAGTAAAAGGTGTGACTGATGTGAAACTTCCTGCTTGGGCCCCAATACCTTCTCTAAGGGCCTTGTTTGGCCTGCTCAAGAGCCCTGATTTGCCTACCCCTCCAACAAACTAATATCCTTTCCAGCAGACCCTTCAGCAGACTTTCTGCTCTTGCTAGACTCCATTCTGGCCTCTCGCCTTTGCATGTGTTGGCCCCCAACCTGAATGTCATCTCCATCCTCTCCACTTATCAAAGCCCACCTATGCCTTCATAGTGCTCTGGAATGGTCAGCTCATCCAGGAAGCTCTTTCTGATGGTTCCTAGCACATCTTCCTCTTCTCCGAACACCAGTTGCTTGGTTCTTTCTAAGATGGTCCTTTCTAAGTCCATCTCTTCTCCTCAGTTTATAAGCTTCCTGTGTCAACTCTGTCTCTCCTCCTTCCCTCCACACACCCCACAGTCCTCGTGGACAGTGGTGGACCCTTGACGAAGGATCTCCTGTGGTCTGGACAAGAGGCTGAGCCCTTCAAAAATATTCTTGACTAGTCCTCACAGCTAACTCTGAATCCTGTCTAGACCTGAGGATGGAGGTGACTTGAATGAGGTCCCTGCTTACAGGTACCCCTGGTAAGAGCTGTGAATATAGGAAGGGGTGGGCCTGGCATCATGGCCAGCCCTTTTGCACATGCCTTTGTATCATCCCCCCTCCCTCCTTTCTTCTCTTTTCTTGGTATGCTACTGGGTGTCTGGGTGTTCCCCATGAACCCATGCATGTCTCTAGTCATTTTCTACTTGGAAAGTGAGTCTGAGTGCCACTGGGATTGTGTCTACCACCTGCGGTCAAAATGAGTGTATCTGGGGTGATGATGAGGGGATTGTGGGGCTCCTTTACCAACCCTCACTGCCCACATCTCAGGGTGAGGCCAAGGGAAGCCCTCAGTCTGAGGCTCTGCCCAGGTGGGATGACCAGGCTGGAGGCAGGGGGCAGGACAGGAATGCAACCGACCTTCTGGCTGGCTCCTGACAGGGCATATCTGGGAGGCCCCCCTGCTCCTCCAGGCTGCAGCTCTGCTGGGGAGGCTGGGGATTAGGAGCCTAATTCCACCAGAATCCTGTTTTTCTTAGCCTCACACAGATTGCTCTCTAGGAAAGGCCCCTCATCTAATTAGCCTGAGTCAACAGCTCCATTTATTTGGACACGTGATGTTATGAAATGGCTGCTGCTGCTGTGTTTTTGTACCGCATATCTGGGCTGCCCCTCCAGGATGGCATCGGGAGGCAGGCTGTGCGGGCCACCGGGTGGTGGAAGGCAGGCCTGAGAGGGGCTCCAGCAGACGCCGGAAGGGAGGCCGCAGGTTTGCTGGCCCGGGCGGGAACTGCTCGCTCTCGGGTTTCATAACAAGAAAGTGACCTACGGAGCATCCACATACCCAGCTTCCTCTCTGGTTGGTGTTTTTGAACCAAAACAAAGAAGGGATTAGGGGCCCTTTGACTGAAACTCTTCCTCCTGTCTCCTGTCAGAATCAAAAGGGACTTCTACAGGAGACTTTTGATGGTGACAGGCTCTTCACCACAGCCATGAGGACCCAGGACTTTTTGAGAAAAAATGAGCAACAATAGTGACAATTTATTAGGATTTATTAAGTTAAATGTGCTTGGTGTATTAGAAAATAAATTACACACACAGACACAGTCTTGTCTCTTTTCCCTCACTGTTATCCTCGTCTGCCTGGTGAAAATGGAAGCATATCCCTCCCCACCCCCTCTCCCAACTTTGGTGTTTGTCTTTCTGTATTTTCTTCTGTGCTTACTTATGTAGATCATATGTTATTTAACACCTCAAAGCAGCCCTTCAAGGCAAATCTCATTATCCCCATTTTACAGATGAGAAACTGAAGAGATGGAAAGTAACTTGTCCATGGCATGTAGCCAGGCTGAGCTTTAAATCCAGCCCTGTGTGACTCCAGAGAATGAAAGGACTCTGGCACCACCCTACTCCCAGCAGGCCACAGACTCGGTCTTAGAGGTTCGTAGTGCACGTCTTACCTGTCTCCCTGCTGTCCCTGTTCCAGGCTGTTACTATGTTTGCCTAATGGGCAGTCCAGGTGAGCTCTGAACACTGAGCCACATGGAAATCTCCCTGAATAAATGGGGCGGGGGCCCTTCCCTGCTTCCTTCTTCCCACCCTCTGACCTGGAATTATGCCAACCTAACTTGCTTTCCGCTCCGAGCCTGACAGGACCAACTAGAAAGAAGAAGTCCCAGCAAGGGTGGCTTGGCCACACTTTCCCCAGAGTACAGTTGACCAGTGTGCTCCAGACCACTGAGCACTTGGGGCTGGATGGTCATCCGTTTGGCCAAATAGAACTTCGTTGTGACCAGCCCCAGTTCAGCACAGTTTTAGGGCACTTAACCACACATGGCAAGGCTGGGAATTGCCTGGTCCTGCCTAGAAGATAAATCCAGTGGGAGAAATAGGTTTCCAAGTGTTCTTTTCTTTTCACTGCACGTTCTTGGGCAGGAACTGCTGCGTGTGTAAGATACTAAGGTTAATTCTCACAACGCATAGAGGCTGGAAAAGCAGAGGCCTGGGAGAGTCAGCAGTCAGAGGCATTACTTGATGGATTGAAAAAACAAACTCCAGTGCTGGGCCTGCAAGCTTCTTTAAAAGAGGTAATGGGACATTTTTTCCTGTTGAACTTTCAAATCTTTCTGACCCTGCACTCTGTGCTCTGGAGTTATCAGGGACACTGGGGGCCAGGGGTGTATGACGACTAAAGTTACTGGGACAAAGCGAGAGGCAGGTCAGCCCTCCACAGGGGAGTCCCAGGAGCCTACGGGCAGCCACTGCCACCAAGAACTTCTAAGGCCAAGAAAGGGAAGCCTCGAAACCAAACATCCCTGCAAAGTCGCTGGCAAATGTGTTCCTCATCAAGGCAGATACAAACAAAGTTTATTAAAAAACCTTCTAAAGGACATTCCAAATCACCAGCAGGCCTCTGTGAGGTGACTGTCCATTCTCCTGTGGACTCTCATTCCAGCCTCATTGGAGTTTTTCAAACACCAAGTCACCGGTGTATCCAGGAAGGAAAATAAACAGGGCGCCCCCGTGGGCAGCCCTGCGGCTAAGGGTGACCCAGCTCTCAGTGCATGCCTGCATTTTCTGACACCTCAGCCGAAGGGGTTGATAGGAATGACCCTGGATTCGAGTACAAACAGGGCAGTCAGGCCTCTTGGCCCGTGGGGTGGTGGGGGGGCCCCCCTCACCCATGTCCTAATGGCAGCCCACCAGGCAGAGGAAGGGCCCCCGTGGTTGTGAAAATGTCAGTTTGCTACAGAGCCTTGAGCTTTGCACTAGGAAAGTCACGTGCCTTTCGCATTCTGGGATAAGAGGCTCTCTCGAGTAACTGGAAATTTCCTTTCCTACGACACTGATGATTTTACCAGTGGATGGGAGTGGAGTGGCTCTCCTTGGAGGAGGGCTAGAAGTCTCGGAGCTGGTGCACATGTATTATAAGCATGTTGGGATGCCCTCTTACGCCTAGGGCCCGAAGAAAACAGGTTTATACATCCTGTTGGTATGTAAATGAAAATTCAATGTTTTAAAAATAGTTTGAACATCTAAGTGTTCGAATAATAAGCAAGTTGTGAGCCAGAGTGTACTGCAGGACTAGTACAAGGGACAGAGGCAGACTCTCTTTCTTGAGTCATTCAGGCCTGTGCTACCACTGTGTGATGATGGGCAATCTCAGACCTAAACGCCCAGGACCTCACGAAGAGGGGGGAGTAGTTGTCTCAAGCCATTGGTGTCAGTGTCTGTGCTAAAGTATGGACTTTGAGCAGAGACTGACACATAGTCTGTGCTGAATACATGGCATCCGTTGTTATTTTTGTTTGTTGGGCATGTCCTATGACCCAAACACTGTTCAACATTTTGGGGAGGGATGAGGGTGTCCAGAGGAAAAAAGGAGGGGGATAGGAAGAGAAAGGGTCCATGGGAGGGAGGAAGAATCTTGCTGTTGATAAAAATTATAGCAACAAGGGACCTCCCTGGTGGCGCAGCGGGTTGGGCACCACACTGTGAAGCATCCAAAGCACAGCAGCGCGAGTTTGATCCCCGGCCAGGGAGGGGACACACATGGTGTAGCAGACCTCTCCTGCCTTGCCCACTGCTCCCCTCAGCAGTGTGTTTTGGTCAGTCTGCCTGTTCTGCTCCCGGCCCTTTCTCTGGTGAATCCTCTCACCCCCTGCACCTCTGGCCTGTACCCCAACTCTTGTATACACAAATAAATAAATCTTTAAAAAAATTATAGCAACAATTAAGCGAGAGCTTTCTTTTAGTGGTTCCTGTGTATGGAGACGATAGAGAGTCCTTGCTGTGACTATCGAGACAGAAGTTTATTGTGCTTTTCTTATAGGGAAGGAAACAAGCTCAGAGTGTTCCAGTGATTGCCCAAGCTCCAAGGCCTGGGCTACAAAATGAATGTTTGTGTCCACCTCAAACTCATACTTTGGAAACCTAATCCCAATGTGATGTGATAATTTGGAGGTAGGGACTTTGGAGGTGACTACATCATGAGGAATTAATTCCCTTAAAAAAGAGACTGGGAAGGATCCCTTGCCGGACCCACCAAAGGTATGTACAGTGTGAAGGCCTGGGCTATGAATTGGGAAGCAGGCTCTCACCACATACCAAATTTACTGGGGCCTTTCCAGCCTCCAGAACTGTGAGAAATCAGTGTTGTTCATAAGCAGCCCTTCTACAGTATTTTATTATAGCATCCCTGGAAGATTAAGAACCTTGTAAGAGAAGTTGCTGACACTCAGGCTGTCTGATACCAAAGTCTGTGCTCTCAGTCACTGAGGGTCTCCAGTACCTGACCTGGAGGTGAGAGGTGTCCTCCTCAGTCCAAGATGGTCTCATTCTTGAGACACAGGCGCACAAGCAGAGCTGCCGGTTGTGATGCTTGAGAGATCCTTCCCGTCATGGTATTGTGTACAAGGCCGGTGGATGATCTTTCCAGTTTGGGCAACCCCAACTTTCTTGTTTGCCCAGTGACGTCACCTGGGGAGCTTTCGAAAATCCACACCACACAGGCAGCCCAGAACAATTATGTCGGCATCTCTGATGGGGCTGGGATGTCACCCAGTGGTTCCAAAGAGCACCCAAGTGGAAGGACCCCTCTGAAGGGACAAAGCTAGTTTTGGTGCTCTTTCTTTCTGCTCAGGGCCCAGGTGAGGCCTGGGAGTGGAGCACATTTTGAGGCAGGGAATGGAGCATGGATAGGGAGGCACCATGAAGGGAGAGATCAAAGGCCACAAAGAATGTGATGTGTGGGACACTAGCTCAAACAGGATGCACACAGGGTAAATGGTGGCAAATGACTGGGACCTCTTGTTACTGGGGAGACACCAAGGTCGTTACTGCCCCAGGGTCTACCTAGTTCTCTTTTCAATCCATTCTGTTTCTGTTAATCTACTTAATTTCTATTCGTCTATGCTCAGGGTTTTTAAATGCCTACTTTCAGACTAGACTATTCCCGGGAGCCTCAAATCTCTGCTCAGCTGCTCAATGGTCATGTCTCCTGGATGATTCAAAGACACCCCAGGATTCACATGCCCAAGACTACACTCAGCTACATCCACCCCAGCCAAATTCAACTGCAGGCTCCCAAGCGGGGTGAATAGCAAATTAAGTCATGTTCAGCTTCCTCTCATTCACTGCCATGCTGTCACCAGTGCTCTCAGTCTAATCCACCTGATGTCAGTCCTGTCTTCTCTCCACTCCCCTAACTACCGCTGTAGCCAAGCTACCCTCATGTTTTTTTTTTTTTAATATTTTATTTATTTATGCATACAAGCACTGGGGTACAGGCCAGAGGTGTGGAGGGTGGTGAGAGGATTCACCACAGAGAGCGGGGAGCAGAACAGGCAGATCAACGGAAGTACACTGCTGAGGGCAGCAGCGGGCACAGCAGGAGAGGTCTGCTGCGCCATGTGGGTCCCACCCTGGCCGGCAGCAGGGGTGGAACTCGTGCTGCAGTGGCTGCGGTCTGCTTCATAGTGTGTTGCTTAACCCACTGCGTCACCAGGGAGGCCTCAGCTACCCTCATCTTTAGTAAGAAATTTTTACTTACATGATTATCTGATTTATCGCCACTTTCCCTACAAGCTTATACTCTGTGTAAAGGCAGAATTAACTTTTTAAAATAGTTTTTTTTAGATGTATTTATTTATGCATACACGAACTATGATGTAAGCCAGAGGTGCGGGGGGCAGGTATATGTGTAAGAAGATTCACCAGAGACAGAGTGGGGAGCAGAACAGGCGGGTCTAATGAAATACACTGCTGAGGGGAGCAGTGGGTGAGACAGAAGAGGTCTGCTGTGCCTTGTAGGTTAGCTCCCTGGCCAGCCAGAAATCGAACTTGTGGAACTTTTGCTGCAGTTGCTGGCGATAGCTTGATAGCGCTGTGTCTTTAATCCCTGCACCACCAGGGGGGCCCCAGAAATAACTTTTTTGATGACTTTTGTATCCCCAGAATTTAGCAGCCCAACTAGCATTTAGCAACAAAAAGACATGCGTTGAATAACTAGTGGTG
Source organism: Galemys pyrenaicus (assembly GCA_019455555.1). Lineage (NCBI taxonomy): Eukaryota > Metazoa > Chordata > Mammalia > Eulipotyphla > Talpidae > Galemys > Galemys pyrenaicus. The sequence continues at coordinate 22,980,224 of JAGFMF010011830.1, read as the reverse complement.
AGAGAATAGCATTATTTTAAACTTTTAATTCCTTCTGGAGTCTGTTGAGCTAATGAATGCTCCATTAGAGTTTTCTGCTTTCTGGGTCAAACAGGGATGATGAGCTCAGATGACTGTATTCCATGAGGACTGGGGGCAGCGGGGGCTTGTCTGTGGAGGCTGAACATGGTCCCGGATGAGACGGCCACACGACAAGCAGGCGAACACAGGTTTCACACGCTTGCGTCCTGCCTTTGTCAGCTCTTGTTCGCTTGCTCCACAGACATTATCTTTATTTGGAGAATCAATTGTGAAATCAATCCCTCACTATTTCTCCAATAATGTAGTTAATAAAAAGAAAAGCTATTTTGATGGTGTCTGGTTTTCAGCTAAGGGGAGGGTCAAAATAGCAATTTTATCAGTTGCCCTTTGAAAGTGCTTATCTTGGTCACAGTAGTTCACAGGGGGAAACACGATGATTTCAACCCCATTCTTAATATTGGCTCAGGCCTGAGGTGACAGATCGTGTTACTTCTGGACCAGGACATCCCTAGGTAGACAAGGCCAAGCCGAGGTTATATTATGCTGTGTTATCATCAGAACTTGGCCTAGCCCTTTCCCATTGTTCCAGAGAAATACAGGCAAAATGGGGGCTTCTGGCTTTCTGGCAGACGTGTGCCATGGTAAGACTCTGGGATTTTGAAATCTCATCTTTCAGAAACTCCTCCTTCACCTCCGTCTCCCCACCTCCTCCCCAAACAATACTATCCCAGCCTCTTGGTGGTTGATTGTTAGTCCTGCCCCATGCAGCTGGAAAGGCCCTTAGGGTCAGAGACCATGAACTTTCCACCCCCTACCATTACTATCTGGGCCGTCATGGATTCTTAGGAGTTCCAGGTATGGGAGAGGTACGACCATGTGGTTGTTAGAAATTAAGTAATGTAAGTAATGGAGTCAGAGTAACTACATACACTCCTGGACTTGCCAGTTATGGCTACAGACATTGGGGCAAGTGACTTACGTCACCTAACCTCATTATTCTCACCTCTGTAATGGGGACAACATTAGTTGTTATTTGTGTAAGGTTTTGTGAGGTGGATTCAATGAGAGAATGTGTGTAGAGTATGACCAATGCTTGTTTGTGGGATGAATGAGAGTGGAGTGCTCCTCCAAGTTGAATCAGGGGGTCAGAGGAGATGCTGGAACCCCCTGGAGATGGGATCTCAGACCTTCTCAGTTCACCACGCCTATGGACCTTATTTCCAAAAATAAAAAATAGAAACTACTTCCTTTATCTGCCAAGGTTCAGATTTAGAACCCATATTTTGCAAATTACATGTCATCAGAATAAAACATATTGCATTGTCTTAGCCAGTATTGGCTATCCCGAGCCAATCTGTATAATAGATAATAGTAGTTAATTATTTTTGTGTCTTTTAGTAGCCCTTTTTATTTAAGTATATGCTTTGGGACTCTTAATCCACTAATGTGGTGTTTAAAAGAAACTCATCCATTGTTCTTGGATAACAAAGAGTAAATAAAAGCATGATGCCTCACTTTCTGAGATTAAAATACCAACTACCCCATTCTGATGTGCTAACAATTCCTAATGAGGTAAGGAAAGCAGACTGCTTCAGCAAGTACCACAAAGGGGTGCTTGGGTACTGCCAGGCCCTTCTGCTACCAGTGTGAGCACAGCTGGGAGAGCCCCGGCTGACAGAAGACCAGGGTGTGGCCTGCCTCAAAGCAGCTCTGCATATTTATGGCTACTTCTTAGGCTGCCATCTTGTGGCAGTTGCTCTGAGGTGAGTCTGTCTATAGTTACTGGGCTTCCTAACTTCTCCAAAGACACAGGCTGCTGTAGTACTTGCAATCATTTGCATATGGGGTTGTGAGGTCCTACATCCAGTTGTAGGAAGAGTGAAATGGACAAGATGATCTCAGAATGGGACCTTCTCCAAGTGGTCTAGGCAAGCGCTTGTTGAGGGCAATCCAGGTGATATGTTCAGGGCAGGGTGGTGCCAGAACAATAGGAATAACCATCATTTATCGATCATTTATTATGTGTCATATATGGCTTAGCACTTCCCATTTATATGATTTCATTTAATCCTAATAACAACTCTGAGCTAAGCCCAGCTATTTTCCAATTTTACTGATGAAGAAATCCAGGCATGGAAAGCTTCAGTCACTTGCCAAAGTTACAGAACTAGCCCGTGGTAGAGTTGCCGCTCAAAATAGGATCATTCTAACACAAAAGCATATGCTGTAAACCACTGTGTGCAGTTGTGAGTGGGCTATGGAGCCATAAAGATTGAGATAGTGACCGGAGAACACACCATCAAGATTCACAAGCGCATCCATGGAGTGGACTTCAGGAGGTGCCCCTCTTTTAGGAGCCCTAAAAGACATCCAGAAATTTACCCAGAAGAAAACGGGCACTCCAGATGTGCACATTGACACCAGGCTCAACAAAGCTGTCCAGACCAAAGAAATAAGGAACGTCCCATTTGGTATCTTGATAACAAAGAGTAAATAAAAGCACAGAGCCTCACTTTCTTAGGTTAAAATGCCAGTCACCCTGCTTCCATCATTAGGGATTATTAGCACAGTTTTCTGGTTGTCCAGAAAACTAATGAGGGTTTTGGTTTAAACTAATGTATAAACCAAATAAGCTTTATACATTCGTTACCTTTGTACCTGTCACCACTTTCAAAAATCTACAGTCAATGTGAATGAAAACTACTGAACTACTGGTCATCAAATAAAATTATTAAACAACCAAAAAAAAAAAAAAAAGGAGATGCTTCAGTTTGCTGCCAGTTGTTCTCCAGCTGTTGAGTTCATGTTTGAGTTCCCAGAGTCACTGCTTCTGTGAGGGGGTCACCTGGAAAGACAGCTTCCTCTGCTCCTCATTGGCTGTCTCCAGGAGCCTGGTACTCAGTCTGACATACTTAGGTTTCTGTACTGACCTTCGAGACTCACACAGAAAGTAGCTTGTCAGGACCATTTTTCCTTTTATCCCAAATGAAAATGGGAGTATTGAGGGTCTAGGCTGCCAGTGTTGCTTATCATCAATTATCATGCGTGGGACATGCATCGCTTTCCCCAACCCTACCCATCTCAGACCAGCATCCTGGAGGAAGGGAAACTGGGGCTGACTGGGGCTCAGCCAGGGTCTCTAAGGTGGGGTGTGTGTGTGTGTGCGTGTGTGTGTGTGTGTGAGAGAGAGAGAGAGAGAGAGAGAGAGAGAGAGAGAGAGAGGCAGGCAGGCAGGCAGACAGACAGACAGAGATAGACACACACAGAGACTCCTGCTACTCTGTCTATATGGTTCCCAAAACAACTGAGTGGCAAGTGAAAAACAGTGAAATATTTGAAATATTTTGGACTTTTCTCCTCCATGTTACTGAACATAGAACTCTTTGTAAATATACATGTATAAGACAGATTTGAAATGTTTCATTCTTATGTTTCATAGTGTGATAATGCATGTAGATATGTGACTAAAACTTATTTCGGGATGATACTGTTTTACTCCACAGTCGTATTTATCATTTGGGTTGAATTCATGAATTAGTAAGAGATAATTGGAGTTTTGACCTCTCCTTAAAAATTCAAAATAAATCCGATTTAAACCAAAGTAAGATTCATTCCTTTTCTTCCCAGAGCCTTTTTCCCCCAAGGCCAAGTTCTGTTAACTTCACTGGATTCCTAAAAGTATTAAACACATTAGCAGTGAAATGTGTTCACAGTTGTATCTGGTAAATTCTCATAAAATGATGACTATTCTACTACTGCTACCACCACCACTATTATTACTACAAATACCATCCTGTTAACATAAATTCAATCAGATCACAACTCTTTAATGATCCCAAATTAATGATGAATTATCTGTCCTACAAACATTATGTTTCTAGCCAACTGAATTCTTACACTAAGAGAGGAGATCTTTGTTCCTATAGCCGGGGGCATGGAGCTCGTTCTGGACTGGGTCCCTTGCCCTTATAAATAAGGGCTGATAAACAGACCAATTTTTCCTTGGTCTGCTGGGTTCAGAATTCAGAATACCAACTGGTGATTGTTAGGCTACCACTTGGCCCACAACAAGTGCTTTGTGATTCTTGTTCTCCTTTCATGGTGCCTTTTTTCTTTTATGGTGCCTGGTTCCCATTCAGATACTCAGCTGCTTTGGGGAATCTTCTCTGCTCTTCTTGCTAATGTGCTGCACCAAATCTTCCAGACCCTAGGGACAAGAAAGACAGCTAATTCTGTGAAACTTATGTGAATAACAAAAGGATCTAATACCAGAGGTTGCTTTTGTTCTATTCTAGGTTGTTAGCGATGTTCTGGAGAGTTATGATTGTCCAGCAAACATCTTCTAGTGATGTTCAGTGTTGTTCAGTGTTACCTGAACATCACCCTCCAGTGGGACATGGGAGGCCCTCCAAAGCCAGGGTAAGCAGTTATGCTCAGCCACTTCTGATTCAATACCTAACTTTTCTGATTCAATACCTAACTTTTCTGATTCAATACCTAACTTTTCTGATTCAATACCTAACTTTTCTGATTCAATACCTAACTTGGTTGGAAACTCTACCCAATCTCCTTGCTTGGGCTCCCTGCTGCCCTAGCCTGCTCTGCCTGTCTCAGAAGTGAAACCAGATGGCCAGGGTGGGTAGTGAGGGAGACCCACAAAAAGACCCCAGGGAAAGCTGAGCTTCTAGTCCCACCCACTGCCCTAAACTGCGTCTGAATCGGTTCATCCATGAGCAAACCCAAAATTCCTTTTATCTAGCAATCACCCAGAATCTGATCCTTTATTTAGTCCAGAAACTTGGAAACTAATCTTTTATTTATCTCTACTGTAATCCCACTTCAGACTGTGTATGGAATACACCACTTGGGAACAAACCTCTAGGATTTCAGAAGGACCCTCAGTCAGGGAAGTGCAAGGGCTTATGAGGGAAAGTAAAACCAGGGCCAGGATGTTTTGGTTCCATGTGTGAACTGCAGGAAGATCTCAGCTCATCTGGGCTGTGTGGTGGAGACAAGCCACGGGCCAGCCCCTAGTCACTAAGCCATGGTGAGTGTGGGAGAATGGGCTGGCATGATGTCAGGCCCCAGAAAGGCAAGCTGGCTGAAACAGTTTTCCAGGGCTTTCTTTCTTGCTGACTTGACCCTCAAGCCAGGGCAAGGGTCATTGACACACTGCTAGGAGCGCTCTGAGCAGTTCTAGACAGCTGTCTGGCAGCTAGGTTTTACCCTTTCTTCGTAGATGTGGGGCCAAATTGCACGGTCAATGTGGTGGGTGTGTGCCATGCCTGAGGCCTACTCCCTGTCCACCATCCTAGCCGCCCTGAGGGGCCCAGAAAGGACAGCCTTGCTCCTGGGGGTCTCTCAGACTACCACTTTTACTTATGCTGTATTCAACAAATATTTCCTGAGTGCCTACCATGTGCCAGGCCCAAGGCTGAGGCTGGCCATTCAGTGGTAAGCAGCCCTCACAGGACTCATAGACGTGGGGGGAAGTAATAAGATGCAGAATAGTAGTAAGCAAAAATAATGATGGGTGGAGGGGGAGTAATCCCACTGGAGTTTTAGGAGTTCATTTTAGAGGAACAAAGTCAGTGCCAGCAATCAGAGGCTAGAAAGCTGACTACTGGAGGAGGAATAGGACTCAATAGGGGCAGAGTTAAGGGACCAAGGAATAGCCTCACAAATTCCTCTACTTCTTTTGATTTTTTTTAGCTTTTTCATACCTCTTTCCAAACCTTAGTTCCTGACCCCGGGCCTAGCGGGTACTTGGCATGCATTCAAGACTCCACTTCTGGAACCCCCCCTCTGGGCCCCAGTTCCTGGCAATACCCCCAGAAGCAACCAGTTGGTCTTTCCCTGTGCAAGCTCCCTTCTGGGAAGGCAGCTGTCCAGTCTTGGTCCTTCTTTCACCCCCTTCATTCCCCCTCTTATGTACTCACTCATGGATTCTCACACAGTGTTGGCTCGATTCTGTAGGGCTTCCCATCACCTGCTACAGGGGCTGCAGCTCACTCTGTTCACAACTACTCTCCCTGGAAAGTGACTTCTTCCCTTCAACAATGGTTCCTTCCTCAGCCAGGCCCAGACCTTGCTTGGTCCTGTGTGAGTGCTGATGGGGAGCCTGGAAGAGGGCCGTGAGGGCAGGGTTCAGAGAAGTCCTCTTGGAAGAGGTGCCACCTGGGAAAGTACTAAGGCTTTTTTTAAAAAAAAATATTTTATTTATTTATGCATATGACAGCTGGAGTACAGGTGCAGGGGGTGAGAGGATTCGCCACAGACAGAGTGGGGAGCAGAACAGGCAGATTGACTGAAATACACTGCTGAGGGGAGCAGCGGGTGAAGCAGGGGAGGTCTGCTGCAAGTCCTAAGGCATTTTACACCCACTGTTCTGGCCTGTTCATGGATGCTTCCACTTCAAGGATAACAGCTGGGAGAGCCCTTGCAGCTCTTCTACTGTGGCTGGCAGGCACACTGAAGCGCTGTGATGGGGAGGGGATTTGCATAGAGGACTACTTGGATTGTTCTGCAGTCTCTTGTCCCCTTGGGCTATTTCGCTATTAGAGCTGTGAGACTTAGGATGCCCTGTTTTAACATTCCATGAGCCCTGGTATTGTTATCTGGAAAACAAGGATAAATGGGACTAGAGTAGCTTGAATGAATCATTATTGGAGACATAGTTGGTATAAAGTCATTACCAGTTTTTCCTCCAACCCTGGCCCAGATAGTCATGGTCCATGGTCAGGGAAGCATAAAAACTTCTGGAATGTTGTGTCCAGAGGCCCAGGTAGGGGTTGGGCGGGGAGGGAGGGGGGTAGTGGGAGGGCCTTTAGGGTCAGGCCTCTCAGAAAATGAATCTTCCTCCTCCCACCTGAGTTTGATGGACAGGTTGGTGGAGGATGAGAGTGGAATTAGAGGGCCCCAGGTTAATAAGTAATCGTCTGGAGTCTTTCCAACTTGACAGAAAAGGAGGAAAACTCCAGGAAATATCCAAAGGTCCCTCTAATGAGCATGACAGAGACTGACTGCATTTTTGGGGAGTCTCCGTGCAGACTTAGTTTGCAGGGCTTTGAGCCTGTGGCAGGGTAGCTTGATGAGTGGATGTAAAAGGAATCCAGCTCAAAACAGAGTTTATGTTAGAGCTGCCCTCTGGGGAGTAGGGGGACAAGTGAGTCCCTGCCTGGATTTCTCTAGGCAGGCACACACACACAGTCACTCTGTTCCAGGGCACCCTAATGTAAAATGGGTTTGCCTGACTGGGTCTTCACCAGGGTGATCGAAAGGCACTTCTAATGCCCCAACTGCAGGCACACACAACAAAGGTTAATAAAGGGTTTTATTTATAGGAGAGGGATCCGTAAATGTTCTACCAGTTCCTTGGAACTGGAACCCAACAGTGTTGGGTTGTACTGGCTCCCAAGGAAAAAAAAGGGACCCCCAAGGTCCACATGTCTGCTATTATACTCAGCCTGGCTGCTTAACTCCACCCTCAGGTCCCAGTGATCTGCTCTTCGATAATGACCTTATAGGATTTGTAGATCTTGGATCTTGTAGGTCTGGAATGGGGGTCGAAGTCCATAATCTACTTATGTATTCCATTCAGGAGGGTCTTTCCCCGCTAACAACTCCAGTTGATGAACCTGTCCAGGGAAGCACATGCCCATGTAATGTCCCATCAGAGCGGTGACACTGAAGCACAGAGTTCTTGAGAGTGACATTTGATCTGTGAGTAGAGCAGCTTGGACTGGAATCTAAGGCTATGGAGTCGTGTTTTATCCTTCTTTTTTTTTTTCCTGTTTTTGGTAAGGAATTGGATTTTCAGTGTAAAAACACGTGGAAACCATTATTATAAGTTGGAGAGTAAGATGGTCTAATTTACATTAAAAATAATAGACTTATTGATATATAAATCTTTTAATTTTACTTTTTCCTTCACTGAATTAGAGTTTTCTAAAGTTGCCTTCTAAAATATCTTTCCTACAGGACCTCCCTGGTGGCGCAGTGGTTAAATAACGCACTGTGAAGCGAACCACAGCCATTGCAGCACGAGTTCGATCCCTGCCTCTGCCAGGGAGGGGACCCACATGGCTCAGCAGACCTCTCCTGCCTCGCCTACTGCTCCCCTCAGCAGTGTGTTTTCAGTCAGTCTGCCTGTTCTGTTCCCCACTCTGTCTCTGGTGAATCCTCTCACTGCCCTGGACTCTGGCCTTGTACCCAGCTCTTGTATGTATAAATAAATAAATTAAAAAAAAAATCTATCTTTCCTACAAAAGAGTTTGTTTTGCACAAGACTATTTGCTTGATAAAAATGCCATTTGAAGGACTTTTTCAGTTAAAAAGTTAGAGATGCAAGCTTGACATGCATCCTTAGTCCCATCCTCTTACATTCCATCAGGTTCAAAAGCCTGTACTGTAGTGTTCCCTTCCTGAAGCAAGTTATCTTTTTTTTTTTTTAAAGATTTATTTATTATTTATGCATACAAGCACTGGGGGTACAGGTCAGAGGTGGCGGGGGGGGGGGTGAGAGGATTC
>JAGFMF010011830.1:22927768-22949928 GCA_019455555.1 Galemys pyrenaicus | reverse complement strand
GACTGAGGAACCTCCATACGGCCTTCCATAATGGTTGGATTAGCTTGCATTCCCACCAGCAGTGTACCAGGGTTCCTTTTTCTCCACATCCTCGCCAGTGTTTGTTGTTGGTTTTTTTAATGTGTGCCACTCTTACCAGTGTGAGTTTGTACCTCATTGTGGTCTTGATTTGCATTTCCCTGATTATGAGGGATGTACAACAGGTTCTTAACTCCCATGCACTTATTAAAATTTTTTTAATTGAAGTGGAATTCATTTATAACATTTCAGGTATACGGTATTACAAATTACATCTGTAAATACTGTGTTATGTTCACCACTTAAAGTCTAATTCCCTTCTTTTCTACGCAGTTGATCCCTTATGACACAAATTACCCTCTCCCCCAAGTATTTTCATATGGTCCTAGCTATATGATCTGGACTTCCCACTCCCATTATCTGTCAGATGGTACCTTATATCCCTTTCTTCTTTGTTTCTTTGGTTACAGTTCCTTGTCCTCTATGCCTTTCCTGGAAATTGACATACATACTCACGGATTTTGCAGTTGTTCTTCTACTCATCTATTAGTTTGGTTCCTCATTTCTTTCAGACTGTTTCTTAAACGGCTCCCTCTCATATACTTTCCCTGAGCATACAATCTGAAATGGCAATCGTTGACCTTCTAGCTCTCCTTTCTGCCTTCATTTAATCCTTAACGCTTATCAGTGTTTAATTTCTGTGTGCTTTCTTTGCCTATGTTGTTTATCCTTTGTAATCTCTCCACCAGAGTTTAAGTTCATGATGGCAGTTATTTTGAACTGCTCTTTGCTGAATTCTCATTTTTGGAGCACTTTCAGCTCTATAGTGGACACTCAAAAATATGTGTTGTTTAAATAAATGATCTCTCTCTCTCTTTCATCAGTTATGAGCATTCTCACTCATTATTAATCTCTTTTAATATTTCCCTCCACCTCATTTTCCCTGTTTCCTCCCTCTGGAGCTCCACTAATTACATGTTAGAATTTCCTTTCCTCTACTACCTTTTGTTCTCTTTCTATAATTTTTATCTCTGTGCCCTTCTATGATAAGTTGTAGTTGTTTCTTTGAATATTTAGCTATTTCTAACCTGTTTACATTTGTAAGCTATATTTCTATTTAAATATTTACTTAGCATAACTCTGTATATTAATTTTAATCAATAAAAAAGTAGTTAAATCATTTTTGATAGTTTCTTGTTCCATAACATCATTTTCTCCTCTTTTATTTTGTTACAAAGTTGATATGGATCTGATGAATATCTTCATTGTTTGAGGGACTGATTTTGTTTTTTCTTTCCATTTTCCCTCATTTATGTTGGGTTGTTTTCCAAGCTTCTACTTTGGATTGTGATATTATGCTCACTGGAACTTTGAAGTTTAGGGATGAGGGGTATTCTCTCGAGAGGACTCAGGTTGCTCTAAAAAATTTCTAGAAGCATCACAATTCAGGAAAACCTTTAAACTAACTTCTTACTCTCTCTCTCCTTCCTTTAGCTCTCCTTTCCTCCCTTTTACTTTTTCTTCTTTCTGGTTTCCTTCTTTTTTCATGAACATAGTTTGACTTCTAGAGTGAAGCTACCCGCAGGACACCTTGAATTTGCACTTTCATTGATCTACATGGCTTACCTGGTGGAGTGACCAAGACTTTAATTCCCAAGGCCCTTTTCTGGTAACCAACATGTCCTTTGGGTGCTAATCTTATAAGCATGTGCTTCCCTCCTTTCATTATGGAATTTGTAGACAAGCCTTTATTTCTCCCTCTATTCAGAGACAAGGTATAGACAAACTTTCCTTGTAAAATTTGGGTATTTTTAGTTTATCTGGTGATGGAGTCATATTTGGGGTTCTGAGGTCTAGTCAGGGTTCTCCAGGGGTACATTCCAATTTCTCATCCTGAGTGTACACGTATTTGCCTCCTGATCTCCATATTTGGTTCATAAGACCAAAACCTCTAGGCCTCTCTGAACTTATCATTTTGGTCTTTCAGTATTTCCTTTATTTGCTATATATTTGGTGATTTTAAAGGATATTTAAAAATGTATCTAGGCCTCCTTGGTGGCGCAAGGGGTTGGGTGCCGCACTGTGGTGCTTCTGTAGCCACTGCAGTGCGAGTTCAATCCCTGGTCAAAGAGGGGACCCACATGGCGCAGCAGACCTCTCCTGCCTCGCCCACTGCTCCCCTCAGCAGTGTATTTCAGTGGATCTGCCTGTTCTTCTCCCCACTCTCTCTCTGGTGAATCCTCTCACAACTCTGGCCTGTGCCCCAGCTCTTGTATACATAAATAAATAAAAAAATTTTAAAAACTTAAAAAAAATGTATCTAAACACTTTTACATGTTTTTGAGCCAGTCTAATCCAAAAAGGATATTTTCAGTTACTTCTTTATGTGTATAGTGTGATACTTTGGAGAAATAAAAGCTGCTATTTGCAATCTGTGACTTGAGGCTGATTAACTGCATATTCTTTATTCATGGGAGGGTGCATGGTAGAGAGAGCGTGTGTGAATTCTGGTCAAGGTGTACTCAGTGTGGGGAGGCAGCATTCTTTTTTCTCTTGCAGACAATTAATACAGTATCAGCATGAAAAAATATTAAACATAGGTGCCAGTTCCTAAAACAAACAAATTTATAAGGTCTACAAATGGAGTGGAAGATCGAACTGTACACATTTGACACTGGGGTAAACTCATGGAACCGAATCTAGAACCATGTAGTGGCAGCTGTGATTTCAGCACCATTATGAAGGTTGCTGCTCTGCACCTTGGTCTGCATGCTATTAACCAAGCAATGACCATTAGGCACTGTTGCTGTAGGGGTTCTGATTTGGCTTCTGGGATAGGTTGCTACAGAGGTTGTGGAGCAGATTTTGTTGTCACATATGACCCCACTATTGTTCACTTGTATAGTCATTCAATCTCTTAGCTTTTAACACTCCCCACCCACTTTGATAGTTAACTTGCTTGCAAGAGGTTGATCAATTTAGAGAAAAGAAGAGATCCAGGGACTGTTTATTTATCTCCATAGTCAAATATACTGCAAGATCTTCTTGATCTCTTTGTAGCATCATGGCTATTATCTGATGAGAGAGTGGGTTTGCAGGCGTATTGATAGCTGTGGATACAATGCAACAGACTAGCAGCATGGCCACTGTGACAAAAACAAGATCAGTTCATAGTTCCTGTAAATTGTTTCAGAGCCAGAAACCCTAATTGTCCAGCTGATGTGAAGAGAACAAATCCTAAAGCTCATAAGGTCAGTCTTTGAAGACAAGTAGCTGTTTCCTTAAGGTGACGTATACTCTGCCCCAACTTGTCTGTTCCTTGATCTAGGAGCAGCAAGAAATATTAGCAATGGCACAAATACCGTAATAATCAAACTAGTAAAAAAATCTAGAGTAATGTGACAGCCTATCACTACTTGTGTCAATGAGTTGAGATTGATCTGTATTCCATCTAGAACAGAGGTGGTATCATTAGTCATTTTGCCAGAGTTGGTGATACAATTCTTCTAGGACTTTCTGTTTGTATGATTCTCACCAATTGGAACACTGCTCTATTTTTATAAACTGTGAGTCAGTAATTCTCCCAAGTCAAATGTCTGCATCATCACCAAGTGATGATCATGATGTGGGCTCTTTTTAGAACTTTCATCTGAGTCAGAAATTCCAGCCATGGTGATTTATACAATTAGTCTTAAAATACTACTAAGGAATGATATGTTAGCTTGAGATGAATAAGATTGGACTTCCTGGTCACAAATGAAGTAGCATCCAATAGGATTACACGATATATATAAAAAAGGTGTTGCTCACAACACAAGGTTAGAACCAAAATCTTAACATTAGCCTGCATTTCATATTTAGATCTTTACTAGCATCTTCCATTTAGAAAATATTTGGTTCATCGTCCTACCAAAGTTATCGAATTAAAATTCAATATTACCTAGGGTTTGATCAAAAGATTATAAATGTTTGTTTTTTTTCTGGAGACAGGGACACATGTATTGAGATGTTCATATGATTTTTAGCTTTTGTTTTGTTAATGTAGTGTATTATATCAATTAATTTTCCCTTACGGTTTCATTTAAGAATCTTTTTTCTTTTTTAAAGATTTATTTATTTATGCATACAAGAACCAGAGTATAGGCCAGAGGAGTGGGGTGGGGAGTGGTGGCGGTGGTGAGAAGATTTATCAGAGTCAGAGTGGGGAGCAGAACAGGAAGATCTACTGAAGTACACTGCTTAGGGGAGCAGTGGGTGAAACAGGAGAGGTCTGCTGTGCCATCTGGTTACCTACCTGATTGGGGATCAAACTCATGCTGCAGTGGCTGCAGATAGATTCATAGTGCTGTGCCTTAACCCCTTGAGTTACCAGGGAGGCCCCCATTCAAGAAGCTTACAGTTTTTGTTCTTATACTTAGATCTTTGATCCACTTTATTTTTTTATTTTAATTACTTTTCAAGGACACAAAACTTTGCTTTAAATATTTTTTTTTTGTTTGAGAGGGGACACCATGTTCTCCTTGATTAAGGGAAACATTTTTATAGTTCAGAGGTCTTCCATTCTCTTTTTCACACCTATTATGCCCTGGATTCATAGGGCCCAGGTGCCAGTACTCAGGCTCCTGCTGTGGCTTCTCACACATTCTGCTTCTCTGGTGGAGCACGTGGCTCTTCAGTTGAACCCAAATACCTTTTTCTTGGGATTTCTTTATTTTTTTCCCCCTGGTGACTTTCTTTCATGTTTCAGGAGCTATCTCTGATCCTAGCACACTTAATGTGTTCGATACAAACATTACTTCTCTGGCAAGAATCTCGCCCCTTACTTGCTTGTTTACAACAGTGACTACTGCATGCAGGGTAACATTAGAATTTTGCGGTGGTAATGTTTGTGGGCCATTATTTTTTGAACAGTGCTCTATCACCTTCGTTGTAGAGTGTATGTATGTGGCCAAAGGAACATGTTTTCTAAAAAGCCTAGCGAACATACCGCAGGGCCTCTCCTTTTTATTACTGGAGGATGGTGGTTCTGGTTGAAAGCCCTTTGATCCATTTTAAATTAAGTTTTTGTATATGGTGCGAAAAAAGAATTAAATTTCATTATTTTGCGTGTGTATACCCAGTTAATAAAGTTTGTTGGAAAGAATGTTTTTTTCCTATTGTAATAGATTTTGAAATTAATAAGTGTGAAATCTCTAATTTGATTCTTCCTTTCAAGCCTTTTCTGGTTATTTGGGACTTATTCAGATTCCATATGAATTTTAGGATGGATTTTTCTATTTTTTGGAAAACATTATGGGCATTTCGACAGGGATTATATTAAATCTGTAGTTTTTTTGGTTATTATTGACATCTTAATAATTTTAAGCATACTAACCCATGAACATTGATGTCTTTCCATTAGTTTGTCTTTAGTTTCGTTCAGTGTTTTATAGTTTTCATTTTACAATTCTTTTGCCTTCTTTTTAAAGATTATTCTTAAGTATTTCACTATATTTTGATGCTATTATTAGCAGTATTTTCTTAAAATGGTTTCCCTTTCAAGGTTGATTTAAGACAGTAACCAATTTGTCTATATCATGATTGATAGTTTCCTGGAAAAATTTGACTAAAACACTTGGAGCCATGTGGTGCTGCCCTCTGCCTTTTTTTTTTTCTTTCTGAAATACAGTGATTATCTCAGCTATTGTCATTCAATTTCATGCTATTTGTATATATTACTTCTTGTAATTACTCTGTTACTCAAACTTCTCAAATATCTGGGGGTATTTCCGATGCCAGTGCATTGCTTTCTACCCACTCATTCCTTTCCATCCCAGTAAGTTCACCATTTTTTGCAACTTTACCTGTTTTGCTGCAGATGCCATGGGATGTTCCAGCTTCATGATGATCTCTGAAATACACTACGATGGCTGCTTTCCGCAATGGCTCCTAGCACCAACTGTCTGAAATTGGTTTGAGGAGGCTCTGACATGGAGATTTGTATGCAGGAATTTGGAGGGATGAAGAAAACATGACTGAGCAGACAAAGAAGTTGAACTGTGTTGCATTTGCAACAAGGCTTCAGCCAGCGCCCTGAGAGCTCTTAGACTGGGGTGGTTCTTCAGAGTCATCTTGAAGCAAGTGCATGGGCCTGTATAGCCCTTAACTGACCAGCTATTGAAATGGACTACCATGAGTTAGCTGCTAATGCTCCTTGCAATCATGAAGAAGTGGGATGTGACTGGTTCACGCCAGCATCACTACAGCATTAAAATTGTAAATTCGGCCATGTGGAATTGTTTGAGAGTTGAGAATGGTGATTTTCAAAAATAATCTTTCTTGAAGCAAGATTGCATTATAATGTTATATAAGTTTCCAGTGTGCACCATTATAAATCAACATCTGTATATACTATATTAAACTCATCACTAAAAGTCCAATTTTATCTTTCACGATACAATTGTCCCACTTTACTTGACTTATCTACCGCTCCTTACACATTCTCTTTAGGTAACCACCAATTTGGGTCTTAGAGTCTAACATTTATTTATTTTTAAAATTTAGTTTGCTTGTTTTGTTTCTCTGTGTACCATATATGAGTGAAAGCATATGGTATTTGTCTTCATTGATTTGTCTTATTTCACTAAGCATAATACCATTTAGGTCTATCTGTGTTGTTGCAAATGGAAGAATTTCACATTCTTTTTTAATAGATGAGTATATATCCATCACAATGGTGTATATATACAATAACCATTGTGTATGTATACCACATCTTTAACCAATCATCTGTTGATTGGATGAATCATCGAATCACTATTAGTGTTTGTTAATGTGGTAATGAACATGGTGTATATATCTCTTAGAATTAGAGTTTTTGTATTATTCAGGTAAATACCCAAAAGTAGAATAATTGGATACTTTGGATTTTTTTTCTTTAAAGATTTATTTATTTATGCATACAAGCACTGGGGTACAGACTAGAGGTACGGGGGGTGGGGGTGGGAGGATCCACCAGAGTCAGAGTGGGGAACAGAACAGGCAGATAGAGTGGGCGAGGCAGGAGAGGTCTGCTACGCCATGTGAGTCCCATCCCTGGCCGGCGGCAGGTATCGAACTTGTGCTGCAGTGGCTGTGCTTTGCTTCATAGTGCGTTGCTTAACCCACTGCGCCACCAGAGAGGCCTGGAATTTCTTTTTTTAAAAAATATTTATTTTTTTATTCATATAAGAACTGGAGTACAGGCCAGAAGTGCCAGGGGTGAGAGGATCCACCAGAGACAGAGTGGGGAGCACAACAGGCAGATCCACTGAAACACTGCTGAGAGGAGCAGCGGACGAGGCAGGAGAGGCCTGCCACGCCATGTGGGTCACCTGTCAGACCGGTGGCAGGGATCGAACTCATGCTGCTGTGGCTGCGTTTTGCTTCATAGTTTATTGCTTAGCCCACTGGTGGTGCATTGCCACCAGGGGAGGGCCCTACTTTGGAATTTCTATAGAAATGTGATATTTGAATGGCAAATCATATTAGCTCTACCTACTTAGCTCTGTGTTCTGGAGCTTAGAGAATCAAGAAAAAGCAAATGTGAAATTTAAATATGTAGTGAAAAATCAATTCCCATTCAAAATGTGTTCACCAAAAAAACGTATTTGCCTGGAAGGAAATAATCTTATTCACTGTAGCCAAGTACAGGATGTCTCACTATACTGTATTTCACTTTGTTGCCCTTCTCAGCTATGGCATTTTTCACAAATTGAAGGTTTGTGGCAACCCTGCCTTGAGCAAGTCAACAGTATGTGCTCACTCTGTGTCTTGGATCACACTTTGGTAATTCTTGCAACATTTTAGGCTTTTCCATTATTACTATATCTGTTCCAGTGATCTGTGACTTTTGATTTACTATTGTAATTGTTTCGGGGCAACCAGAACTGTGTCCTTTTAAGATGACAAGCTTGAAAAATACTGTGTGTGTTCTGATCGTTTCACCCACCTGCCACTCCCCTGATTCTTTCCCTCTTCTTGGACCTCCTTATTCCCTGAGATACAACAATATTTAAATCAGGCCAGTTAATAACCCTATGAAGACCTCCATGTGTTCACATGACAGGAAGTGTCACATGT
Source organism: Galemys pyrenaicus (assembly GCA_019455555.1). Taxonomy (NCBI): domain Eukaryota; kingdom Metazoa; phylum Chordata; class Mammalia; order Eulipotyphla; family Talpidae; genus Galemys; species Galemys pyrenaicus. The sequence goes on along the minus strand of JAGFMF010011830.1, from coordinate 22,941,810 downwards.
AACTCATTTTAAAGCAAAAGCTAGAAATGATTAAGCTGAGTGAAGGAGGTGTGTCAAAAACTGAGATATACAAAAAACTAGGCCTCTTGATCTGACCAATTAGCCAAGTTGTAAATGTAAAGAAAAGTTCTTAAAAGGAAATGAAAAGTGCTACTCCCATGAACACATGCACAAAAAACTGAAACAGTCTTACTGCTGATAAGGAGAAACTTTTAATGATCTGCATAAGAAAAAAAAAACAAACCAAAAAACAACAGCCACAATATTTGTTTAAATAAAAGTCTCATCCAGAGTAAGACCCTAACTTCTTTGATCATATGAAGACTGAGAGAGTGAGAAAGGTGCAGAAGAAAAGTTTGAAGCTAGCAAAGATTGGTTCATGAATTTTAAGGAAAGAAGTCATCTCTATAACATGACAGTGTAAGGTGAAACAGCCAGTGCTGATGGAGAAATTACAGCAAGTTATCCAGAACACCTAACTGAGATAATTAATGAAGGTGGCTACACTAAACAACAAACTTTCACTATAAATGAAACAGTCTTATACAGAAAGAAGATGTCATCTAGAACTTTCATAGCTAGAGAGAAGTTAGTGCCTGTTTTCAAAGCTTCAAAGGACAGGCTGATTCTCTTCTTAGGGGCTAACACAGCTGGTGACTTTAAGTTGAAACCAATGTCCATTTATCATTCTGAGAATCCTAGGATCCTTGAGAATTATGCTAAATCTACTATGTCTGTGTTCTTTAAATGGAACAACAAAGACTGGATTATAGTACATCTGCTTACAACATGGTTTACTGAATATTTTAAGCCCACTGTTGAGACATACTGCTCAGAAAAAAAAGATTCCTTTCAAAATATTACTGCTTATTGACAATGCAACAAGTCACCCAAGAGCTCTGATGGAGATGTACAAGGAGATGAATGTTGTTTTCATGCCTGCTAACACAACATTCATTCTGTAGCCCATGGATTAAGGACTAATTTTGACTTTCAAGTCTTATTATTTAAGAAATACATTTAAAAAAGATTATAGCTGCTATAGTGATTCCTTCTGATGGATCTGGGCAAAGTAAATCGAAAACCTTCTGAAGAGGATTCACCATTCTAGAGGCTAGTAAGAACATTTGTGATTTATGGGATGTCAAAATATCAACTTTAATAGGAGTTGAAGCTGACGCTAACCCTCCTGGGTGACTTTGAGGAATTCAAGACTTCAGTGGAGGGACTAACTGCAGATGTAGTACAAATAGCAAAAGAAGTTAGAATTAGAAGCAGAACCTGAGATGTGATTGAATTGCTACAATCTCTTGATAAAAATTTAATTTTTGTGAGGAGCTGCTCCTTATAGATAAGCAAAGAAAGTGATTTATTGAGTGGAAACTACTCCCGGTAAAGATGCTGTGAACCACTTTGAAACGACAACAAAGAATTTAGAATATAATATAAGACCTAGTTGATAATGTAGTGCAAGATGTGAGAGCATGGCCTCAAATTTTGAAAGAAGTCCTATAATGGGCAAAATGTTATCAAACAGCATCATATGCTTCAGAGAAACCTTTCACTAAGGAAGAGTCAATTGATATGGCAAACTTCACTGATATCTTAACTTGCCAGTCACCCCAAACTTCAGTAACCAATACCTCCATCACTCAGTGGCCATCAGCATGGAAGCAGCAAAAAGATAATGACTTATTGAAGGCTCAGGTGCTGGTTGCCATTTTTTATCAATAGCAAGTGTTTTCAAACTAAGGAATGTAATAAAAAAATAAAACAAAATAAGGAATGTACATTACTTTTGTAAAAGACATAACGTCAGTGCACACTTAATAGACTATAGTATGGGGTAAGCAAACTTTTGCACATACTGAGAAACTGAAAAATTCATGTGACTTGCTTTATTGTACTTCATTGTCACTTCATTGCTGTGGTTAGAACTGAACTGGGAATATCTCTGAAATGCATATGTAAATGGAGATTTTATTCCTTAGGAAATAGAATTATTGAGCTAACTGACTAGGAATATATAACAATGCCTTAATTCTTCTAGAAATAAAGAGGTAACGTGAAATAAGATGTTTATATGACATTGACTAACCATCGTGAAATGAGAGCAGGTGGAAATAAAAAGATCCCAAGTAATTAGAAATCTTGAGATGAATGCAGTGTTTGAAATAAATACTGTCTAATAAAGAACATAAACAGAAACTTGAAAATAGGCTATGATGGAATCAGTGGATTGGAACAGAGAAAGTGGACTCTTATAATAAAAGGTACAAAATATAATAGAGATATTAAGGGACATGTGGGACGAGAACAAAGTACCACCACCTTTTCTCTGCTAGAGGTTACAGAGATTGGAGAAGAGTTCAATAGGTCACATGATATTGATGACTCCCTTTGTTTTAGATGTGAAGGCTGTTAGTTTTCTAGTTCTACACGAGACCAATTGTATTCTGGGTGGTATGGCCAACGGCATTCTCCAGTTTTAGAAACTTGCGGCAGGCAAAATTCCTATGACTGAACATATCTGGTTGAAAGTGTAGAAGATCAAGTCAAGGAAAAGACTGAAGTAAGCAGTCTTCTACAAAGGAATAGCAATACAAATGAAAGAACTCACCTGTAAAAATCAACAGCAAGGAAAATAATAGAGCCATATCTTTCCTAACAGTTTAAGCATTATTTTAGAATTCCAGACCCAACTAGAATATTACACAAGTTTGAAACTATAATCAAAATATTTGGAGACATACAAAACTAACAATCATACACACAGGCCCCAGATGAATTTTAGAGTGTGTCTTGGTGAGAAGAAAAATTAGGGAAGAATGAAGTACTGAAATGCAAGAATAGAAGCTGATCAAAGAAGTTGGCAAAGCATGTTGGCATATTTAAATAATTTTAAAATTATATATATTTTTTACATCATTGTTCATTTTTAAAAAAAGATTTTATTTATTTATGCATATAAGAGCTGGGGTACAGGCCAGAGGCAAGGGGTGAGGATTCATCAGAGACAGAGCTGGGAGCAGACCAGGCAGATCGACTGAAATACACTGCTGAGGGGAGCAGAGGGCAAGGCAGGAGAAGTCTGTTGTGACATATGGGTCCCTTCCCTGGCAAGGGATTGAACTCGCACCGCAGTGGCTGTAGAAGCACCACAGGTGAGGCCCCATTGTTCGTTTTTTTTATAATGGTTCATTTCTCCCCTCAGGTATAATCGCCATAAAATTCTTACCACCAAATCACCTGTGGACTGTCATCATGGTCTTGTGTGCTTTTCCTTCCACTTTTTTATTTTTTATTTTATTTTTTTTTTTTTAAGATTTATTTATTTATGCATACAAGCACTGGGGTACAGGCCAGAGGTGCAGGGGGGTGAGAGGACTCACCACAGAGAGCGGGGAGCAGAATAGACAGATCAATGGAAGTACACTGCTGAGGGGAGCAGCGGGCACAGCAGGAGAGGCCTGCCACACCATGTGGGTCCCCCCCCTGGCCGGCAGCAGGGATCGAACTCGTGCTGCAGTGGCTGCGATTTGCTTCGTAGTGCGTTGCTTAACCCACTGCGCCACCAGGGGAGGCCTCCTTCCACTTTTTTAACCCTTCTTTTTCCCTCTTCTGCAGTATGTCTGAGTTCTATAGTTTCCCTGCTAGTTTGGTCTTTTATTTTTTCTGACCCATTCTTCAGTTTCCCTACATTCCTCCTATAAGTGAAACCATCAAATATTTTTCTTTTTCCTTCTGACTCATTTCACTGAGCTTACTCCCTTTCAGCTCTATCTACTGTTGTGAATGGCATGGGTTTATCTTTTTTTGATGGCTGAATAGTACTCCATTGTGTATATACAGCACATGTTCTTGACCCACTCATCTGTTTTTGGGCATCTTAAATCTAAATAATAATTATTATTGTTTGACAAAAAATCATTTTGTTGACTTCAGCTTTGTCACTAATAATTTATTGCATTATAAAAAATGAGGCAAACATGGCAAAAGTGACATTTTAAAGTTAGCCATGATGTGCAAATGGCTGTTTGTAATAAAATAAAACCACCCAAATTAGAAGACAAACTAGAGTGGATTTAGAATTCTATTAAGTAACCTGGAATAACAGATATGCAAAGATATGTCATTGTTAGAATTTGTTCTATCAGTGCAAATCAGTACAGGAATGAATCAGAAATCACAAATGTCTTCTTATGACTACAGAAAAAAAGTGTAAAAGTTAACATTTAAAATCCTTAAAGTGACCCTTCAGTTTCTTCCCCTTCTCAAGTCCTCAGTTGGGCATCCATTTAAAAACATTCCTGAAGCTTCAAGCCTGGTCTAATTTGCTCTGTTGCCAGTTTTCTGTAGTACCCCAGTCACACAGTCAAAGTATCCATGAAGCTGCATTCTATATACACACATGAATAATTAAGTGCCAACATCTAAAATAATTTGATAAGTTCTTCATATACTAAGCAAAACAACAGTCTTAAAACTGTCATGACCAGAAAGACTGAACATCCTTTTCAATAGGATAAAGGATATCTACTGACCATGGAGAGAAAAGATCATACATTATGGCAAAATTTAGAAGCATTTGCATTAAAACAAAGGATATGGATGACCTTATCAGCCATACTGTTCAACCTGAACTTGAAGTAATATCCAATTAAAAAGACTACAGAAATATAAAATATAAGAGGTTTGTCCAAAAAGAGCTTATAGGCACATTATTTTGGAGACATTGTCTTTATTAGCCAACCAAGAGAATCTACAGATAAGTCATTAAATGATTAATTTTGCTGAATACCAGCTTAACTTAAGAAACAAATTATTTCTATACACCAGAAACAATGTACAAATACATTCAGGATTTTAGAAATATTAAAGCACTATAAAAAGAACAACAACAGCAACAAAAACTTCAGCATTTCCAACTTTTCTAGGAGAGGAAAATTATATTAAAAATAATACATAAGGACGACATTGGAAAAGAGTTGGTTCTTTGGGACCATCCCCTACCCCTAAACCCAATAATAAAGTTAAACAACTAACTTTGTCATTAACAAGAGGAGGATACATTATCTTTGGTCCCCATTTTGTATTTGTTTTGTATCAAACAAACATTTGTCCACATACATCTATTTCCAAGATCCCCCATAAGAGTCAGGGTCACCACAAAAAAAGCACAAAACGTTGAGAAGGTAGTCATAAATTAGCACATGACTCGGGCCAAAACCATTTAAACTAAAGAATGACTCTAATTTGGGAGAAAAGGGGGTACATCGCAAGAGTATTGGGGAAAGGACAGAATTTTAGAAAAAAGTGCTGGTGCCGAGACTTTACTCAAACCGGGGGCACAGGAGCGCCCAAGAGAAAATGACCCAAGCAGCAAACTGGGTGTCTCAAAGAGCACGACATTTCAAGCAACATTTCTCTGCTGATGTGGTCTTCCTTTCGGATATTTTGGTCTGCCAATTTTCGAAAGCTTTGCAATGCCTGAATTAAAAAAAAAAAAAGTCCCTTATCTAGCCTTGGTAATTCTTGCCTACTGGGCAGAAGAAAATAGTGCCATCAGAAATACCTCTTCTGTTCCCCGCCGGGTGGCGAGGGGTTATGGGAGGCAGTTCAATCCAGAAACAGGCGTCTTCGGGCTCTTGGGTGAGGGCCAGGAGGGCGCTGGGGGCGCGCTTGGGGACTTGGGTTTGGAGACGGAGGTAGAGGTTGCAGCGGAGAGTTGGGAAAAGGCTCCAGAAGACGCAATTTGAGACTGAAGTATGGGCCAGGAGAGCGTCTCTCTGGACTAGGGGTGGGGGCCCAAGTTGAGGGCGCAAAGATGGAGCCTTGCGAGTAGGGGCTAGACACTTCAGCAGCAACAGGGCCGAGCCCAGCCACTGGGCCCACTGCATGGTCTATCCAAGGTGGTGGGAAATCAGGATCCTCCTCCTCATCGTCATCGTCGTCGTCGTAGACCTCCTCTTGGGCGGCGATTTCTGGGGAACAGGCGCAGAATTCCTGCTCGATGGCGACAACTTCTCCCAGAGCGCCCAGGAAAGCGCCATGTTCCAGGCCGACAGGGAAGTGGCCCTGCCCTCCAAGGTGTTGGTTGCCTGAACCGAGGAGGGCCTCGGGAACCAGCATGAGGGTGTGTCCTCCCAGAGACACCTGCAGGACCGAAGTTGGCTGGGGTTCCAGCACCAGGTCGACGTCGTCCAGGGGTAGCTTTAGGGCACAGCCTGCAGCCAGGACCACCACAGAGGTGACCGTGCCAGCGGCCTGGGGCCCCGTGAGGTCTTCCAGGCTGCGCGCCATCTCGAAGTCGGGGCCTTCAAGCTCCTGGGATCTTAGGCGCTTGGCAGGGTGTGGCTCCCTGGGCTGTTGTACCCACCAGGGCACTGGATAGGCGCTGGGGCTGCGGGGTCTGCTGCCCATCACCTGGCTGGTGCTGCAGATGGTGCTCTCCAGGACCTGGCAGAAGGCGTGGGGACGCTGGGTCCTGCCTGCAGGGACAGGTCTCGATGATAGTCTAGGTGGACCAAGGGCAATTGGCGCTCAGGACCACACAACGCAACGCAACGCGGAGCTTGAGCTAGGAGTCTTGAGGGTTCCTCCTGGGAGCGCAGCAGTCAGCGGATTCGGCGTGAGCCTAGCTCTCCCGCGCGCGCGTTGGACTCTGGTTCCTCACGCCGGATGCGGATGGAGTTGCAGTGACGTCAGTAGAACCAAAGTCGCAAAATGTCACGCTAGAGTTCCGCCCCTTTCTGAGGCTCCGCCCTGTACAGTATTGTGCCGCCCAAAAGCAGGGGTTGTGGTTAGTAGTAGGTCAGGGTAGGGACATACTTTTATAGGCCTCTAGGGGGCCAGACCCCCGTGCTGCTCTACGACTTGACGTCTAACGTCAAGTTCTTGGCCTCCTTTCCTGGAGTTGATTTCAGATGCAGAACACTCTATTTGGAAGACTGATAGTTGCAAGTACCAGCCGCCAAACGCTGCACCAGGAACTGAGATGGTAAGTCCCTCCTCCCCAAGACCCTGCCCCGGAAGCACCCGCACTCTTCTTTTGGTCCAATAGTGGGGTGAGTTTTTGAACTACACACGTAGGCTTCTGTCGCCCAAGTCGTAAATGATTGTCAGATCCTTTCTGCGGTGTTGGAAGGGGAAGTGATATTAGGGTTGAATGGGATAATAGCAGCTCCTGCACCATCAGCTTATTACTGCACTGTATTATATATCGAGACCTAATCAATTAGTATTATGATAATTATGCTCCCACTACCAACTGAAGTGTTTACTTTATCTACCTGGGCTTAAACTATAACCAGGAAGTATATCTGTTTTTAGTTATATTTACATAAGCTCATCAGAAGGATAAACCTGGTGGCCCAGAAGCCCGGAAATGAAACTCCACTTAAAATGGAGTCAGCGCCTGTGATTTGAGCATCAACTTAAAGGCATATCTTCCATGGTGTATTGTGGCTGTTAAAGGGAAGGTGTGGAACAACTCGTTATCTGGAGTGCACAGTAGAAAACACCCAGTAACGATTTTGGGACAGGTATTATTTCCTCATGGTCCAAAAGCTAAGGGGACACCCACCACTCCTTATCTTTTAACCATGCGTTTGTTCACTTGGTCACTTTTAACAAAACAGCATGCTATATGCTCTCATTTTCAGGGCTGCATACCATTCCTTTGTATGGACTTTCCATTTAAATCTGGCATCTCAAGATGGATATTTAAGCTAGTGGTTCTGGCACTTGTGGGAAACGCTGATACTCTGCAGAATCACTGAATCAGAATTCCTGCAGTATGTAGCCTAGGAATTGTCTCCAAGTGCCTCAATTTTTTGTTGTTGTTTCATGCTATAGCTTAGATTACTGGAATTTTTCATTTAGCAGTTGAGGGGGTTTGATTTATGCATGAAATCAGAACCTTACTTGTTAGTGACAAAGTCATGAAGGAACTAAAATTTTCTGGGTCCTGTTTGAGGTTTTTCCCAGCCCACTTGGCCTGCAACCCCCTCTTTCTAAATTTCCGGTGTTCGCAGATGCGCTGTGGAACTTACCCTTGGGTGGCGCCATCCCGGGAGAACCTCCTTGGGCTCTGAGTCAGCGTCTGCTGGTCCTCATGGGGAGAATGCCAGCGCTGCTGGAGCTCCTGGCTCCCTGGTGAGTCGAGAGGCCACTGTGCTCCAGGCATAGGGTGGTCGCGGTGGTGATAATGGTGGTGGTGAATTTTCAGAAATGTTTTTACCCCCCCAAATTCTGTCAGTGACCCTTGCACATTTCATGCTCTGGGAATAATAGGGTTAGGGAGAGTGTTGGGCGGACGTGTCATTGTGTAAGGGACATATGGGCTAGCCCCGAGCTGGTCAGGGCAGAGGGCAGTGAGGCCCTGAATGCAGTGGCATGGGTCCTTGACTAGTGCCACATGGCGTCTGCTGCTAGCCTGCCGTCAGGGGCTTCTCTGAGAGCTCATCACCCTACTTGGGCCCTGTGAATCCTCATTGTCAACTCCCCTTCCAAATGAATATGTTCCTACCCCAGGTGGAAATAGTTAACAAGGGACCTGGAGTAGACTCATCCTTGTCTGGGTGATCATTGACAAATTATTTCAAATTAAGTCTAATCTTAATTTCCTTATATGTAAATGGAGGAGAATGTCACCTGCAATATTGGATGGTTATGAAAGAATATATGTAAAATGCTCTTTTTTTTAAAAGATTTATTTATTTATGCATGCAAAAGCTGGGGTACAGGCCAGAGGTGTGGGTGGTCAGAGGATCCACTAGAGACAGAGTGGGGAGCAGAACAGGCAGACTGACTGAAACACACTGCTGAGGGGAGCAGCGGGCGAGGCAGGAGAGGTTTGCTGCACCATGTGTGTCCCCTCCCTGGCCAGCAGCAGGGATTGAACTCATGCTGTAGTGGCTCTGGTTTGCTTCACAGTGCGTTGTTTAACCCACTGCGCCACCAAGGAGGCCCAGAGAATATATGTAAAATGCTCTTAGCACATAGTAAGTACTTAGCAAATAGTAGCTATTTACTAGCAATAAAAATGAGAGAGAAGATAAACAGATGGGACTATATCAAGTTAAAAAGCTTCTGTACAACAAAAGAAACATTAACCAAAATGGAAAGACTCCCCACTGATTGGGAAAAAATCTGCACCCTATACAAATAACAAGGGACTGATCACAAAGATATACAAAGAACTCGTAAGACTCAAGAAAATCAAAGCAAACGACCCAATCAAAAAATGGGCAGAAGAACTTAAAAGATGCTTCACCAAAGAGGACATACAAATGGCCAACAGGCATATGAAAAAATGCTCAACATCTCTCATAATCAGGGAAATGCAAATTAAAACCACAATGAGGTACCACCTTACACTGGTAAGAATGGCACACATCAAAAAAACCAACAGCAATAAATGTTGGCAAGGATGTGGAGAAAAAGGAACCCTAGTACACTGCTGGTGGGAATGCAAGCTAATCCAACCATTATGGAAGACCGTATGGAGGTTCCTCAGTCTACTAGGGATGGAACTACCATATGATCCGGCAATCCCACTCCTAGGGACCTACCCAAAGGACACAAAAACACCAATCCAAAAGAGCACCTGTACTCCTATGTTCATTGCAGCACTATTTATAATTGGTAAGACCTGGAAACAGCCCAAATGCCCAAAAGTAGAGGACTGGATCAAGAAGATGTGGTGCATATACACAATGGAATACTATTCAGAAATCAAAAATGAAAAACTAGGGACATTTATAGAAACATGGATGGAACTAGAAGGAATTATACTCAGTGAAACAAGCCAGAAGGCAAGAGAAAAATATTGGATGGCTTCACTTTTAGGAAGAATGTAAAAGAACAATAACAGCAACAACAACAAAAAAAAATAAAAAAGAAGAAAACAACAAAAAAAGAAGAAAACAAAAAAAAAAGAGAAAGCTCAAGGAAATGGGCAATCACAACAAAAAACAAACAAAAAACTCAATAAGATCAAAAGGTCAAAGATAAACCCAAGGGATCACGGAGGTGGTTGGAAGGAAGGAGGGCAAACACGGGATGAGGGCATAAAGAGCACAAGGGACTGAGGTGATGGTGCACGGGTGAAATGGTAGTGGGAACCCCCTGGGGACCACAAATGATGTCAAATACAATTAAATAAATTAATAATAGTAGCTATTTACTGTTTATTGTGTTTATAATCTCTCTCCCCATTTGACTGTGTCAGCCCCATTCCCCAGTCTCTTAAACAGTGCTTGGCATGCTCACTGATTGGTTAAAAAAAAAAAAAAGAAGTGAAGGTGCTCAATGAATGGTACAAAATATCATCATCATGATTCTAAAGAGGGATCTGATCAGACCTGATAGTACTCATTCTAGGTGTTTTCATGGCATCTTTATGCCATGGTTCAGGATGACTGTGGGCACGAGATCAGGTATCTTTCAAGTTTCTTGATTTTACTTTCCTCCAAGATATCCAAATACTGTCAGTGTATTTCAGATCTACTATTGGGCTTCCTTGGTGTCAATAAATACTGCCAAACCAATTAGCACCAATGGCTTCAACCATGGGGGTTGAAATTTAGTAAATAATGTTTTCAGTTTCTGGGCTGAGTGAAAAAAGGATATCACTGGAAAAAAACCCCTAGGACATTTGGATACAGGATGCTAGCTGCAAGGTGGACATCACTGAGTGGATCCAAGAGTTAATGTTAATTTTTCAATTAATTGATCACTAATACATTTATGCAGTTGTGTTACTATCTCTGCAGTGCAGTTTTAGAAGTTTGCATTACCTCAAAAAGTCCCTTCATCACAGTTTGCATTTAATCCCTGTTCAAGCCCCCAAGGCCTAGACAATCACTGATTGCCTCTGTCTCTATAAATTGCTTTTTTACTAGAAATTTTATATAAATGAATCATAAGATATGTAATCTTTTGCATCTGGCTTCTTTCACTGAGTGTACTGTTTTTGGGGTTTATTCCTGTCTTAGCAGTTACCCATGTTGTATCTATGTTGTAGCATGTTGTATCAGTATTTTATTCTTTTACTTGATGAATAGTATCTGTTGTATGGATATAGGACATATTATCCATTCAGGAGCTGCTGAACACACAGTGGATTTTTCTTTATAGATGTTGTGTACTGACATTCTGCTAAACTTATTTGTTCTGGAACATTTTTGGTGGGTTTCTTGGGAAAGACCTTATCATTTAAGAATAAAGATAGTTTTACTTCTCACCTTCCCAATTTGGATGCTTTTTTTGGGCTCTTTTTTCTAGCTTTATTGCTACAACTTCCAGTAAAATATTGACTAAAAGCAGCCATAATGATATTCTTGCCTTGTTGCTGACCTTAATGAGGCAAGTACCAATATCCTTTGACCATTAAGCATTATGTAAGCTATGAATTTTTCTTAGATACCTTTTATTAAGTTGATAAATTGGCCTTCTTGTCTTAGGTTATTGAGAGTTTATATCATGAATGGGTTAGATTTTTGTCAGGTGCTTTTTCTGTATTATTGAATATATCATATAGTTTAAAATTTTTATTAATATGCTATAGTACATAATTAGATTTGTATTTTAGAAGATTTATTTCTTTATTTTTGCACAGAAGAACTGGGGTGTAGGCCAGAGGTGCAGGTGGTAAAAGGATTCACCAGAGACAGAGTGAAGAGCAGAATAGACAGATTTACTGAAATACACTGCTAAGGGTAGCAGTGGGCGAGACAGGAGAGGTCTATTACGCTATATGTGGTTAGCTCCATGGCCAGGATCAAACTCAGACCCTAGCAGTGATAGCGCTGAGGCTTAACCCCTAGGCCACCAGGAAGGACCCAGTTTTTGGCTTTTAAAGCAACCTATATTCCTTAGATAAATGCTACTTGCTCTTGCTGTGTAAATCATTCTTATTTGCTGTTTTATTTGGTTTTCCAATTTCTTGTTAAGGATTTTTGCACTTGTGTTTGTAAGAAATACTGGCCCTGAGCTTTCTTGTGAAATGATGTCTTCATTTGGCTTTGATATTAGTGTAATGATGGCTTCATATAAAAAAGTTAGAATGTGTTTTATCTTCCTCTATTTTATGAAACTGTGAAGACTTGGTATAATTTCTTCTTTAAGTTTCAATAGAAATCACTGGTGAGATTTCTGGACATGGATTTTTTTTTTTGTGGAAAGATTTTAAAAGTTAATTGAATTTTTAAAAACTCATTGTAGATCTGTTAGGAATTCTGTTTTTTCTTAAGTCAGTTTTAGCAAATTGTATCCTTCTAGGAATTTGTCCGCTTCATCTAAGTCATCTAACTTCTCGGCACAAAGTTGTTTATAATGTTTTTAAATAGTCCTTTTCATTTTGTTTTTGTTCTGTTCAAAATATTTTCGAGGTCCTTTGTGGTTTCTTCTTTGACCCATGTATTATTTATAAGTATGTTGCTTAATTTGTAAGTATTTGGAAAATTTTCAGAGTTCTTTCTTTTGTTGATTTATAGTTTAATGCCATTGCATTCAGAAAATATTCTTTTTATGATTTCAGTCTTTTAAAGAGTTATTGAAACTTATTTTATGCTGGCATATGGTCTCTCCTGGAGAATATTTTGTTTCATGTGTGCTTTAAAAGGATGTATATATTGCCATCACTGGATGTGGTGTTTAATATGTGACAGGTTCACTTGGTTGACAGTGGTTAAATATTCTCTAATTTAGACCTTTTGCTTTCTAAGTACATGTTCTGTTAATTATTGAGAATATTAAGACCTCCTATTAAACTGTTTATTTCTCTTCTTAATTCTATCCTATGTATTTTAGGACTCTGTTGCTAGGTGAGTGTAGGCTTATATTTGGTTATATAATTATCATTTATTAACTTTTTATCATTATGAAATATCTCTTTCCATCTAATAATAGTTCTTATTTTACAGTTTACTGTTCTCCAATATGAATGTGACTACTTCAGCTCTGTGATTACTGTTTGTATGAGGTATCTCTTTCCTTGTCACACACTTGTTTCTTTGAGTGTGTTTCTTACAGACAGCACAAAGTTGGATGTTGGTTTTTTAAAACCTAGTCTAGTAATTTCTTCCTTTTGATTGGGATGTTTAGGCCATTCATAATTTGTGGTGAAAGTTTTAATTTACACCTGCCATTTTGGTATTTGTTGTCTATCTTTTTTGTTCCTTTGTTGCTTTTTGACTTCTTTCACACTAAATATTTTTTTCTATGTATCATTTTAATTTCCCTGTTGACTTTTAAATCACATAATTACTTGGAATTACTTTCTTTGTGATTGGAATCTAGACATCATAATATGCATTCGAAGTTATCACAATTTACTTAAAATTAGTACTAACTTAAATCTAATTATATATATATATATTTGCTCCAATATGGCTCCATACACACTTTGTTCTGTACTCTCATCTATATTATAATAATGTATATTATATTATTTGAATCCAAAATAAAATTGAAAATCATTGCCTTATATGGCTTTATGTCTGTTAAGGAAGTTAAGAAAACAAATGACAATATATAATATTTTTAAATAGTTTTATTGTTTTGAGTTCACTGCAAAATTGAGAGAAAAAATAGAATTTATTTTCTCTTCACATGCCCATAAACCATTTTCAAAAGCTGAACAAATGTGAAGGAATAAAATATTTTAGCAATCAATGACATAAAATATAAAAATATCATCTATTCATAATGAGTTTAAAATTAAAAATTTAAATAATGCATCAAAATAAAAATTAATTCCATGACCAGAAAATAAAAACTGCTACTATCTATCAAAATATATATGAGAATTTGTATACAAACGGCATCTTAAGCTGTATGAAAAGAAAATATACATCCATATGGAACTACCATATGATCCGGCAATCCCACTCCTAGGGATCTACCCAAAAGACACAAAAACACTGATCCGAAAGAGCAGTTTATCGCAGCACTATTTGTAATTGCTAAGACCTGGAAACAACCCAAAAGCCCAAAAGTAGAGGACTGGATCAAGAAGATGTGGTACATATACACGA
>JAGFMF010011830.1:22916368-22927533 GCA_019455555.1 Galemys pyrenaicus | reverse complement strand
AAGGGACTGAGGTGATGGTGCACGGGTGAAATGGTGGTGGGTACCCCCTGGGGACTACAAATGATGTCAAATATAACTAATAAAAAAAAAAAGAAAATATACATCCATAAATGTTTATCTCTTTTTTTTCTAAATTGAGGTGACATTTGTTTACATATTTGTTAATGTTTTAGACCTACAGCCACTCCCCTTCATTTGCTGTCACCCACCACCAAAACACCAAAACAAATAGTTCATTGTGCTCCTTCCCCACTTTGTACTAACTCCTGCTCCTCTTCCTTTGGCACTTCTATAGTCAGCTTCTAGGGTTAGTTCTTAGTTTGGCATTATTTGACCATTTGTTTGGCTTCTTTATATTCCAGATATAAGTGACACCACTGAGTATTTGTCTTTCTCCTCTGACTATTTTACTTAGCACAGTTCCCTTTAGTTCCACCCATATTGCTGCAAATGGCAAGAGTTATATCTTTTCTAGTAACTGAGTGTGCACATGTGTGTACATACATTCACATTACATACCATATCTTCCTGATTCACTCATCTGCCTTTGGGTCCTTAGGTTGTTTTCATGTTTTGTCTATTTTAATAGGGCTACAGTGAACATAGGTGTATATATGTCCCTTTCATTTAGTTTTTTTTAATTCCTTTTTTGGCTGAAAATATATTTTATCTGTTAAGAGTATGACTGCCTTTGACTTTCTTTGGGTCTCACTCACTTCTAACCCTTTACTCTGAGACTTTGGAAGTCAGGAGTATTTTCTGGAGATAGCAGAAAGCTGGATTCCGTATCCTAGTCCAGCCAGATGCTTTGTTTGTTTTAACTTGGTGAATTCAGTCCATTTACATTTAGAATAATTATTGATATTGCTTCCATTTTGTTCTTAATTTTGTGGTACTATCTATTTTCTTGTTCAGTTCTTTGTGTGTGTTTCTCTTTCCAGTTTTGATATGAGAGCTGCATTTCTTGGAGAGGGGAATCTAGTGTTTGCAAACTCCTTCAACTTCTGTTTGTCTGGGAAGGTCTTTATTTCTCCCTCATATCTAAAGGAGGAGCCTTGTAGGATAGAGTCTTTTTGACTGCAGCTTTTATTTTTAAGTACATTGATCATGTCATTCCATTCTCTCCTTGTCCTTAGTGTTTCTTCAGAGAAGTCGAAGGTAGCTTGCTTGGGGTTCCTTTATAGGTTAGCTGGTTCTTTCCCCAGTCAGCTTCAATAGTTAATCTTTGTTTTGAAATCTTGGGAGTTTTAATACTACTATGTGTCTTGTTATAGGTCTTCTCTTAGTTAGATGCTGTAGACTTGTCTATTCAGTTCCACCTCAAATTTGGGAAGTTTTCCTCTGTTATTTCTTTAAATAAGTTCTCTGTTCATATATACATATATAATAAATAATAGAGATAAAAATAAGTAATAATTCATAGAATTCAAGAAATTGGAAAAAGAACAACCAAGTCAATCTATAGGAGAAAGACATTAATAAGTTAGATGAAAAATTAGTGATTAAGACATGAAAATGGCAGCTTTTATTATCTAGAAGCTGTGTGAAATAAAAATTCTTATTGGAACTTAGTGTGTGTAACTTATGCTTTATGAATATTAATCTGTCTGATCATTATAGCTCTTTGAGAGTTGTTATCTGCTAAAGGAGAAACAGAGAATCTTTCATGAGGACACTAACTAGCAAATGGAAGAGCTGACTTTACATCCAGGTAGCTTTCCTCCAGGCTAACATAACTAAGGAAAGAAAAGAGCACAAAAAATAAATGATAAAGGAAAATACTTGCAGACACAGAAGAAATAAATACGATCATTAGAGTCCCTTCAATTGGAAAAGTAAAATTTAAAACTGGATTGAACAGTCATTTAAGAAGACAAAATTTATCAGAATTGTCTCCAGATAATAAAGAAAATCTAAAAACCAACTATCAAGAAGAAACAGCAAAAACCATCATGCTGAAATTTCCAGGACCAGGCAGTTTCACACAATTTCCAAATCTCTAATAAATGTATTGTTCAAATGCTGTTTAAGTGCATTGAACATTTTGAAGGATCCTTCTTCCTCTAATGCTTTTGCTTTGAATTAAACTTGTTTGGATATTGTTTGATATACTGTTTTTTTTATTGCTTGCATTTACTTGATATATCATTGTTTACTCTTTTATTTTTTAACATTTCAAATTTGTTATTGAGGTAACTCAAATATAAAGTAGGGTTACACTTTGGTTTGGAAGCCAAACTGAAAGTCCTTTAATAGGTGAAGTTAGCTTATTTAACTTTGTTGGCACACTAAATATGTTTGGACCTAGTTTTGCTATGATAAGTTTAAAAAAATTTCACTATGTAATCTGTTTTTTTCAATGTATTTAATCTGTAAATTAAAATGGGTTGCAATTTTGTTCTGGTTATAGTTATTATATAGTATACATTGCTATTCATTTCCCATCAAAAGCAATAATGAAATTATTATATTTTTCCTATACCTCCTCTTCTATAATGTAAGTATGATTTTAATAGGTTGCATTATCTATTAACATTTCCTTAGTACTTTCAGATATATTTGTAACTTTATTTCTTGATTTACTTTTAAGTATTTTTGCCAGCTGTTAAAGAATAAATCAATATATTCCCATTACTCCTTACTTTCTTTACCCCTCTCCTTCCTAATTTTAATGAAAAATATTACAATCTCATTTTTTTGTTTAGATATAATTGACATATGACACATTAGAATCAACTGTACAGCACAGTAATTCAATATTTGTGTGTGTTCCACAATTGTTTGGATTTAACCTCTGTATAGAGAGTCAGTATCTACCACCAACTTTTAAACATAGTTGTACTTTTCAGAGTGAAATAATATACATGTTGAAAAGTGCAGAAATATTTAATAGATAAAAAATGAAAAGTTTTCTATTTTAATTTGATGTTCAATATTTAATTGGTAGACTTTTATTGAAGAAACATATAGAGTTACAGAAAAAATTAAGCAGGTAGAACAGAGAGCTCCCATAAACATCTTACCCTCACAGTTTCTTTTTCTTCTGCTATTATTAATATCTTTTATTGCTATGGTATATTGTTATAGTTGATAAACTATTGTTGATGCATTTTTATTAACTAAAATTCATGGTTTACATTATAGTTCACTCTATGTTACACAGTTCTATGGGTTTTGATAAATGCATGCCATGTATTTTCCATTTCAATATCATACAGAATAGTTTCACCACTTCTGTGTTCCATCTATTCATGTCTTTCCTTTCCCCCCTCACCTTACAACAACTGGTATTTTTACAATCTCTTTTTCCAGAGTGTCATATGGTTGGAATCATATACTACATAACCTCTTCAGGTTGGCATCCCTACTTAAAAATATTCATTTAAGGTTCCTCAATTTCCTTTCATGACTTGATAGCCCATTTAAAATATCTTTGAATAACATTCTATTTTATGGATGTACCAAAATTTGTCTATTCATTCACCTATTGAAGAGCATGTGGCTGCTTCTAGTTTCTGGTAGTTTTAAATAGAGCTTCTATAAATAGTCATATATTTTTATCTGTGTGAATATAATTTTCCACTTATTTGAGTAAAAACCTGGAAGCATAATTGCTGAACTGAGTGGTAAACCTATGTTAAGCTTTGTAAGAAAATGCTAAAGTATTTTCCAAAGTAGCTGCATTGTTTTGCATTCACAGCAGCAATGAATGAGAATTCCCATTGCTCCACATCCTTGCCAGCATTGTGTATACTTAGTGGTTTGGATTTTAGTCATTCTAATAATTATATAATTGTATCTCATTGTTATTTTAATTTATGATCCCCCTAATGACATATGATAGTGAATGCCATTTTAAATTCTTATCTTCTTTGGTAGATATTTTGTCCATATTGTAATTGGGTTGTAATGTTGTTGAATTTTAAGAATCTTTGTATATTTTGGAATCCGGTCTTTTGTAAATATTTTCTCCCAGGCTATGACATCTGTATGTATTTTTTTTTAAAGATTTATTTATTTATGCATACAAGAGCTGGGGTACAGGCCAGAGGTGTGGTGGGGGGGGGTGAGAGAATCCACCAGACAGAGTGGGGAGCAGAACAGGCAGATGGACTGAAATACACTGCTGAGGGGAGCAGCGGGCACAGCAGGAGAGGTCTGCCACGCCATGTGGGTCCCCTCCCTGGCCGGAGGCAGGGATCAAACTCGTGCTGCAGTGGCTGCGTTTTCTTCATAGTGTGTTGCTTAACCCGCTGCGCCACCAGGGAGGCCCTGTATGTATTTTCATCCTTTTAATAGTAATGTAGAGCAAAAGTTTTATATTTTAATGATACTAGGCTTATCCATTTTTTCTTTCATAAATTGTACTTTTAGCATTGTACCTAAAAACCTGTCACTGAATCCAAGGTCATCTACATAGATAGAAGTTTTATGGTTTTGTGTTTCACACTTAGATCTGTAACAGGCAAACCTGGGGGAAAAGGGATGGCTCATTTAGTGTGTCCTCATCCTTATGCTTAAGAATGCGGGAAATAACCAAAAAACAGACATGTGGAGAGAAAGAAACAACAACATCAAAAAAGGGTTTATTTATAAAAGGAGTGAGGAAAGGGGGGGATAGAGAGAAAAAAAAGAAGAGAAAATTTACTGGCTGGCACCTGGCCAAATGCCATCTGTCCTACCCCCAATAGAGTCTGCCGTGCAGAGGTTGGAGCCCAAACAAAAGCTGCATGTGGCAAGGTGGCAACTGTCTACTGAGAAGAGCAAGCAGGAGCTGTACATAGCAAGATGGAGGCTGACCCACTCAGCAGACACCAGATGATATGCAGGAGTAAGTGGCATGGAAGTGAGTGTGACTGTCCAGAGGGCAAGCAGGAACTAGAGCTGCACACACAGAGGATGAAGGAAGAAGTCATTATGGCTGCTGCATTCTTCACATTTCCATCAGCTCCTGCTCAGGATATGGAGTCCAGACCGTGGAGCTGCATTACCAGCATGTCTTGCCTGGTGGCTGAAGGGCAAACTGATGCAGCAACTAATGATGCAGAGTACCTGGATGCAGAGGTACCCTCTGCCTGGACTGGACTGGGCAGTCAGTTACAGGGTGTCAGTAGCACAGCCCAGCTCAACAGCCCTTCAGGGGTATGCAGAGGCAGCAGCTGAGGTATTTGTGGAGAAACTGTCAACTTGACACATGTGGCTTTGGCTTGGGCTTCAGTCTCTCGTCAGTGGATACTATCTGAAGTATGACAGACGCCATGTGTCCGAGCCCAGATAGCATCCACTGAGCAGGCATTTGTCCTCTCTATCTATACTCTATGTAGAAAACCTTCAATAGCCTGGACTCTAAACCTTAGCTTGGAACTCCTGAATGTCAACTAGCCTTTTATAAAATAAAGGGAAGACTGTTCTCTGCTCCCAGCCATTAGGTTGCCAGACCCCAGGGAACCTTTTTGACTCTATGGCATGGGACACAAGGTATTGGTCTGTGAGGGTTAATTATTAGGATCAGAAATGCAGCCCATCACATACATGTCCAAACAAACTGTACCACACCACTAAGTGATGGCTCCTGTGTGTATAGGCTGTGGCTGGTACTTGTGACCTGCATGAAGCAGAAAAATTAATTTTAGGTCAACTCATCACTGTGTATATGCCACATCAGGTTTTGATATTGCTAGAACAAAGTGTGACTTTGATTTCAGAGTGCTGAGTGTGGGGAAATATCAAGCAGCTCTATTAGACAATCCTAATGTGCAGTTGCTAGTCACCAGTTCTTTAAATTCAGCTTTCTTGCTCCCAGTCAATGCAGATTGAGGATGAAATCTTAACCCATAACTTTCTAAAACTATTGAAACAGTGGATGCTGAGTCAACCAGATTTTTCTGACCAGTCCCTGAAGGATCCAGAGTGGGAACTGTTTACAGCTGGGAGCTGTTTTATGGAACAGTATTGAGTATGCATAGGATATGCTCTCTGACACTTCAGAGTACTGCAGAAGCCAGGACCCTCCCAGCAGCGATATCAGCACAGAAGGCTGAACTGGTAACTGACCTGAGCTCTGGAGCTCTCTCAAGGTAAGAGAGTAAATGCAGACACTGATTTGAAATAGTTCTTCATTGTTTCACACAGACTTGGTACCACATGGAGGGAAAGGGGTCTTTCTTAGCCAATCACAAAGACATTAAATACTTTGTAGAGATCTTGACCATGCTTAAATCAATAGCTTTACCATTAGCCACAGTGGTCATGCATTGTCCGGGCCACCAAAGGATGGATCTGAAATTGCAAAAGGCAACACAGCAGCTGACTGCAGCTAAGGCTGCTCATTCTGCTCTCCCTGGGGCACTTCTCTCATTCATGCATCTCATTTTGTTCCCAAATGTACTGACTGGGATGAGAAAAGGACCCATGGATGGGGATTTACTAACTTTGACCCCAGCTCAACTTAAAGAATGGACTCACATGGAATGATACTCTTCCTAGAGGCCCTAGTGTACATATTGAGTCATCTACATGAGGGATCCCACTATGGGAGAGATGCCTTCCTAGAGTTCATGCACCCGTATTTAAAGGGCCCCATTTACAGAGTGGCTCAAGACAAAATGGACCTTGGCTATAGTTTAAGACTGATTGACAATCCTTAAGATTGAGTTTTCTGTGTCAGACTGAAAGAACTTCATAAGTTTTGTTTGAACTGTTGCTGTTGTTTGTTCATTTTAATTCAAGGAATTTGTTTTTATTTTAACTCAACATTATTACTCAACATTTTGTGAGCAGAATTAAATTGTGTTTGCATTTTCTTCCTCCTTGACACCATCAAATTATGGAAACTGGTAATAAGTATTCTTTTTGCTAAATTATCTTTGTATAATTTCAATAAGGAATTTTGTTTCTCCTAAATAATTGGAAATATGGTTACATTACCCATGATTTGATTGGAATGTTATAGTTGAGGACTTTCAGAAGTTGAAATTCAGAGGAGAAGAGAAAAGCCTGCCACTTTGCCTATAGTATTCCAGAAACCTCCCAGGAGAGGAGGCAGACTTAGCTCTGTTGGCGCTTTTGGAGACCTCAGAGACAAAAGCTTTGGGAACCTTGAAAAGTGGAAAGACGGAATCTAACCAAAGTACAGATGTTGCAGGGAATCTGTTCAGACCTTTCTTTGATGTGGATAGACTGAACGTTGAAGTAAATCTAAGATCCTTTACAGAAGGTTCTAACAAAGCCAGTAGAAATTCGACTTGGCTATTCTGTCCCATGAGCTATACAAAAATAGCTAAAATAGATTGGAACTAGATCTAGTTTACAGATGTATTTTGCTGTACTATTTGATAGAAGGTGGAGAGGAAAATGATTTTAATAGTAGCCTCTATTAACCATTTTTGCTTTTATTTTTGGACTCATATTGATTGCTTATTTTCTAGAAAGGACTTTGCCACATTGGTTATGGATGGATAATGCCTCACATTTTGAGGCATTTCCTTTGAAAACACTTCTACCCCAGTGAAAACTCTTCTGAGACCATACCTCAGCAACCAGTCTTCATCATCATTTTAACAATGATGATCTTAAAAGAACATTGATGTGCAATCTCCAAAGCCAGCTGGAGGCACTGGTAGCCAACTTGATGGTAGAACATGAAGCTTTGCAGACTCCCCCTCCTGAATGTGAAGTAGGGACAAATATTTGGGTCGAGCTGTAAATTTTGGCACTTAAAAGATGCTGGGGCTTTTGGAAGGTAAGCTGCTGGGACTGTGGCAGTTGAACTGCTGGCACTTTTGAGGAGGGTGTCTTTGGAGAAGCCACCATCTTGTTACATAGTTTTGACTTGGACCTCAGTCTCTGGTCAGGCGATGCTACCTGGGGTAGGACAGATGGCATCTAGCCAAATGTCAGCCTGTAAATAATCCTCTCACGTCCTATCCCTGTTGTTGCAAATGGCAAGATTTCATCCTTGTTTTTTACAGGCTGTGTATGCATACCAGTGGGATGCATCCTTTTATCCATCCATTGTCATTGAGCACTTCGTTTGTTTCCATAATTTGGCTATTCTAAATAGTGCTGTAATCAACACAGGAGTGCATATATCCCTTTAAATTAATATTTATAAAAATATACATATTGTTTCCCATAAGGGCTGGGCAGACTCTGTTCCCAGTAACTGTGTAAGTGTTCCTTTTTTCACCACAGCCTCACCAATTCTTGTTCCTGGTCTTTTTATATGGGCCATTCTACATGTGTGAAGAGGTATCTCACTGTGGTTTTGAGTTGCATTTCCCTGATGGTAAGTGCTGATGAAGAATTTTCATGTGCCTGTTAGCCATCTGTACATCTTTGTAGGAGTGTCTATTTTACTCTTCTGCCCATATTTTTAAAGATTTATTTATTTATGCATAGAAGAGCTGGGGTGTAGGCCAGAGTCGCGGGAGGTGAGAGGATTCACCAGAAATAGAGTGGGGAGCGGAACAGGCAGATCAATGGAAATACACTGCTGAGGGGAGCAGCAGGCGAGGCAGGAGAGGCAATGTGGGTCCCCTCCCTGGCTGGGGATCGAACTCGCACTGCTGTGCCGTGGATGCTTGACAGTGCGGTGCTTGACCCGCCGCACCACCAGGGAGGCTCTTCTGCCCATTTTTTTGATTGGGTTATTTGTTTTATTTTCTTGAGTTGTTTGAGTACTTGGTATATTTTGGGGAGTAGCCTCTTGTTAGATCTATGGTGTGCAAATGTTTCTTCCCATTCAGTAGGTTCTCTTTATGTTGTAATGATATCTTCTTTCACTATAAAAGCTTCTTTCATGAACTTTTTAGTTTGATGTAGTTCAGTCTGTTTATTTTTGCTTTTGTTTCCCTAGTTGTCAGAGTTGAGTGCCCAAAGATACCTTTAACATCAACATTGTGAAGTGTTTTGCTTAGGTCCTTATCTGTGTATTTTGTGGTTTAAGTCTTATCAAATTTTAAAATGATTTTGAATTAATTTTTGTTTACGGTGTGAGAGAGTAGTCTAGTTTCTTTCTTTTGCATATGATTTCCTAACACAATTTATTGAAGAGATTTCAATTTCTCCATTGTATATGCTTGTCTCCTTGTTGTAAACTAACTGTCTATAAAAGTGTAAGTTTGTTTCTGGGGTCTTAAGTATAGGCCATTAATCTGTGTCTCTGTCTGTAGCCTAACACCATACTGTTTTGATTACTATGGCTTTGTAGTATAGTTTGAAGTCTGGGTGTTTGATATCTCCATTCTTCTTTTTTGTCAGAATTGCTCTGGTTATTTGAGATATTTTGTGATTTCTCATAAATTTCAGTAACATTTGCTTTATTTTATTTATTTTTTAAAAAGATTTATTTATTTATGCATACAAGCACTGGGGTACAGGTCATAGTTGGGGGAGGTGAGAGGATTTACCAGACAGAGTGGGGAGCAGAACAGGAAGACTGACTGAAACACACTACTGAGGGGAGCAGTGGGTGAGGCAGGAGCAGTCCGCCACGGCATGTGGGTCCCTCCCTGGCCAGCGGCAGGAATCGAACTCATGCTGCAGTGGCTGCGGTTTGCTTCACAGTGCGTTGCTTAACCCACTGCACCACCAGGGAGGCCCCAACATTTGCTTTATTTCTTTGAAGACTTCTACTGAAAATTTTATAGGGATTGCATGGAATCTCTACATTGCTTTGAATTAGATGTCCATTTTAGCAATGTTAATTCTTCCAATTCATCAGCAGGGAATATTTTTTCATTTTTTTCGTGTCTACTATTTCTTCTATCTATCTATCTATCTATCTATCTATCTATCTATCTATCTATCTATCTATCTATCTATCTATCTATCTATATCTGTCTGTCTGTCTGTCTGTCTGTCTGTCTGTCTGTCTGTCTATCTTTGCCATCAATTGTAATCCCCATGTATTCCCCATCACCATATCACCAGTGCACCATCACCTTAGTCCCCTGTGCTCCCGTCTGCCCTCAACCCTCCTCCTCCCACCTCCCCACCAAGCGTCCCCAATTTGTCCTTGTGTTTTCATTTTTGGTTTTTGTATCTTTATTGTTGTTATTATTATTATTGTTCTTATTCCTTTCCTTGATCCTTATTTGGTTCCCTTATATTCCTCCTAGGGGAGGAACCATCTGGTATTTTCCTTTTGCCTTCTGAATTACTTCGCTGAACATAATCCCTTCCAGTTCCATGATCCTATGAATGTGTCTAGCTTTTCATTTTTGATTGCTGAATAGTATTCCATCATGTATATGTACCATAGCTTTCTTTTTAACAATATCTTATAGGGGCCTCCCTGGTGGCACAGTGGGTTGAGCTCCGCACTGTGAAGCATCTGCTGCACAGCAGCACAAATTCAGGGAGGGGGCCCACATGGTGTAGCTGACCTTTCCTCTCCTGCCTCTCCCGCTGCTCCCCTGAGCAGTATATTTCAGTTGATGTGCTTGTTCTGCTCCCCACTCTATCTCTTGTGAATCTTCTCACCTCCTGCGACTCTGGCCCGTACTTCAGCTGTTGTATACATACATAAAAATCTTATAATTCTTCTTCTACAGGTCTTTTATTTCCTTTTTTAGATTTATTTGTAGGTATTTATTTTTTCCTTATGAGTTTAAATGGAATTATTTCCTTGATTTCTTTTTCTTTTTTCTCTCTTTTCTCAGCATATTTAAAAAAATTTAGTTATCTATTGGTTTGTTGGATAAGTCATGATTCATTTTTGCTTGAAAAACAGAAAAAATACATCACAACTTATCTGACAACCCAATATTTATTTTTTAAATGAAGTACTATTATTTTATATCCTTGTTTATTTTTTGAGAGTATAGGGTTTCTCCCCTTAGGTGCAGTTACTGTAGCTCTCCCACTACCAAAGCACCCATACTCCTCTACCATTGCCCATTGTGCTCTCCTTTCCCTGTTTTCAGTCTTCCTCCTTTCCTCTTCCCACCCACTCCCCTCCCGGATGCCTCAGATCTATGGTCAGTTTTTAAGGGTTTGTTTCAAAGTTTGTATTTGTCAAACCCTTCATTTGTTTTCCCTGTATTCTACATATTCTCAGTGGGTTTTTTTCTTTTTTATTAAAATATTTTAAAATTTACATATACTTGCCATTAATTGTAATCCCCATGTATTCCCCATCACCATCTCACCAGTGCACCATC
>JAGFMF010011830.1:22867215-22899607 GCA_019455555.1 Galemys pyrenaicus | reverse complement strand
GTGATGGTGCACTGGTGAGATGGTGATGGGGAATACATGGGGATTACAATTAATGGCAAGTATATGTAAATTTTAAAATATTTTAATAAAAAAAACATTCCCTAATAAAACTCCTGCACTGTACCATAAAAAAAAATTTCCTAAGGTGTTCTCATGCAAATTAAAACCACCATGTGATACCACCTGATGCCAGTAAGAATGGCACATATTAAAAAAACTAGCAACTATAAATGTTAGCAAGGATGTGGTGGAAAAGGAGCACTGATGGTGAGAATGAAAACTGGTCCAACCTCTATGGAAAGCTGTATGGAGGTTCCTCAATCTATTAAAAATGGAGCTACCACATGACCCAGCAATCCTGCTTTAGGGATTTACCCAAAGGACACAAAAACATCAATTCAAAAGAATACATGTGCCCCTATGTTTATCACAGCATTATTTATAAAAGGTAAGACATGGAATCATCCCAAATGCTCAAAAGTAGATGACTGTATCAAGAAAATGTGGTATATATACACAACGGAATATTATCCAGCAATAAAAAAGATAAATTAGAGTCATTTGCTAAACATGGATGGAACTTGAAGGGATCATGCTTAGTGAAATAAGTCAGAAGGAAAAAGAAAAATACTGGATGTCTCACTTATAGAAGGATTTAGGGGATCAAAGGAAAAAATAGAAAAACAACAACAAAAGCATAACAAAACAAAAATAAACAGACAACTACAAATAAGAGTCATCTGCAGGGAAGAGGGAGGGAGTGGGATCAAAGCAGGGATGGGGTGAGCACAAGGGATTTTCGTGATGGTGCATGGGTGAATTGGTGGTGGAAACTATGGGAATTCCACCTAGAAAAGAAAGCAAACATTGTAAAAAAATTAATTAAAAAACCTAAATAGGCCATTTGTGAATATTCCTAAGTAAATAACATTATAAATAACATTTTACACTGAGTGCTTACTATGAGCAAATCAATCAGTCACTCAACAAACATTTGTTGGGTTCCCACTTTATACTTGGTACTCTCTAGGCACTAGGCAGATAGCTTTCCTTCAGACTGTGCTTAGTGCATCCGTGTATTATTTAATTTAATCCTCACAGCAGCTACATGAGTAGATAAGATGGCGATCCCTTCTGTGCAGATGAGGAAACTGAGGAAATGAGGCTTATGGAAGTTAGGTACATGGTAAACACAAATCTCCTCCTGAAAGGTATTTTGTCATATTTTGAATATATATAATACATGCCAGAATCAAATGAAATATTGTCTGTAAATCATCTGGTTTGTCAAATCAAAATTTCTCAGTGTTAGGATGTGAATAAAAATGATAAAGACAAATATAAAAGAAAGAAAACATGAAGACTGGTAACTATCAGTTTCTAAGAGATACTGATTTTAACCAGTTGTTCTTAGAACAAGGTATGAAACAAACAAGTGAATACTTTAGCAGGGGAATAAAAGCAATTCCCTGATGATTGAGCTCCACAAACATTCTTTGGGGCTGCAAAGCAGAGGAGTCTGGGAAACTGTAGCTCAGCCCAGATCACTAATGGTAGTGGAGTATTTACTGGACATCTGTGACTGAACCAAACTCTGCCTGTCCTCACTTAATCCTCAGTACAATTTCATGGAGCAGGTTGTTTCTTATTTCAGGGTAAGAACCCTAGACCCAAGAGTGTCAATTGCTTGTTCATTTTCCTTCCCTGTAGGTTGTGTGGAAATGGTCTGATTGGTTTTCCACATTCTCATCCACTCCTGTACCTGCAGTCAGTATGGACTTGTTCTCTCTACTGTCATGTGAATGGGCACAATGGCAATATTTTCTTACTCTGACTCACCGTCCCAGGAATGGGCATGTCCGTGGATAATGAACCTTCTGCAGTTGCTTGGGATTGGAGCCAGCCAATTGTGTGAGCACATTGCCCGAGTGTCCCACGCAAGCAGAGCCATTTATTACCTAGTTGACCTGGTCCATATCTAGAGCCACCCCACTGTCATAGTAGCTTTGACCTTGGAGATGAACTTTCCTGTGGAAATGGGTCGGGTCACACATCTGCCAGGAGATCCCAAGCTCCCACACTTCCTTTACTCACTGCTGATTTTCTTGATGTGATCATCAGACTAACCTTTACCTTTCTTCATGCTTTGTACTCCTTGGGGGCACAGAGAAGGTCATAGCCATCAGGCATGGGACCTGGAACTGGCCTGGCAATTGTTCCTTGGACAGTTACCGATTTCAATATTTCAATCTGATCCTGTGTCCTAACAATCCTGTAGATTCCCAGTTGGCCTTATATTTGATGTGTAAATAGCTTTCTGGATCTCTTCTGGCCACTAATCCTCGAGTCTATATTAGCTAGCTCTCTGGTCTAAGCTCAGGCTGTACACAGTTTCTGCTTTGGCACCTGTATGTGACTGTCACAGTCCCTCTGGCTCCAATCCTGCCTCATGACCCTCCCTAACCTAACTCATCTGCTTTCGAGGCTCCAATTTTCTTAAAAGACTTCTAGGCCCTCTCCATACTGTCACTAGCCAATGTGTATACTAACCGCTGTTAGAGCAGCTGGGACTGGACTGCTGGAGTCATGTGGCCCACACTTCGGTGGCCCGGGTGTGTAGCAAGAAGCCTGGTGTGGGCAGCCCCAGTGATCGGAACCTCCAATCCACTGACAGCCCAGCACGTGGACTCAGGCCTGATCACCTGACTGTCCTTCCTCAGCAGCACAAGCCCTGTGCAAAAGGATCTTCAGCTCTTCAGCTCAGTATGTGGCCTGTCAGTGGGTGACCTGTGGCTGAGCAGCACTGCAAAAATGTTGATTGCTGCCAGGCCATAGCTTTTCCAGCTGGCTTCGTGAAGATGCAGATCGCTGCATGGCAAATAATCTGCCTTTGACTGTGTCTGCCTAACAATAAGCAGTTAGAGGCCCAACTCTGATCTGCAGGGCCTGGGGGCCCAGAAGTTTTAGATGTAGCCAAGAGGCAGCTGTTACTTAGGGAATCTCATTGCTTGTGAACTGCACCCACTCTCAACTTGCACAGCGGTGAGAGCATTTCCCAGCTCCTCCTGGGCCGCATGGCTGCACAGAGAAGGCAAACAGTGGAGCCGCCATGGGGCTCAGCCCCAAGTCGGGGTTGATCATGGCATAGCGTGCGTGGTGGAGACATGGGGGAAGTCAGCTGCCTTCTTCACAGACACTCCCCCTTTAGTCGTGAAAGCCTTATTACTAAAGCACTGCTCATTTCTGCCCGCCACCTGCAGGGAGAGGAAGGCAGTGTCTGTTCTGCAGTGCATACTGCTTCCCCAGATATTTTTTTTCCTGCACTCATATTCACTCCACCCCCAACCAAAATGTGGGGAGTTTTCTGGGAGACCTTCCCAAGCACTTGCACCTGCTCCTGGGCAGTTTGGTGAGAGAATCCCCATAAGGGGAACCTAGATGGAACTGGCCATCTCCAACTTGGACCCAGAGGGAGAAGATCTGAGGCAGCAGGTCCCCTCAAGGGGTGGTGGGTTGATTATTGTGCCCTCCTGGAGGATTTGGATGGAGAGGGTTGGCATAGTGTAGTGGAAACGTTCACAGTGACCTGGGTTTAAACCTGCGTCCTGCTTGACTGGAGTACATCTCTCTCAGAGCCCACTGGAGCCTAGTTTCCTGGCTTCCAATCTGTCCTGAGGATGCAGAGGTACTTAAGACTCCATCCCAGGTGGACTGCCCCATACTCTCTAGGCTCAGGGCTCTGTACACAATGTTGGCAGAAATGGAGGGCACTTTCTGAGCCCCTTCAGCCAGTTGCATGCCTTCCCCAGGGCAGGCATGGTCTAGCAAGGGAAGTGTGAAGAAGCAGGAGTGGCTGGGCTGAGGCCAGGTCCTCAGGTGCAGGAGCCTCCACAGTGGACCCAGCCCCTACTGGGATCACAGAGCCAGGACCTCTGAGAAACAAAAGGGGATCCATGTGATATAAATCCAGACCAATGTGCAAAAGTATACATCGTCCTCACGCACCTGTTGAGCACCTCTGTGTGCAGTGGGGGAGAATCTCGTTACTCATGGATAGCTATGGGTTGTATCAGGCATCTGGGATGGAAGGGCAGGGATCAGCCTAGTGGTATTCCTCAGAGGCTGATTTCTGCGGGGCACTTGGAGGAGTGTCCAGATAGAATGTGCAAGGTCAGCAGGGTGCTTGCTTTGACCCAAGGATCAGGTGAGGACAGTCAGCCACGGTGGAGAGCAACCTGAGCGGAGGAAGCTGAAGCTGGTCATGGTTGTCTGAACAGAGGAACAAGGGTGAAGACAGTCTGAGGAAAAGTTCCCACATGTTGTGTCTGGCTGTGGCGAGAGGGACAGAGCTGAGAGGACCCGAGGGCCAGCCCTCAGCTGAGGAGGGGGACGTGATGAGAGCACTGGCTTGAGGGCTGGCGGGTGTCTGGTCCATTGCAGTGCCAATTCAAGGCCTCCCAGGCGGGGGAGGCATGTTGCAGAGTGGAGCCATGTGGGCTGGGTCCAGCCTCATCTGCTGCTCTTAGCTGTGTGACCTCAGGGGCAATCCTAACCCTCTGAGCCACATTGTAATGTGTCAGCTTTGAGACGCTGCTGGCTTGGAGACTGTCCAGTTTACCAAAAAGGGGCAGCTAGAAGGAGCCTCAGACGAGTGGATAAAGGTATTACAAGATAGGCATGTCTTTATATATTGATATGTGTTTATCATATCTATACATATATCTTTTTATGTAATAGAATATTATTCAACATCAGAAAAGATGGTCAACTGGCTAGTTGCAACAATATGTGTGATATAGGGACACTATGATGAGTAAAATAGGACATTCGTAGAAAGAAAAATACTGATCTCACTTATATGTAAATTCTATAGAAGTCGAATTTATGGAGCAGAGACTACAACAGGGGTGGGGGGGAGAGGAAATAGGGAGCTGTTGGTCAAAGGGTACAAAGTGGGATGAGTAAGTCTGGAGTCTAAGGTACAGTGTGGTGACGCTTAATAGTACCGTGTTGAATACTGGACATTTGCTAAGGTGCCCTTGTCACACACAGAAAGAGGTCACTGTGTAAGGAGATGATACATTAAGCTTGACTACAGTAATCGTTTCCCTGTGCCCATGTATATCAAGTGATCGTGCTGTACATCTTAAATATATTCAATTTTTATTTAAGAGAGAAAAGAAAGGAGCCCAGATTGGGAAGTCCCATTTTTCAGGCTGAGGAACTGAGGCCATGGAAAGGCCTCTGTCCCCGCAGCTGCCCCTGGGCTCACTCAGGTGCAGCTCATGGAGCCTCGTGGGTGCAGCCGCCACGCTGCTGGCAGTGCCTGGTGGCCTTGTGGCGGCTGCTCTCGCTCCGTATCAGCTGTTGACATACAAGTGCCCTGGTAAAGAAAATATTTTCATTCTTTTATAACAGTATTCTCTGGCCTACTTAATCGTATTTTTCTTTTTCTTTAAAAACAAGCTCCTGTGTGGTTTTCTATCATGATGCTTCTTTTCTAAGGACATTCTAGAACCGAGCCTCACTGTTTGGCACTTAAAGCCTTCTCATTGTCTCATGCTCTCTGGCTTCTTTAGGTGGGCTCAGGGCAGGCTGGTGCTGTGCCCTTCCAAGTGCCTACACCACACTGGACGTTTTATGGACAGGATCTCTTGCCAGTCTCACTTCTCTGGAAGAAAGTTACCACCAGTTTTGCAGAAAAATGGATGTTCACAGAAGTATCCTGCCCAAGGTCACACAGTGTTAAGGGGTAAAACCAGAGCTTGAAATGGGATCAAGACTATTTGATTCCCAGTCAGGGATTATTTTGCTAATAAATCTGCTCTACTAGTTTCCTGTTCTTATCTTTGCCTCTAGCTTGCTGTGGTGATCTCAAGCAAGTCCCTGAAAGTCTCTGTGTTCTTATTACATCCTCTGGGTTGCCTGTTGTGAAAATGGGTAGATGAGGATGATCGTACTTGTTGACTGAGTTAATTGTAGTTCTTTGGGCATTTTTTTGAGGACCTACTATGTGCTGCAGTCTCCCCCACCAGATTATGAGCACTGGATCTTGGACTTCGGTGTCATATACTAGAGTCAAGTTGTGACAGAAGGAAGAATCCGAAGAGGTGATTGTGAGAAGCCTAAGGACTGCACGTGGGTGGGTGGGGAGATTCTTCACAGAAATGAATAGAAGGAACCTGACTGAAGGAGGACGTGATGGGTGCTAGTTGCATATGAGCCTGTTTAATCCTCCCAGGGGGTCTTTGAAGAAGGTGCTGTTTCTGCCCCCATTTTACAGATGAGGCCTCAGTTGCAGTGACTCCAATGCAGAGAGCCAAGAGGTACAGAGCCTGAGTGTAAGTCCAGGCCTGCCTACTGCCAGAGCCTGAGCTTGCTCTGCTTGGCCCCCAACCCCTCATTTGCTCCATGTTAGTGACTGAGAAATGGGTGATCCCTCTCTGAGGGACTCAGGAGTCAGCTTTGGCCCATGACCGACCCACGGAGGGTGGTCAAGTCACAGGCTCATGGGGGTGAGGGAGAAGCACCCTGGATTGCTTGAAAACCTCATCAGCCGGGTTCTGGTCAGCTGACTCTATCATCTCCAGTGGGCGTAGGCTAGCCTCAGACAGGGGGAACATGATTTTGAGAGCTGTGCCATGGAATTCAGGCCTGGAAACTAAGCCCTGGAGCAGCCCTCCCTTACTCTGGCCTGGGTCAAAGTCTGTACCTGTCTGGCCTTTGTTGCCTTTGCTGGGAAAGGTGGGGTCTGCCCTGGTGGCTGTGCAGCCCAGTTGTACTGATTTCTCTGAGCTCTGGCTTCTCAGAACATCCCGCCTGCTGCGCCTGCATCCTGCTAGTCCCTCTGGGACCCCAGGTCTGGTCTTTCCCCAACTCTCTATCAGACCCTACCAGTGACTCCTCCGTGGGGCTGATGGGGATGTGGGGGCTGCAGGAGAGTCTTCTGTGGAGGAGAAGGGCTGTCGTTTGCTATTTAACATTCCCCTCTTCCCCTTTTCTACCTAGGTGTCCCAGGCCCTGCCCTGTACTTTGGGGTCCTCCCCCACCCTAGGTTCCTTGGTTTTGACAGGCTAATTACCAGTTCTGTTCACCATCCTAGCTAGGAAGAACAGTTGATGGAAAGTGTGGGAACTCTTCACTATCTTCAGGCCTGCCCCTTGTTCTCAAGGTCCTTTACTTGTGAAGCAAGGCCTGGGGCCTTGACTGGTGCGATTAGCATGGGTGGTGGCTGCTCCCTCCCTGCATATTTCCCAGTGTCAGAAGCTCTCACTGACATAAAAATCCCTTGTGGAGAGTCCTGGCTGGGGCCTGCATGGAAGCAGTCCTGGGTCTGGGAGGGCTGGAGTTAACAGTCATGAGAATGCCGGATGTGAATGAAGGTTTGGCCTCTTAATTAGCTGGGTGTCCTTTGGCAGGTTCCTTGCCCCTCCGGCCCCAGCTGCCTTCTCTGTGAGATGGGATAGCAGTGCTTACCGCTTGGTGTTGCTATGCGGATTAATTCTGCTGATGTATATGAAATTGCCCAAAGGGCGTGTCCTGGGCAGTATCAGGGAAAGGTGAAGTGAATCTTCCATGCGTGATCCCTTTGTGTGCCCATGTCCACCCGTCCGGCACTCTCTTGTTCACGCCCCAGGCATCCAGATTCTTTCCTATGCCTAAAGCCTCACTCTTCTGTCTCTCTGGATCTGCAGCCTTTTTTTTCTTCCACCAGGGTCCTTCTTCTCTAAAGTCGCCATCATTCTGGCCAGATTCCGACCAGCATGTGAATACCTGATAGTACACTGTCAGCTTGGGGTTTGACTCTTCCATGTGTATTTCTATCTGATAAACATTTGTTTTAGACCTCACTTTTCCCAACTTTGAGTCTGGAAGATAGTAGTGCTCAGTAAAAGCTGGATGATTAAGTGGAAGGACCTAAGAAACAGTGTTCTAGTGTTTCAATCACGCATTCTGTATTCAGTCTCTCTACAACGTTTAATTTGTGTGCAGATACCAGTAGATAAACAACCATAGTCCTTGCCGGTGGAGCCTTTGGTGTAGTGGGGACAATTAAATGATAAGTAAACACACATCTTTCTGTTAACAAACTGTGATTAGTTCCTTGGCTGAAATAATATCGCAGATTTTATGGTATGATTTAACAAGGGACCCTAGTTAAACTGAGGGGATCCTAATTCCACTTTGGGTGGGATTCAGCAAAGCCCTTTTAGAGGAACTAGACTTTAAGGTGAAACAGGATTAGACCCTGGCAGGAAAGATGTCCTGGCTTGGGGCCTTTTAGTCTCTGTGACACTTCCTCCCAGGCCAGGGCTGTGGGCTTCCTGTCCATGGCTGGGGTCCTGCCCACCGAGTGCCCATTTCCTGGAGCCCTCACAGGAAGGCTGCAAGACTCCTGGGTTAATCCCAAACTCCCAGTGCTGCTTCTGGCTGTCACTCAGAGATAGCGCAGCAAAGCTCCCCATGTCTCCAGGCCACACGGTCCACGCTGGCCTGCCCATGACCTGGCCCAGCAGATGTCCCTGATGCTTTAGGGGAAGAACACGTTGTCCTCCACTTACCCAGGGACGTTTTAAGCAGTAGTCTGTCTGGCATTGCATCCCTGGCTTTTGATCGCTGCCCTAGATAATGGAATTCCATTCAGAGATTAGTTCTCTTCATTCAAGCCAAAATGAAGATATTTTAGGCGACAGACCGTTTCTTGAAAATACGTGTCTTCTTCACAATCATTTTAGCGGTTAGCCGGTTAGAGCCGAGTCTCTGAGGCTCCTTCAGGGTCAGGCTGCCTGCTGTCTTTGCACACACTTACCCTTCTGCTCACTGGGCGCAGGCTGGTATCACATCATCTCCTCCAGGAGATCTTCCAGAATCTCTCCTATTCTTGTTTGTGCTGACCATAGGTTCCTTTATAAAAGAACCACCCAGGTCGCTCACCATCTGCCCTGCTCGAGCCTTTGTGAACCTTATGTCTGAACAGATAAGCTTGGTATTTTGAGGCAGGTCTGGGGCTTGGATCCTGTTTTGATCTGATTAGCCTTTGAGGTGGTAAATTCGAGTGGCCATCTAGTTTACCATCTCAAGTAGAATACTTTTGAGAGTGAATTAACAGGAACAACAGGAGGAGACCAGGGTAGTGGGGATCTGTTCACCTTTTAGTGTATGCACAGAGGTAGCAGTTTTCCAAGAGAGATTTTGTTGGGGGCAGGAGCTGGTCTGGTCTAATCTAGTTCACGGTCACTGCTCACCCCCTTTGCTGGTTCCTGGGACTCCAAGCTGAGCAAGACTGGGTCCCCTTCTTCAATCCAGGCAGGGAGATTTGGCAACTCCCACCTACTGCTGGTTGGAGGGCTCCTCCTGGGGACCCAGTCTGTGGGGCAGCATCCAGGTGGATGCCCCAAGTGCCTTTGCCTGCATAGTCGGGAGGAGGTAGGAGAGAGTGATGGGACACAAGCTGAGTTAACAGACGTGCCAGTTGAGACAGTGACACTTCAGGAAAGGTCCAGAGGCCTGACAGAGCCCAGTAGCTGGATGACTGCCTCTCTCAGGGTCAGGCAAAAGTGCCTGAGACCTTTCCCATATCCAGAGGTCAGCGGAAAGTCAGGCTGGCACTGGCCCTCACTCAAAGATTCTAAAGCGACCGAGTCCCCGCACTGTGAAGCTTCTGAGGCTCTGTGGGTTTCCAGTCCTGTGGAGTGATAGTCCCAAGGTCAAGGGCAAACAGGGAGTGGGATTTTAACCAGCTCAGCATCTGGGGGCTGTGCCCCAAACCAAGGGCTCATTCTGACCCCTGTGTTCCAAGACAGGGCAGACTGAGCCTGATCTCGGGGAATTATCAATGGTCGAAGTTGCTGTCTGAGAATGGAAGGACCAGAAGTGAAGGAGAGGGCGGTAGAACCAGCCAATTTCTCCCAAGTCTTCAGACAATTGTGAAACGCTTTGGCCTGGGGGCAAGAGGCTTCTCCAGGCAGCCCTGCTGGCTTTCTCTTTACCAGTGGCATTCATATCTGAAGAACTGATTCAGAGGCGGCTCAGAGACTAGGGACACCTGGGAATAAAGTTGGGGGGATGAAGCTTTGCTTCTTTCTGCTCCTCTGTAAAATAAGTCCTTTGTCCTGCCTTGGCCACCCCGAGCACTCTGTGTTTATTCCTCACCGGCTACGCTGCCTACCTTAAATACCTTCTTCCCCTTTTCTGCTTGCCCTTGAAGGCCCGTCTCCAGTTCTGTTTCTCGGGAAAGCTTGATGTCTTTTACGGCCCACTGAGATCTTTTTCCACTGGGAGTTCCTCCTGTGATGTGCACCCATGGGACACACGGTTTCGGCCCCTGGCTTTGCGGTTCTCTCATCTTTCCACATGAAGTTCCAGTCTTACCACTGGGCGGGAACCTCTGCTCCATGGTCACTGTCTTGCCACCAGCCCCAGTGGCATGAGGATGCTCCAGCATCAGAGGGGCCACAGGCAGAAACATGGGCAGGGTTCATGCTCAGTTGAGACCTCTCAGAGTTGCCCTTGCAAACTCAGGCCCCAAAGCTGGGAGATGTTTGTTTATCTACTTGCTAGTTGTCATTCCACCAGTTGATTTGTAGGGGTTAACAGCGAACACAGCCCTATCTCTACTCAATACGTTGAGGAATGAACCGCTGTTTTCCCGTTCTCCAGAGAGGCGGTTTGTCCCTTTGGTCTTGTGCCTGTGTTCCCCCATTTGGTGATGATGGTGTAAACCTGCCCGGTGCCTCTGCCTCCAGAGTGATCAGACCACAGGGATAGAAAGCAGATTTGGAGAGGGATGCGCTAATTTTTAGATTTTAGGGATTTAGGGCCCAGTTCAAGGAAGTGAGATTATCCCTAGAGGACAAATCTATGCATATTCTCATGCTTGTCCTATGTTTTTTCTGACATTAATCAGCTGCCTCTTATTCATTGCCTTGATTTCTTTCCAAGGACAACTATGTTCATTCCAAAATTCCACGTGGACCCAGAATGCCGAAGAACTGGGCTCTGCCACATTCCAAGCCATACACCTGAGTCTTTGCTCCTGTCATTCAGCGGGCATCATTAGGCTGTCCAGCAGGGGAAGGGCTGGGATGCAATGACCTGCTGGAGCCCCTGATCTCAGAGTGTGGTCACTGGAGACCTCAGTGGAGGAGTCGTTCAGCAGGCACCACAGACATTCCCAGCTTATGTGCTTGGGGCCTCCTGGAACTTCATCTGGGCCCTGGACTCTAACGCCCCTCTCCCCACAAGAACGTGCCTCAAGGATCTAACTGTGCCTGGTGAGTTGGGAATGCTGGCCTGACCCATCTGGAGTTCAGCCTTCTCTGCAGTTCTCACTCCAAACGGTAGACAGTGGTGGTGGACACACCCTCGTGAAGGTCAGCCTGAGTGCTGGTGTCCGTTCGTCTCTGCCACTGGCCTTCGGGAATGTGGTGGGCTCTTACTTTCAGTGCTCACACACCAGGATAATTAGGGGGCTATTGCAACTACTTCTGGAAAAAGGGGGAGAGAAGCACATTCCAGCGGACACATGCCATTCTTGATATCAGAGCTTTTCTGGTGGAAGGTTATCTCGGTTAGATTTCAGTTGCAGGGTTGAAGACTTTTCACTCTACCATGTTGTAAAAAGCTTCAAAAAAAATCTTCCTGTGGTATGTTTCTAATTTAAGATTGAAAAAATATTTCTATTGTGCCATATATGGAGTAACCTAAAACCCAATAAAAGCTCTGAATTAGGGTCGGACTGAATGGTTTGAATTAAGCTCAGGTAGAGGCGAGGACACTCTATCTGGCTGCTGGCGCTGTTGGATCTCAGGCCAGAAGGCAGGCTCGAACCGGGAGACTGGACCTGCCAAGTCTGGAGAGAACTGTCTCCTCAGCCAGACTGCTGCTTTTGGCCGCCGGCCCACCAGCCTGTGATGCTCTCCTCTGTCCCCAGCTCATGTCCACCAATTGCTCTTTATGTCATCTTGGCTGCTTTGTGGCTTTCTCATTGGGGCTGAACTTATTTGATTTGTTGGTTATTTATTATTATTTTGTTTTCGGGAGGTACATGCCAGCCTTTGCCCACCACCTCCTTTTGGGAAGGTGCTGTGGCTTGATCCTCTACCCATACAGTGCTTGAGTGTTTTTCTGAGCCGAGGCTGGAGCTGCTCGCCTCAGTGTCCAGTATCCCATCCAGTCTGGAAACAGCCTATGCTCAGCAGATGCATAGTGAAGTAATATATTTGAATGAACCAGTGAGTGAGAAAAATGATTTTATTTTGCTAAAATAAACAGTACTGCATGGAAGTAAGCTCTCTACATCTATGTAGTCACGTGTTG
This sequence comes from Galemys pyrenaicus, assembly GCA_019455555.1. NCBI lineage: Eukaryota > Metazoa > Chordata > Mammalia > Eulipotyphla > Talpidae > Galemys > Galemys pyrenaicus. The sequence continues at coordinate 22,887,289 of JAGFMF010011830.1, read as the reverse complement.
CTTAATGTCAGGATATGTTCTGAGAAAGGCTTGTCATCATCAAGATGTTGGAACATCACAGAGAGCACTTACACACACCTGGATGGTGTTGCTGCCCACACACTGGCTCTGTATGGGAACCACCACCATGTATGCCGTCCATCATTCACTGAAATGTCATTATATGGCACACGGCTGGATGTCCATTTTTTTGCTGCTTGTCTCAGGGACTGAGATGACCCCTAGCCCATGTACCCGCCCCATGCCTGGATTTGTCAGTGGCGGCTCCTTTTTCTCTACCACATTTGGTATTCCTCCTGCCCCCTCCTTCTCCCATCACACACTCTGCTTGTTCTGTTTGTACCACCTGACCCAACACTAACCACTCTCCCCTTCCCGACTCTCTGGGGCCAACCCTGAGTTGGTTAGATAAGGAGGTTCAGCTGATTTTAAAGGACTAAGTCATGGGGTGGGATAAACAAATCAGATTCTACCTTGAGGTTTGAACTAAGAAATAGAGAGAGAAGGATGTGGAAGGTCGTGAGACTCGAAAGCTGAGGCTAGATTCTGACTGGTGATAATGGGGTAATGTGTAAGTAGGGGAATGAACAGAGGAGCAGCAGAAACTGAGCAGTGGGGCAGGGGTTGGGGGAGGAGAGAGAAGGAAGAGAAGAGAGAAGAAGGAGGAGGAGAAAAAAGGAGAAAGAGGAGAAGCAGGAGGAAGAAGCGAAAGAAGGAGAAGAGGAAGAGGAAGAGAAGAAGGAGGAGGAGGGAGAGACACTGACTGACACTCGTGGCCCCAATGAGACGGCAGATGTGGCCCTATTCCCGCGAGGCTCGCCTATACCTTCTAACTTCAGATGCCACGGGTTACTCTGTATTCTCCCAAAAAAGAAAACAAAGCAATTCTTCCTTTTTGTGTTACACTCCTTCCTTTTTATGGGTTTCCTCCTTCCATCATACCACTTGCCAGGGGACTGGTTGAAGCTGGAAATTCTGACCTTATGGGTCCAGATTGTTCCAGTCTGAACTAGGGAAGGTTGGGGGTGATTTGGACAGTAGTGTGCTCCCTCTTCTGTCTCCCAGCCTAAGAGATTAACACGGGCTTCACTGTCCGTTTTTTGCTACTTGTCTCAGGGACTGAGGATGACCCCCAGCCCGTGCACCTGCCCCATGCCTGGATTTGTCAGTGGCGGCTCCTTTTTCTCTATCTAGCATTTCCCCACTTTGATCATGGCTCCAGCCCAAATCACCCCTTCACGAGCACACCTGCAGAACTGGCCTGAGGTTGGAAACCGAGCAGCATCACTGGGTCCCAGCCCGGTGTCCTCCACCCACTTGCTGACGTTGGGAGAGAGTTCCCTAACCCCTGTGCACTGAGGTCGGCATTGGGAGCTGATGAGCAGACCCTGTGCCATTGAAAGAGGCAAAACTGTCAGTGCCTCCCAGCCTGCCGCCTCTCCACTCTGAAGGACTCATGTGACCCTGCCCACTGCCTTCCCTTCAGCGCCTCCTCCATGCTGGCTGGTGCTGTTCTGGGGTTCTCTCATCTTGGCCCCTTGTGTGGTCTTGCCTTCCCCTGACGAGTTGGGGTCTAAGAAAGGTGGGCATATGGGGAGGCAAGTGGGTGGGGACTCGAGGCAGGAGGCTGGGCAGGTCAGGGAGGAGCCCCTGATGAGGCCACCCCTCCCCTTGGGCTGTCCTTCACTGAAATGAGAGACATTCAGAAGGGGCTCTTATGTTTTAGCAAAGCTCCACAGACAGGAGGAGGGAGGATTTGCATGAAGCTGGGTGGCTGGGGAGAGGCTTAGCTGAGAGTAACTGCAGACCTGGAGGCCCGGATCGGGGTGGGCGTGGGTGTGGAGAGGGGCAGGGATCTGCAGCCAGTTGAGAGCAGGATCCCAGAGCTGGGTGTCAGGGCTTTGCAGACCCAATCTCCAAGTCTTTCTCCGCTCCTTCGCTACTCGACAGGGCAGCAAGGCCCAGCGCAGAGAAAGGCCCCGCCTCGGTCACAGGGTCATCACCACAGGGGCACTTCCATCTCCGCCCAGCCTCAGCAGCCTGGGGGTCCCAGGGCTCCTTGTGCCCTAGTCTCCTTATGAAAACGATCTCTTGATCGTGGGGGCTTCCACCGCCCAGGAGAGCCCCACTCCACGCCTCATGCCCCCCCACCCCGCCCCAAGAGGATCCACGATGCTCTTGCTTGTCGCGGAGTCCCCTGACATGATCTGTGACATTGTTCTGTTGACTTACACTGACCAGGACATCCAAACCAGAAATCATTAAGCTGTGGCAAATCTCTCTACACCTTCTAAAAAGGCAAAGAGAGGGCCTCCGGCCTGGAGGCTGTGCCATGCTTAGTTATTTAAAATGTTGATGTTTCCCCTCCTTCCTGAAGTAGGATGGGGCAGCCTCCCAGTGGGAGAAAGAGGGTCTCCGCAGGTGTCCAGCCCCACCGGAGTGAGTCTTTCCCAGGCCTCTAGCCCATGACCTTACTGCGGCCTTCCTGGGCACCCCTGGGCTGTTTGAGAACTCATGGGCTTCACCCCAGTCAGGAAGGCATCATGATTCTTCCATTGTGTAGAAGAGTAAACGGAGGACCAGAGTCGGTAAACTGCAAAACCTGGGGTTAACTGAGTCAGAGTGAGGCTAGAGCCTTGCCCGCATTTGTTGGGAATGTGTGAGTTGGAGCCAAATGTGCAGGGGTAGAAGGGCCTATAGCAGGAACTGAGGGGGCGAGGCTTGACAGGGCATTCCGGGGTACGTTGATCCCCGGGAATGGGGCCAGGGGTCTGCTGTGTGGAGGTGGGAACTGAGAGAGGTGGTGAGCGATCCTGGTGGACAGTGTCCCGTCATTGCTTCTATCCTGATGTTCCTCATAAGATACAGCCACCACAGCGGTCTAGGTCTGGAGACTCTCTGGGGCTCAGTGAGGAAATCTCTGAGGGCACAACAGCCCTGGTCCCCACTAGATGGCACTGTTGCAGGTCATTTCCACCCAGGAGTCCTTTTCAGGGTGTGTGTGTGTGAGTGTATGTGTGTGTGTGTGTGTGAGAGAGAGCGATAATGTGCACATGTGAATACCTGAGCTGGTCACGGGGTGTGGGTGTGACAGTGTAGCGTGTGTATGTGTGTGCATGTGTGTGTGTTAAGCATCTCTGGCTAAGGAGGAGGGAATGCTGTTGTCAATCCCTGCGCCTGCCAGAGACGTGGGGCAAGGGTTGCACTCAGGATCCATGTTCCTCTGATGTAAGTAGGCACTTATCTGTCGAGATACACCTGTATGACAGAGGCTCCTAGCTAATTTGGACTTTAAAAGTTCAACTCACTCATTTTAAAAAAAAGATTTATTTATTTATTTATGCATAAAAAACTGGGATGCAGTCCAGGGGTGTGGGGACAAGAGGACTCACCAGAGACAGAGCAGGGAGCAGAACAGGCAGATCGACTGAAATACACTGCTGAGGGGAGCAGTGGGCGAGGCAGGAGAGGTCTGCTGTGCCATGTGGGTCCCCTCCCTGGCCGGGGATCAAACTTGTACTGCAATGGCTGAGGATAGCTTCATAGTGCTGAGACTTAACTCCTTGCACTACCAGGGAGGCCCTCAACTCATTTATTTCATATCTGGAGAATTGAAGCTCACATAGACAAGATAAATTGCCCATGGCCATATACTCAGTAGCAGAGAGAAAACTGAAAAGTGGATTTCTGGACACCAGTGCCAGGGGCTTTCTGGAAATACCCTGTTCCTTGCCCAACTGAGTTATACCCATGGGTCAAGAGGAAAAGCTTTCCTGGGGGTATGTACCTTCTAGAGTCCTCTGGAGCTAGGGCTCCTGCCTTGTTGGTGGCTGGGGTAGGGTTTGGTGGAATGGATCAGCGGGTCTGTCTCTAGGAAGTACCACTGTGTTAACAAGAGCGCTGTGGACACTTCTGGGTGCTGGCAGGACCTGCAGTCCTTTGACCTCACAAAGAGCACATGGGACTTCTAGCTCAGGAAAATTCACTTCCAGAATACTCTCCAGCCTTTCCTGTCAATGACTGTGAGCCCCCTTGAGCTCCTGGCAGGCCCTAACCTGCAGGCTCTGGTTTATACCCTTATAAGGATTAGCTAGAATCTCTACAGAGATTTGGATTCCCCATCGCAGAGGGCATGACCTGCAGAGGGCAATGGCACCATGGCAACTCTGGTGTCTGATTCTGGGGAACGGAGCACACCTGCCACTTGGTCTGCCCGGTCTAGCCTGGTGACTGATTCTCTGAGCCCAATGAAGATAAACTGGGCAAAGAGATACATGACTTAGCCAAAGGTTTAATTGTGTTTCATCTGGTCAGTCATCTATGTCAGAGAGGGGCTTACCCCCACTCAAGCTCAACACTTGAGGGCAGGGTTGGTGGCCTGGGAGATCCGAGAGCATAGAAGGGAGGCATCTTGTGCAACCTGGGGTTGAGGGACAAGTGAGAAGAAGGCAATAAGACAGTAGCAGTCTGGTGAAGCTGGGCATGTGTGGGTGTGTAGGCATCCTTCACAGAGGCTCTGCAGCCAGACAGCATGGTCCAGCCAAGGCCCTGGCAGTGGTAAGTGTGCTTGGAGCCTAGAGCTGTAGCAGAGAGAGGCAGAGGGAGACAGACAGAGGCAGGCTCTCAGCTGTGTTGGGAATGAGCCCTAGGAGTTTGGATTCCATCTTATGGGCAGTGATATAACGAGCTTTAAGGTTCCCAGAGCTCAGTGCAGAGTGGATGGGGTGATGCTGGAGGTGGTCACCCAGGTGACTGAGAAAAGGATTGTAGCTGCTGCTATGGCCGGGAATTGAGGACAGAGCTGGCAGTATGGTCAGGAGGACCTATGGCTTGCTAATTGGGCACGTGCAGTGTGATGAGTTATGAGAGGCTGTCAAGAGTGCTGGAGTCCTGGTCTCTCGCTTTGGTACCAGTTGGGAGATGGTGCTGCTCTCATGGAAGGGCCACCACCTTCTTCAAGGTTGTTGGGCTCCCCTTCTCTTGGGTCATTATTTTAATGACCACCTCATGAACCTGAGCTTGGCTGGGATTGCTGGGTGCCACTGCTTTGCCAGCACTCTGGCTGGATACTGACTGCTCTTCTGAGGGACTCGGAGCCCTTCCCTAGCCCCTGATCTGGTGCCCCAAGAACTATTGCATCTACTAGGAAGGAGCTGTTTTCCTGATGGCTAAGTTATTCTCAGCGATATTTTCTAAGTGGCTGCCTGGTGACTGGAGAGTCTTGGGGTTGACAGGAAAACCTGTGTGGAGTGTCTGTTATGTGATTGACCCTGTGCTGTGTTCTGAGGGAGAGGCAGCAGGTTTAGAGTGAACAGGGAGACCAGGTTGCATTGTGGGATGCGTTAGGGGATCAACAGCTGACACTCAATGATCAGAAATTGGTTTGGTGCAGGGAAAGGACAGTGTGGACCAGAGGTCAGGATGTCTCAGGTAGGAGGGTCTGCTTGAGTCCAGTTTTGTCCAGTGCTCGTATAAAGGAAAGGAAGGAAGTGTTGTCCAAGATGCGGGGTGGGAGAGCAAAGGCACGGGCTGACTTTGGAGTAAGTGTGTGTGTGTGAGGCACTACTTCTTTATATACAAATACGCTTAAGTCTACAGTATTCAAATTATGCATATCTGGTTCTGAAGGGGGTGTGGGGGTAGTTGGGTGCATGTTCCCTTTTGTTTCACAAGCTGCAGCAAAACGCTTTGATTTCACACAGGCCTTGTTCTTCTCATGGTGCCAAAGATGAGAGCAGGGGTGGAGAGTGTGAGGAATCATTGGCCCAACTCACGGGAGCTGTAGCCTCTTCCCAAGCTCCATCTATATTAGTGTTCTAGAACCCTCACTCTCCTCAGGGCCTCTCATCCTGGGCCAGGCTTGTAGCCTTCCTTGTGCTATCCCTCCAGGATTTGGGTATGGTTAGGGGCACTCATGGGAACCTCAGAGAGGGGGTGAGGTCATTAGATGTCAGACATGAAGATCTGACACCAGAAAAGTGGTTTCCTGGCACCTGTCCTCAGGCAGGTGTGGGGCTGAAATCTGGGTGAAGGCCAGCACTCACTCAGCCCGCGGTAGTGGCAGGTGAGAGGAGAGCAAGGCCATCCTGGGTCATTTCTGAGATGAGAATTTCTGGACCATTCTGACAGGGTGGACGGCCTGGCAGACTGGCGGGCAGTGGTGCTTCCCACCTATCTCTGAGGTCCATCTTCAGCTCCCACCCGTAAGGTCGCCTGCAGCCTGGGCTGGTGTGGCTGCGCCTCATGGGGCCTCAGAGGGAACCTGCTTCAGGTGGGAGCCAAGGGAAGGGCTACAGCATATTCAACTTGCTTTATAGGTAACTTGATTCCTGGACAGGAGATTTTTTTTCCATTTGTCAAATTGGTTTTCCCTGCTGGTTCCAGAGTGAAGATAAGCCTGGCCCAGCTGTCAGCAGGCCGCCAGACCGCCCTGCTCCCTTGAAGGCAGCCTCTGCCTTCCTCTGGCACCAGAGTCCTGAGTCTTGTCTGTGCTGTCCTTTCTCCTCACTCTGGTTGGGGTCAGCAGCCTGAACACCCCCCGAAGCGTGAGTCCCTTAGACCACAGACCTGGTCCTTCCAGTGACTCCTGCCTTGCCACCTCTGAGCCTTGGCTCAGGCCTTCCCATCTGCTGGAAATTTCTCCCCTTGCCCTGTCTCCTCTTCCAGGACGTTATCCCTGCTGTCTCCTCTGTGCTCCCAGAGCCTCAGTGCACATATCTCTCGTTGCCCTGCTCAGGTGGTGCTCCCCTCAGAGAGGGCACCTGGGGATCAGGAGTTTTCTGAAGCAAACACCATGAGGCACCTCCTAGGGGAGGGGGAGGAAGCCTCCACAGCTGGTGCTGGCCGAACTGTCTGAGGAGAGGAATATGCTGCATTTGAGTCTTTGGCCTCTCCTGAGACCCCTGGCCGACCATGCTACTGAGAGACCGGCAGACTCAAAACTCACTGGCTTTGAAGGAGAACGGCCATGCCGGTCTGCATCCACTCAGGGCACCTACCGCACGCCAGCACCGCTGTCCATGTGCACATTTCATCTGTGACTCCAAGGAGTGCTGTGAGCGCGTGGTCCAGAACTATTCCTCTGTGGAACAAAGTGAGGTTCAGGGGTGAAGGGCTCTCACGCAGAGCCCCGCAGCTGGCTAGGGGTGGCGCAGGGACCAAGATGCACGCTGCTCTCATCTCCAAGTCCGTTTCTTTCCATGACTCAACCCTGACCCTGCATAAATCTGGACTGTGGAAACGGCCCACTGCAGAGAGGCCCACTGCAGCTTGAAGAGCATGTGCTGTTTGCTTCTTGCCCAGCATTCTGTCAGGGCCCCTGGCACCAGCGTCTGACAAGTCGTGTAAACTCTCGTGGGCGTGAGCCTGACGTCAGGGCCCAGCTCCTCCTGTTAGTGTTTCCTAATTGGTATTATCTCAGCAGTTTCTTTAGAAATTGACTGATGAAAAAAATTTAATTACATAATGAATTGCCCCCCCGAGGACAGGCCATTGTATCACGGCTCAGCCACGTGTGGGGCAGGCAGCCGGCTGAAGTGGGGGTTTGGGATGAGTTGCTGTGCGTCCCCCAGAGCGTGCCTCTGCATTTTTCCCCGCTGACAGCAAGATGGGGTTTGGGACTCAAATTGCCCGAGGGATGACACATGAATGTATGGGCCACAGGGAGACATTTGTGCCATTTTCTCCTAAAGGACCAGAGAAAGCTGAGTGCGTAAGAAGCCTTGTTTTGAAATATGTTTTCAAAATAAAGGGTTTCATAACAACCATGATTGCAGAAACAACTGCTGGTGGAAATAACTTCCTGGAAAGCAGAGGCCTCCATGAGAGTCAGGATTTAAAAGCCAGGCCAAATTACAAAATAGGTTTACCTAATTGAAACTTAGCATTGCTCTACACACACACACACACACACACACACACGAACATACGAACATGAGGGTGCCTCTTTCTTGTAGACTTTGAGCTTTGTTGTTGTGTTGTTGGCCTTTGATGTTCTGCCCTGGAATACCAAGCTTTTGTTTCAAGGTCTGGGGCATAGACAGAGCTGAGAACCTCATTGTCCTGCCCTACTCTGAACAGGCTGGTGGTACCCGCAGCATTGCTTGCCTTGAACTGAATCATATGTCCTGCCGTCTGGCCAGGTGATTGGACCAGGCTTGAGCCTCAGTCAAAGATAGCCTCTCCTGGGCTAACAGGTGGCCTGTGGGGCTGGTCAGCTGCAGGGTGCTGTCCACTGGAGACCCAGGATTGGGTCTGGTGACTAGTGGGCCCAATCAGATCTTGTCCTTGGAGGTAGCTGTCAGCAGGGACAGACACCAGCAGGCAGCCAGAGAAAAGGCAGGTGTCAAGAAAATTTTAGAAGCCCCAGGACAACAGCAGAATAGCAGGGACTATTGAGAGGACAGTCTGTGATAACATATCAGACAGAAGACTGAGCCATGAGAATGTCAGAACCTGGAACCACAGTGGCCTCCTCAGGGTAAATCCCATTCTTCATGGCGGACACTCGTCTTAAAGGAGCACATAGCCTTAAAGTGGACAGGTCTCCGGAGGGCCTCTGAACCCCTGTAACATCTCTCTCCTGAATGGAAACTAGCCAGACAAGGACCCTCTCTGTTAGTGGCTGTGTTGGGTTCCGTGACAGGTAAAGAGAGAAGATTCTGCCAAAGGGAACTGCAGCCTGGTGTGGACTCCATCCAGTCTTGACTTGGGCTTTTTGGTAGGGTGTCTGTGAGGCCCTCCTGCTTCTCTGTGAGGTGGAGTGGGGTGCTGTACTGAGCCTAGAGACTCTTGGCAACCCCAGGAAACCTAGTTTCCAGACCAGAAGAGTTTCCCACAGAGGTGGAAGGACACGGTTCTGCTTTGGATTTGGAAAGGGTCTTGATGCATTTTTCCAGTGTTGGTTCAACGAAACTCAAAACTGTTTTTCCTAACACTTTCCTCCCTTCATTTTTAAGTTACTCTGTATGTGCAGAGAGAGGCAGTACATGTGCTTTTGATTCTTCTACCCTGAAATCATCACTCATTCTCTCTTGAGAAATCCTATGTCTCAGAAACCTTTGGAGACAGTTAAGCCCTTTCACCCCCTCTTAAAACCAGGACCCTGCATGATGCTGAAAGCAAATGAGTGCGGAGGGTTTCAATCAAGACGAAAGGCATTCCTCCCTGCCTGATCCCAGTGCGGTCAAGGCCAATCTAAGCAGCAGCCACGTTCCCAGGAAGCAAGGCCTTAGAGAAATCAGCACCTTATGTGAAGACACTATAGGCTGGAAAGAAGAGCAGTGGGGTGTCAAGTTGGAAATGACTGTTAAGGGTTGGCTTGTGTCCTTCAGCTGCAGTGCTCTGTCTTTTTCTCTCCCAGCCCTAGGGGCTGGGGGCTCCCATTCTGCTTTCTGACCCTCCATTTTGCTCTCAGCAAAGCTCCAGGGCGATTTTAGGATCTGCTTTTCCTCCTTGGTGTCCCAAGTACACCAGCCACTCTTAGGTAACCTGATGCTGATAGTGATGTGGCAGCAGGCAACTTCAGGAAACTCATTTTGGGTTAGTTCTATGGGGTGTGGGCGAGGGGCTCTCCCAGGCCAGGAAACGGCTGTGCTCCTGAGAAGTGCTGCCGTGGGCTACCTGAGTTCAAGCCCCAGGTCTGCTGCTTACCAACTGTGAATCCGGGGCACGTTGCCTTTGTTTCTGTGCCCCTATTGCACCCTCTGCAAGATGGGGATAATTACAAGCTTTTCACAGTGTGTTGTCTGAGGATGTAAGAGTTTGTGTTTGTCATGCTGTACCTGCCTGGCATCGCTCAATGCTCTTCAAATGTTTGCTGTTTTTTAAGAATGTTGTTGATGTGAATGGAATGGATTTGCTTTGAGGTATTACAGGAGTTGGCAAGTAGCTCGAGGTGCAAATGAAATGGAGCCAGTCATGAATAGTCATTCAAGCTGGGTGATGGCTACAGGGGGGCTACTTATACTATTTTTGTTTTTGAAATTTTTCATATTAAAAAATAAGCACAAATGTTCACAATAAAAAGTTATATGCCTGTGGCTATGCATGTTTCTATAGTAAGTCGTTAGTAAATGTTGTCCTTGGAAAATGAGATTTTAAGTGAAACAATCTCTACTGGAAACAGGTCCTTGAATAGCATCATTTCAAATTGTTATTTTTTTCATACATGTTTTAATGAAGTGGCATTGGTTGAGAGAGACTCATATTGCCAGCAGGACTTCAGCAGACATTGGTATGTAGTATGCAATGCACCAACTGATTTTAAGTGATATGTAGATAAACTTTAAAATTTTAATAGTGATATCTTTAAAATGTAATGATTATAGGAAGTAATGTGGGCTATGATAGTGCAAAAGGTCTCCTTTTAAAACAAAATTAAGTAGAACATTTGAGTTGATTTGATGAAAGGAATTAAAAAGATAGCATGAGCAGAGCGATGTAGATGTGGCAAGCATGATGAAGGTGGAAATTAAATTTCTGACATTTCAGAAACATTAAAGTACTGATGAGAAAGGGCCTGTGCCCATTACACTGAGTGCACGCTGGTTGACCTGATGGGGCCATTTTTCTAGACAGTTCAGCATGGGGCCACAGCAAGAAGAGGAGGGAGAGTCTATGGGCTTTGGAGACACACAGTCCTCATGTCATTTCCTGACTGTCACATCATGCTGTGTGGCCTTGGGCAGATAGCTCACCTGCTCTGGACCTTGCTTCCTCACTTGCAATATTGCAACGTTATGCCTGTAACGTCCATTGTAAGAATGGAATGGAGTGATGCCTGATGAAGGCTCGGCTCCCAGTACATTGGAGGTTCCTAATGAATGGAGACACCTACAGGTCTAGACCTTCATTCAGGACAGTTTTACTCCTAGTTGAGACAATCCAAAAGAGCTTGTCTTTTGTTCATTTACTGTTTCTCAGCCCAAGAAATAGACAGGAGACAGGTGGGGACATGCTAAGCAGACAGCGGGGGACCCTATTGATTGACACAGTCCACACGTCATTAGCCACAGGATGTATTGAGTGGCTCGTTCTGATAACACTGTTGGCAGTTAGTAACTGTGTTGCTTCCACCCGTCAAACCAAAATGTGCTGTCTGTGATTCATGAATAACAGTTTTTATTAAGTGTTGACTGTGTGCCAGCAAGCACCACACTTCATTTTCTGACTGAGCTGCCCTGACAGCTCTCCAAGGGAGGTGTCGTTGTTCCCACGTCACAACTGAGAAAGCCGAGGCTGAGAGAGGGCAGCGACTAGCTGAAGGCCCCTACCATGTGAGTAATGGCCAGGCCGCACCAGGTGTGATTTTACAGCACGGGTTTTGGTCATAGGATGCCACCAGCTTTTTTTCTGGGGGGTCTTGTGTATTTCTTTTTTCTTTTTTTAATAATTCTCTTTATTCTATTTTTATTAGCCATTAATTAACCTACACATTAATTAATTTATTAATAAATAAATTATTAATAAATCTATACATCCATACATACAATCTGTTATTTATTAATTAATCTATTTTTTACAACGTTTGCTTGGTGTAGTCTCATTGAGATTTCCATCACCATTCACCTGTGCACCATCACCACAGTCCCGTGTGTTCCTCCTGTTCCCGCCCTGATCCCAACCCCTCTGCTTCCCTCCCTAACCTCTCTGATTGTAGTTGTCTGTTTATTCTTGTTTTGTCTAGTTGTGATTTTTTCATTAGGGCTTGTGTATTTCTAAAGGGCCCTTTCTCTCCTCAGAGCTGGCACATCTTTCCTCCTGGCATATGGACTTGGTTCTGAGGTGGTAGCATGAGGTCCTCATCAGGCCAGTGTGTGGGGACACCACCTGGTGGTGAGAGCACCAGCCTGGGTGCCTGCAGCCCACAGGATGTGGTTCTCCCAAGTCTGAGACCCTCTTGACATTTGCATTTAAAAGGGCAAGCCCTGTGTATCTTCAGAGGAGCAATAATGACAAGCAGGCTTTGAATGTTTGTGAGCTGTATCTTTAGGTCACAAGGATCTTCTCTTTTTTGTTGTGATGGGGCATGGGGATAGAAAACATATGCCTGGTTTCTGCCACTTGTGCCCAGAATCTTAAAGATAGCAGTTGTTTGAGCTTGTTCTCTGTAGATACTCATAGATATCTAGCATTTCCAAAGAGAAAAACAGTAGCCCATGGTTTAATCATGGTAATAATGCCAGTAGTTGAAATCATGTAACTTTTAATTGGAACACTTTTATGCACAGAAAAAAAAATTGTTGTATCCAACAGTCACACTAGGAGATCCTCAGCAAAAATGAGGCATGACCACAGACAAAAGGATAAATATGCCAGCATATACATGCCCAAATGTGTGTTGCTTTTTTCAAAAAGTAATTCCTGGGCCTCCTTGATGGAGCAAGGGGTTAAGCACTGCACTATGAAGCATCTGCAGCCACTGCAGCACAAGTTCCATCCCCGGCCAGGGAGGGGACCCACATGGCGCAGCAGACCTCTCCTGCCTTGCCTGTTTCTCCCCTCAGCAGTGTGTTCAGTCAGTCTGCCTGTTCTGCTCCCTACTTGTCTCTGGTAGATCCTCTCACCCCCCACCTCTGGCCTGTACCCCAGCTCTTGTATGCATAAATAAATAAATCTTTAAAAAAAAGTAATTCCCTTACAGGCGCTACACTAATTCGAAAGATGCTATCACTACCCTGTGTTTAGGGTTGTTTTTTTCTGATTGACAGCCTTCAGAACCTATTACGTACACATTTCAGGGGCTTTTACTAAGGCAATTTTTTGCTTTAGGGGTAGATTTGTCCTTTAGAAAATCCCAAAGTCCATCCAAGCTCAGATGAATGATGTGTGTGTGTGTGTAATTCTATCAGTTATCAATTACTACAGTATTGCTGTTAAAAAAAAAAACAAACCCACAAAAGCCACAGGGACCTACAACAGTGAACATTATGTAGCTCATGCTCTGCAGGGGTTCAGCTGATCTGGGCTGGGTTTGGCTGCTCTCCCCGAGCTTGCTTAGATATCTAGGGAACAGCTGGATGATGACTGATCTAGAATGGCCTCATCTGGACTTTTGGGGTGGGAGCTCTGATTGTTGTTCTTCCTTCAGCATGGTGTGGCCTATTCCCATGGTGATAGCAGAGGCATAGAGAGAAACAAACCTCTGTGTGTAAGTCCATTCCATGTCTGTGCATGATTTCTGCAACGTTCCAGTGACCATAGCATGTCGTATGGCAGAAGATAAGGATACAAAGAGGAGTAAAGAGCTGTGATTTTTTTTGCCATCTATCACAGAAATTAAATTAATGTTGCTTCTACTACAGTGATGAAAGTGAGATGTGTTTTTGTTCCAGTTGTGACCTCAAGATCCTGACCATTGTGGGTAGTTAGTGAACTGCCCCAGATGATCATTCCAGATGGTTGTCCAGAGGGGACGATTCCAAATGATCTGTGACCACAGCAGCATCTGTAGGAGGATGGGGATAGCCTCAGAGGTGAAATCTGGGGAGGACAGAGCTCTTTTGGATGAAGGACTGAGAGTTCCATCTGGGTCTGTTGGCCTGAACTTAATTTGCACTGAAAATCTTACCTTGCAGTCTTTAAATGATATAAACTGTCTGTGATGTGTAAATTGCTTGTTAGTCCTCTCTGAAACAGTCAAGCGCTCAGCAGTGAAGGCTTAATCTTTCAGTAACTTTCATTTCCTTGGCAATTTGAGGTCTCTAGACTGTGCCAGCTAAACTCTTTTTCTGCTTGACCAACGGAACCCTCAGGGAAGAGAATCAAATCAGATGCACGACTGATTTGTCACCTACCTCCTGCCCCCAGCTACGCTTTTTTAAATAGAATTTATTTATATATATTTGTTTATTTTTGTACAATGTTTGCTTTCTTTTCTCAGGTGTAGTCCCATAGAATTCTACCACCAATTCACCTGTGCACCATCGCCATAGGCCCTTGTGGTCTTCCCACCCTTGTTTTGGTCCCTCTCCTCTTCCTTCCCTGCAGAATGACTCTGATTTATAGTTGTCTGTTAATTTTGTTTTGTTCTTTACTGTTATTTTTTCCCCCTATCCCTTATTTGGTTCCCCTATATCCCTCCTCCAGAAGAAACCATCTGATATTTTTCTTTTTTCTTCTGGCTTATTTCACTGAGCATAATCTCTTCCAGCTCCACCCATGTTGCTGTGAACATGTAGCTGGGGGCCGAAGGTAGGTGACAAATTAGTCGTGCATCTGATTTAATTCTCTTCCCTGAGGGTTCCATTGGTCAAGCAGAAAAAGACAGTTTAGCTGGCACAGTCTAGAAACCTCAAATTGCCAAGGAAATTCACATAAATTTATCTTTTTTGATTGCTGAACAGTATTCCATGATGTAGCTATACCACATCTTCTTGATCCAGTCATCGAATTTTGGGCATTTGGGTTGATTCCAAGTCTTACCTACTCTAACTAATGCTATGTGGGTTGAGCAGGTGGTCATATGTGCAGTGTGCCAATGGCTGATTGAGTGAAGAAAACAGGTAAGTTTGAAGGTAAGATGTGTGTGTGTGTGTGTGTGTGTGTGTGTGTGTGTGAGAGAGAGAGAGAGAGAGAGAGAGAGAGAAAGAGACAACCAACCATCTGGACAGGACTAGGCAAAGGCTGCATAACTTTTCATGCTTCCAAAGGTCCTGCTTGAACCAGGCCCCCAAGTCTCTTCAAACTGCAGTCTGAAATGAGAATGATGCCACGTGGAATTCAGCCTGTGATGCACACTACTGGGGGTCAGTTGGTCCACAGGCTGTAAGTGCCTCTCAGCTCAGCTAAGCACACTCATGAATAGTGACTGTTCCCCTTCAGAGCCTCAGGCCCCTGGGACAGAAGAGCTGCTCCACTGGCTCTATCTTTGTGAATATGGATGGAAGCTGCTGCCCAAGGAAGGCCAGCAAGATGGGTAGAGAGAAGAGCAAGTGAGAGGGCTGAGGATGTCTCCAGATAGACACACACACACACACACACACACACCCAGATTCAGCAAACAAGGTTTCAGGGTTAGGAGCAACATTAATGGGAGGTGTTGGCATCTCCAGATGTAAGTTTTCTCCTGTTGGAGTGAAGATAGCAGGAGTCCTCCATTTCCATCATGGTACTTACTTTGTCACCTCTTTCATCAGGCTCAGCCTTGACCTGTGAACTCTCTTGGCACTCAGACTACCTGCAGGGGTCAAGTCCTTGAGGACCTGATTGGGGCAGTGCCAGGCAAGCTGAGGGGCAGGTGGGGCTATGTGCTGAGGAAGCGGCAGGACTTGGTTATGAGTGGAAGGAGTTGGGAGAGTATGCACGTGTCAAGGTGATGTTTCAAGGGAGGTGGATGTGAAACTGGAAGGGGAAGTTTGTTGACGTGGTGACACATTGAACATCCTGGCAAGAATCCTAAGGGAATGACTCTTTCATGGCCGCAGGCTAACTTTTGGAAACGTGGCAAAGTAACGGTTCATGCGAACTGAGGTAGACGGACAGACAGAGGTGGCAGACAGCAGATAGGGCCTAAAGGCTTAGAGAGTAGAGTGCGTGTACTATGTAAAGTCAGAAAAATTCAGCTGTATTCCATGGAAGAGCCATAGGAGACATTCTGTTTACCACAGACAGTGATAGGCATGCACCAAGAAGTCCCTGGCATCCCCGGGAAGCTCCACGAAATCAGGGCTGACATTAATAAAAGGTACTTTAAGTAGACCTTCTGGTAGTCCCTAAATGTTGGTAGGAACTGTGGATATGAGTGGTGAAGCCCAACTGGGACAGGAGGCTTAATCCTATAGAGATGGTCAGATAACCACAGTTTCCCTCACAAAGCAGATGGGCGGCCAATGAGGAGAGTCAGGGTCCCTACCAGGAATGGCCCTGCAACTCTGATGCAACTGTATTCAGTAACAGTTACTCCAGATGTGTCCCAAAGTTGCTTATGGTCATACTTAGGTAACCATGCACTGGAGAGAATGCTGAGACTTTTCCAAAAATCTGAAAAAAAAAAAAAAAAAATTAGACTCTATAGACTCTGAGCTGATGTTAACATCCAGAGACCCAAAGTGCCATCATGGCTTCCCTAAAATGGGGGGGGGGCATATGAGGCCTATGTAATAAAAGGGTGCTGGTCCAGATTTTGCTCATAGTGATTTCACTGGGACTGTGGGTTCCCCCAGTGGTTATCTCCCTACACCCTGAATGTAAAATTGGAATGGATTTGCGTGGTAGTTTACAGAACATTAATTCATTAGCCCGTCGAATCAGAATGATTGCTGTGAGAAAAGTCAAATGGTAGATACTGAATCTGCCCTCCTTCCTGGCCAAGAGAGCATATGAAAAGCAATACCTTATCCAGGGAGAGTTGTCAAAGATTCGTGCTACTCTCAAAGACCTAAATAACGTCAAACCCTATTTAATTCAGCGCCTACAACACTGTTGATTCTGATGGGCAACTGTGGACTGCCACATACTTAGCGAACAGTAAACTCTGATCTGGGCCACCTTGCCAGTAGCATGGCCTGTTGATACCGGTTGACCTGACTGGGAGACATAACCCAACACAGGCTCATCACAAAGAAGCTCTACACCATCACCCCAACGCAGGCACATACCCAGGAGAGGCACTGGATGATATAATCCTAAAACACACATCACATGTGTACAACAGATTCTTACATAATAGGAAAATCTCAGTTGCCACCAATCATCAACTTCACTTAGACTTTGCTTCCTTAACATGGAGCAGGAACAACTCTCAGTATGTTGAGAGCTCTCAGACAGCATTTCCCTATTTCCCTTGCCTTGCATCTCATCCCAAAGAGCTTGAGTAGGATTTGTGCTGGAGCAGGTTCCCTGTTGGGCAGTAAAACCTTTGCACTTGGTCATCAGTTTTTAGTCTGGAATAGTCTTGATTGTAACAACAAAAAGTAGCCCCATGGCAATTGCTGAGCCAGATGTGCTATTCTTGGAGAAGATCAAGATGGCAGGTGATGTATGACCATAAACCTGGCAATTGTATTCTTTTTCATAGGAAAACAGAACAGGAGTAGGATGGGTTTGGATTCACATGGGAGAGACAAAAATATACATTTACAGTCTTTCCCAGGATGATGATATTTCTCTTATTTTATGTTGCAATGTGGTGCAAAGGGGCCTGGATCTTCTGGACATTCTGAAGAACACTGTTGGTCCATTAGATTGATCACGACTTAGTCATAGAACTGGATGAGGAAGAAATGGCAAGTACCTTGGAGGTGCTGGTTTGACACATATTCTCCATATGGTTGGAGGCATAGGCCCTTCTACAGTTGTGAAATTTTAGGGGTTCAGTGGTCAGAGGCATGCTGGAATATCCCTACTAAAGGGCAACGATTGTATCTTGCACCCCCAGCCAAAGCATCACAGTGCTTTGTACACTTCTATGCGTTCTTGCACTGCATTTGGAAAGACTAGTTCAAGTCATTCATGGGGGATATGGAGAGATAAAAGCTTTTAGGGGGACCCACACCCTTGAAAGGGCTTTACAACAGATCCAGGCTGTGGTGCAAATGATCTACCAGTTGCCTTTTGTGACTGGGTAGATCTTGTGGAGTCAGCATTGGGCAGCCAATGACAAGAGGCTGATTGATGCAAAATTACCAAGTAATTCTACGAATTGGTTGTTTGGCCTCTTGGCTGGCCATCTGAGCATGACACCACCATGCACTCAGGCCCATGACTTGGCACACAGAGCCCAGGCCTGATCCCAGACCCCACAAGAGGGCTTCAGATACTCTTGGCAAGTACATTCAAGTACATTACTGTATTCTTTGGAACAAGTCCTCTTAGTGGCTCACCACACTGCTGTAAGAGAGGTACAGCAGGAATCATTGTTCCTACTTGATGAATGAGAAAACTGAGGCATAACTGATTTGCAACCTAAAGATGTGAAGGTTTTTGTTAAGGGTTATCCAATGAGTCATTCACTTATCCTTTCACTAGTTATTTACTGATGGGTTCAGCAATTCTCCCTATGTGACACTGGACTTCTTCCAGAGCTCACAGTTTGGAGTGGGTGTAGGAGGAAGGGAAAGTGGGAGTAATTCTGTAATTCCAATAATGCAGAATAGTTGCTAGCAGAGGTATAAGTGTAGAGTGCTAGGTGAACTTGGAGGAGAGACATCAGACTTATGGAGAAAGAGATGGGGGAGGGGAAGGGGAAGACAGGCAGACCAGGGGAACTTGAAGGGGTTCTGAATGGTGGGAGCAAGGTTGGGGGATACAACATGGGGGAAGATAGTCCTTCAGGTTCCGGGTTCCTTTCCTGCCAGTGCTTCTTGCTCCAAGGGCAGCTGCCCCCAAAGCTATAACAGTGAGCTTTTGGGCCATTTAAGGCCTGGGCCATTTCATTAGGGAGGTTTGTTTCCAGATTGATCTCCTAAGCCCTATTAAGTCTCTTACTTAGTGGGGAAGCAGAGAATCAAGATGATATTTAAAAAGCAGTGGTCCAGCCTGTTCCTAGAGGGACAGCTAAATCCTCACCCATATTAAATACCTTCTCTTCAACTGCAGTGGCTGGGCCATTTAGGAAAATTAAAAGGAGAAAGATGAACGGAGAGTGGGGAGATTAAAAGCAAGTGTAATAGTGTTTCCAGTCCTGTGGTAATTAAGAAACCTCACATATGGCCTTTTCACTTTATCCTTCTCTTGGCTTATTCAGAGGGTTGGTCATTATGAAAGTGGTTTTGCAAAGAGGTGCTCGGGTTTCCAGCCCTGTGTCATTAGGCCAACCAGGTACTTGGCTGGTGGCTGGCACAAGACTGTGTGTCTCTCACAGCACATGTGCTAGAGGCTTTGCACAGCAAACAGTCACCCTGTAGAGCGAGGTCTATAAGGCACTAGAATTCAGGGTTTGTTTCTACTCTAGAAAAGCCCATGCATGGCAAAGGGCAGGAAGGTTTTGCTGTAACTGTTCAACAGTGTTAATTTAAAGCACTGAGGGTTAATGGTATAACAGAGCAATGGCATATCATTATCATTTCACTGGATTAACATAGGGCAAGAAAAGAGAAACACTGAATGCACTAGGGAAATAGTAAAGAGGGCCTTGAGCATTGTGGTAGGAGTCATAGATCGATGCCAACTTTTGGGATAACGCTTAGGTCACATTCATCAAGATTTTTAATATGTATTGAGAAATTAAAAAAATGTAGTAATTGTTGGTAAAATAATTCTACTCCTAAGAATAGGTGCTGAAGAATATCAGAAATGGAGACCAAAAATTAGGCAGGAATATGTTCATTGCAAAGTAACTTCTGGGGTTAAAAAAGAGAAATGGAAATGCCAAATAAGGGATTATTTATATCAAAAGTGGTACATTCATAAAAGGAAATGGTAATCAGTCATTTGAAATGATCTTTGTGAAAGGTAAAATAGTATTAAAATATTAAGTTCAAAAGGGTACAGAGTGATTTATATGCTATTTTTCAACTCTCTGTTTCTCACATATCGTCACATTTCTCCACCACCCCATATCGCTCTCTCTCTCTCTCCCCTCCTCCTTCTCTCTCATACACACACACACACACACACACACACACACCCCATAAATCTGTCTTTGTAGACCTTCACTTAACTGACCATTCAGTTATACTAACTAGTTGGATTAACTCTGTTTCTTCTGTAAACAAAGCCGTTGATGGGAATGCTAGTGTTACTGGGAATGCTAGTGTTAAATCAGCTGCCCTCAACTCAGCTGTATGCTTAAGAGTCTTGCTTATTAGTCTCTTAATACCCTATCAAATTCAATTTGGTATTATACCATTGAGGATTTCTGCTTCTATATTTAAGTGTGCTTGACCCTGTTTTTGGTGTGTGTGGCAGATTTGGTATAGGGTAAACTTTGTAAAGACAGCTGAGAAATCTTTCTTATGATCTGACTAGATAACTTGAGAACAATCTGTCTGCTGAAGGCCTGATACAATTTCCTGTATGTAACATCTTAACCTGGACTTTTTTTTTTATTAGTTATATTTGACATCATTTGTAGTCCCCAGGGAGTACCCACCACCATTTCACCCGTGCACCATCACCTCAGTCCCTTGTGCAC
>JAGFMF010011830.1:22837687-22867056 GCA_019455555.1 Galemys pyrenaicus | reverse complement strand
ACTTTTGGGCTTTTGGGTTGTTTCCAGGTCTTAGCAATTACAAATAGTGCTGCAATAAACATAGGAGTACAGGTGCTCTTTTGGATCAGTGTTTTTGTGCCTTTTGGGTAGATCCCTAGGAGTGGGATTGCCGAATCATATGGTAGTTCCATTTCTAGTAGACTGAGGAACCTCCATACGGCCTTCCATAATGTTAACCTGGACTTTTTTTTTTAAGGGGAAAATCAATGACTATTTCCCCTCTATCTTCTGTGAGAAGTGGTCTATGAATATCTTTTGCATTTTCTTGAGCCAATTTTGTACTTATATTTTATTAGAAAAGCATAAGATTCTTTGCTTATTTTTTAATTTTTATTTTAAAATTACATCATTTCTGTCCAGTCTCTGGGTTTTTTTTTTTGTATAGTCTTCCTTGACCTGTTTTTTGAGCAAGAGCTGCTCAGGTGATGGGTGGAAATTTAATGTTTCCAACAGTGTTGAGATAAAATTTCTTTTATGTAATAGTTATTTCCTAGAGAAGTAAAACTCACTTCTGGAAAGACCAAAATATTTAGCCATTTCTCAATGGAAATTTTGGAAAATAATTTTTATATGTTTTAGTTTTCTTTTTAAAGTTGACAGTGTAATTCAGTTCTTTCTGACCTGAATCTAAGACTTGAAACAATAAAATATATAGAATAAAATATAGGCAAAACACTACATGACATATATCTCAGTAACATCTTTAAAGACACACACCCCCAAAGCAAGGAAAGTGAAGGAAAAGACAAACAATGGGGGGTTGTCAAACTAAAAAGTTTTTATACACCAAAAAAGACACTAACCAAAATAAAGAGACACCCTACTGATTGTGAGAAAATTTTTACATACAATATAACTAATAAGGAACTGATCACAAAATTCTACAAAGAGATCATATGACTCAACAAAAACAAAGTAAACAATCCAGTCAAAAAATGGGCAGAAGAGCTAAAAAGACACTTTTCCAAAAAGGAAATGCAAATGGCTAATAGGTACATAAAAAAATGTTTAACATCACTTATAATCAAGGAAATGCAAATCAAAACTACAATGAGATACCACCTTACACCAGTGAGGAAGGCACACACTAAAAAAACAAACAAACAAACCCAGGAAACAACAAATGTTGCCAAGGTTGTAAAGAAAAAGGAACTCTCCTACACTGTTGGTGGGAATGAAAACTGGTCCAACAACTATGGTAAGCTCTGTGGAGGTCCCTCAAACTACTCAAAATGGAACTACATTATGACCCAGAAATTTCACTTCTAGGAATCTACCCAAAGGACACAAAAACATTAATTCAAAAAGATACCTGCACCTCTATGTTTATTGCAGCACTATTTACAATAGGTAAGATATGGAAAAAACCCAAATGCCCAAAAATAGATGATCAAGCAGATGTGGTATGTATACACAATGGAATACCATTCAGCAATCAAAAAAGATAAATTCATGCCATTTGCAGCAACATAGATGGAGCCAGAAGGGATTATGCTCAGTAAAATAAGCCAGAAGGAAAAAGAAAAATACCGGATAGTTTCACTTCACTTATAGGACGAATACAAGGGAACCAAATAAGGGACCTGGGGAAAAAAATAACAAAAGATAATTAAAAAAAACCCAAAAAAATAATAAGGCAACTATAAATCAGAGACATTCTGCAAGGAAGGGAGAGGTAGAAGAATCAGAACAGGGGAGAAAAGAGCACAAGGGACTATGGTGATGGTTCACGGGTGAACTGGTAGTGAGACTTTTATGGGGAATACACAATGATGTAAAAGATATATAAAAAATATAAAAAATTCAGTCTTTTCCATTTTCTTACATTGAAATTTTATTGGGAAAATTGTAAGCTTAGACATAATTGTAAAGAGTAGTATGGAGTGATCACTTGTATACTTTGTCCAGTTTCCCCTAGTAGTAATATCTTGCAAAACTATAGATTAGTAGCTCAACCAGGATGTTGACATTTATGCAATCCATTAACATTTTCATATTTTTCCAATTTTACTTGTATTCATTTGTGTATGTTTGTATTAAATTCTATGCAAATTTTTCTGCTGAGTAGATTAGTATTTCCAACTCATCAGTTACAACATCACAGGAACCTCACATTTACCTTTCTTCTGCCTATTCATGTTTTTAAATTATACAAATATATAATGTCATCATACTATGTATTAAACTGATTAGTGGGACTATGTATTAATCTGATTGTCAGAATGCTAAGAATTAGTAGGGTCTCTTATATAAACAGCAACAAATAGAAAATAACAATGGAAAAAGATACCACTTCAAATATATCAAAAAATATCAACTACCTCGAAGTAAATCTAACACAAGAAAGTCCAAAATGTCAATGGAGAAATCTATAAAATATTGTTGAAAGAAAATCAAGAAGTTCTAAATAAACAGACATATAACGTTCTTAGAAGGAAGATTCAATATTATAAAGATATCAACCCTCAAAGTGATCAATAGGTTCAGTGCAATCCTAAAATGTCTTAATTGGTTTGTTTCTTTGAGTTTTTATAAGGAAATTCTAAAATTTTGTGGAAATGCAAATGAACATTTCAAAAATAATCATGGAGAAAGAAACAAGTATGTGGTGGTACCTCATGACTTATGTGACTCCAGTTATTTAGACATTGTACTGTCAGATAATTGGTACAAGGACAGACAAATATAGCAATGGAGGAGTTTTGAGAATCCAGAAGCAGACCATGCATACATTGAAAGAGGGAAAAGTGAAGTGACAAAATGGAAAACACTTGGCACGTATATAGCAAAAAGCCATATCCAAAATCGATAGAGGACTTTTATAAATCAATAAGAAAAAGACAGGAAGCTTCACAGAAAACTAAGCAAAAGACTTAAAACAGGCACCTCACAAATGATGATATACGAATGGCTAATAAACATAGTAAAAGCTGATCAATCTTACTATTAATAAGGAAATTGGAAATTTATACCACAGTAAGTAACTTATTAGACTGGCTAAAGTTAAACATTGGGCAACAAGTCTTGGTGAGGATATGGAACAATGGAAAATCTTCCACATTTCTGGGAGGGGAGTTGGAGTGCTATATTGGTACAACCATTAGGGAAAAAAGAGGAATTATCTGGCAGAAACAAAGACACAACTTTTGACCTAACAATTCCTTTCCCAGAGCAATACTCAAATAAATGAATACTTGTGTGTGACATTGTGAGGCATATTTACATCTTTATCTACATCTACTTCTTCATCATTCACTTCCAGCAAAATCATCTAAAACATTTACATCTTATAATATTTGATCTTTCACCCTAATTTCTGACACAGAGCTCTTAAATTCCTTAGACTTTCTTGGGTGGTAGTGGCATCTTTTGTTCTGATGAGGTTACTTTTGGGGGACTCCTAGATAGGATGGAAACTGGTCATAGAAAGACCAAACTATGTGTCAAAACTTGGAACTTACAGCCCTACTCTTATTCTCTGGGAAGGGGAAAGGAGTTGGAGATTGAGTTAATAATCATTCCTAAATTATGAAGCCTTCATAAAAATCCCTAACCTATGGGTTTGGAGAGTTTACAGGATGTTGAACACATCCAGTTGCTGGGAGGGAGGTGTACTCTAATATTGTGGGGGCAGGAGTTCTTGTGTTTGCGATACTACTGGACTTCATTTGATGTACCTGATTACCCATCTAATCATCTGTGTCCTCTACTATATGATACACTACTAAACAAATAGGTGTCTCCCTGAGTGCTGTGAGATATTAGAGCAAAGTATTGAACCTGAGGAAGGAGTCTTGGAGACCTTTGGTTTAAAGTCAAGTGGGCAATCTGGGGATCCTGTATTTGCGATGGGTGAGGGAAGACTTTTGGGACTGACCCCTTAACTTGTGGGATCTGATGTTAATGTCAGGTAGATAGTATCAGAACTGAAGCGAATTATAGGACACCCAGTTACTAGAGAACTGGTCACTGTGGGACAAATACCCACACATTGGATGACCATAAATGTTATGTGCATACACAGAAGAAAAAATTTCCTCTCTCACTGTGCTCTAGGATAGGTGTAAAAATGCTTCTTAAAAGTTGTGTAATTGAACAATGGTGGAGTCTCATACAGGAATATTATACACCAATGAAAATGAATTAAGTTACACACAAAAACTAAAATCAATTACAAATAGACATGCTGTATGATTCCATATATTTATAGTTTTAGGATGAAAGGTAGGTATATTATTGGAAAGTGGTCTAAGGTGATTTCTGGAGTCAAGACAATGCTCAATTTTTTGACTTGGGTTAGGACCAGTCAGGAATTTAATTTACAATCATTTGTTAAGTCACATGTGAGTTAACATGACAATAAAGTATTTTAAAAGTCCCAATATTTTAGAAATATCTATTTGGTTGGCTGATCAGGTAAATTATAGGAAGTGAGAGGCTAGAAGTGGAGCCAGGGAATTTTGCACCAGTTCAATCCTCATAACATTTCCTGCAAGTTAGGCATTGCCATGCTCTTTTATAGATGAATTCACTGACACTCAGAGAGGTTAAGTCACTTGTCTGAGTTCACATAGGTAGTTTGTAACTAAAGCAGAATCTAGATCTTATTACTACTTATTCTGTTAAATAACACAAATACTTCTGAAACCTTCATTCACAAGTATACTCTTATTTGTCAGTAGTACACTGACAATTGCTGGAAATGTTTTGACTTCATTTATTTAAGCCTCTGTTGAAGGTGGGTGGTCTGACAGTGCTACTGTGACCTATAGCTTCTGGGCATTGTGGAGGTTCTGCCAGCTCTGCCTGAGCCTGGCCCTAGCTCTGATCTGTGGCAGGGATTTACCTGCTTCACCACCTTTTTATTCCACAGGCTCAAGAAGAGGAAGGTGCTGCTTTCTGATATTGAAGCATCATCCAATCCCTGTGGAGCCCCTATACTTCAGACTATCTTGTTTTACAGATGAGATGTCCACATGTATATATATAAAAAATACTTATGGCACGTGAAACCCTGCTGGCCCTGGAGCCTACCTGGGCGTGGATTATACCTGTACTTGCAACAACAGCTTCCTAGCCTGGCAAAGCCTTCCACAAAAACCTCTGCCCCTTGGCCCTTCTGTTTGTTTTGCTTTGCGCTGACCTGAAATGGATACCTTCATGGTTCCCTGCAGCAGGACCAATAGCAGTTGGAACCTGTGGGGACAATGGCTATCCCCACCTGCAGGTCAGGGGTCAGGCTCAGCGGGATAGCCCTGTCAGTGCTTCAAAAGCAGAGGCCTCAGTCCTGGTGGACTCCGCCCATGGATCAGTGACTGGCTGGATCACAGGTGCACATGGCTATTCAAGTCACTGTGACCAGGATGGGGGTTAGTTCTGGGCTGTGTGCTGGTGGCTTACCTGGGATTATAGCCCAGTCACAGGTGTCCACTCAATGCAAAGGAATAGAGAGTGGATTGGGGCCTCATATGCACAAAGTGGGGTGGGGCAGGAGGAAGGGGCACCTGGGTCTCCTCAGGAAGGACAACATAGACTCCTCAGGAAGGCTCACAGACTGTCCCTGGATGGCATTTCATGAGATACTTGCCAATTCTTGGTCAGTGTTTTTGATATATTTGAATATATTTTTAGCTTAATGGGTCAATACTTATTATGTGGTTCTTCAAAAAGTGGAAAGAGAGGGATAAAAGAGGTGTGCGTGCATGTGTGTGTTTATTGGGAGGAACTGGTGCTTAAAACACATTACACATAGGCCAGTGGAGAGGTTCATGTGTGCACCTAAGACACATTCACGGCACTTCTGGATCCCTGGTCAGGAGATTAAAGATTGTGCGCTGGAGTGCATCACCGTCCTCCACCCCTTAGGACACATGCTGACCTTGTTAAGTGCACTGATAGTGCAAAGACTGCAGTGTCTTGTGTCCAGAACCTCAACAAATTAATGAAGATTGAAAGCCTATCAAGTATTATCTTTGATCACAATGCTATCGAACTAGAGATCAAAACGATACTAGTGATGCCACAAACTTTAGCCATCGCTCCCACCCCAAGCATATTCCCACAAGTGGCTAGACTCCTTCATGCTCCTTCCCCACCCTCTGACTCAACAACTACAAAATCAGATTTCAGTACCTATGGAAGTCAGTGAAGTAAAAAAAAAAATTAAAACATAACCTTCTCTACAAGAAATGATGAAAGATGCTTTCCTATCTAAATTGAAAATAGCAAACCCAAAAAAAATTTGAACAAGGAAATATATATAGCCAGGAAACTAAGGCAAAATGGCAGTAGCAAATCCACATATACTAATTACCCAAAATGCAAATGGATGGAACTCACCAATCAAAAAGCACAGGGT
Source organism: Galemys pyrenaicus (assembly GCA_019455555.1). Taxonomy (NCBI): domain Eukaryota; kingdom Metazoa; phylum Chordata; class Mammalia; order Eulipotyphla; family Talpidae; genus Galemys; species Galemys pyrenaicus. The sequence goes on along the minus strand of JAGFMF010011830.1, from coordinate 22,860,677 downwards.
TGCTGGTTGTATCAGAAAATGAAACCCAGGACCCATTTGTGCTCCAAGATACAAATACGTGCAAATAAATGTTTGAAGACAACCCTACAAGCAAATAGTACCTTAAAAACAGGGCCAGGGTCAGCCATATCTATATTAGATAAAATAGCTTCTAGCTAAAAAGGTAATGAGATAAAAGATGGACATTACATAACAACTAAGAGATCTGTGCATTGGGAAGACATAACCCTTATCCATATATGCACCAAATGAAGGAACATCAAAACATATAAGATAACATCAAAACATATAAGGCAGAAGCAGACATTAGGAGCAACACAGTAGTCATGGGGCTTTCAACACCCCACTTTCATAATGGAAAGACAGTCTAGATGATAATAAAGAAACAGCATTCAATGGGAAATTAGATCACATGGGTTTATAGACATTTATAGATTAGTACACCCCTAAAGAGCTGAGTATGTACTCTTCTCAAATGTACATGATACAATTTTGAGGATAGATCACATGTTGGGTCACAAAATAAGTGTCGGTATGTTAATGAAGACTGAAATCATATCAAGTACAATCTCTTATCATAATGGTATTAATACAGAAATAAACCATAAAATGAAATTGGAAAAACGTCAAATATGTGGAGACTCAATAACAGACTATTGAATGACTATTGGGCTAATGAAGAAATCAAAAGAGAAATTAAAAAAAAATCTGGAAATGAATGAAAATGAAGACAGGAGATAGCGGAACCAAGGAACACAGCAAAAGCAGTACTAAGAGGGCAGTAGATTGAAATAGAGGACCACATCAAGAAATAAGAAAGATTTCAAATATATTATCTAAAATTACACCTTAGGGAACTAGTAATAGAATAACAACCTAAATCAAAAGTGAGTGGAAGGAAGAAAATAATAAAAGTTAGAGAGGAAATAAGGCAAGCAGAAATCAAAGAGACAGCTGAAAGGCCAATGAAAAAAAGCTGATGCTTTGAAATACTAAGAAAATAAAAAAAACAGATAAACTTTAGCTAGACTCACTAAGAAAAACAGGGAAAATTCTAAAGAATAGAATAAAAAAAACAAGAGAGAAGTTACAACAGATATTCCAGAAAAAATTCAAAGATTATAAGAGATGATTGTGAACATCTTTTTGTCCATAAGTTGGACATTTTGGTAGAAGAAATGGGCAAATGAAGACAAAAAGTTCTAAGATTGAATCATGAAGAAATAGAAAATGTGAACAAGCAAATTACAAGCAAAGAAACTGAAATGGTAATCAAAGTGCCCTTTGCTTCCTGCAACAATAAGTCCAGGATCAGACGTTTTTAAATACTGAGTCTACCAAACCATCAGAGGAACTAGTACTTACCTTTCTCAAACTCTCCCAGAAAACTGAGGAAGAGGGAATGCTTTCAAACATATTTTATAAGACAAACATTTCTCTGATATCAAAAGCAGAAAGGACAACATAAAGAAGAAAACCACAGCCCAGTATCCTTGATGAGCATAGATATAAAAATCCTCAACAAAAGCTTAGCAAACCAAATTCGGCAATACATTAAAAAGGATCATCTACCATGACCAAGTGGGATTCAATCCAGGGATGCAAGGGCAGGTAAACATATGCAAATCAATCAATGCAATTCACACATCAGCCAAAAGGAAAGATAAAAATCATATGATCATATACATAGAGCAGGTTCAACAAGATACAACATCCATTTATGATAAAAACCCTAAAAAGGGGTGGTGGTGGTAGAAGGAATATACCTGAATGTAATTAAGACAATAAATATGACAAACCCACATCATATTTTGTGGTGAAAAACTGAAAACTTTTCCTTTAAGATCAGGTTCAAGACAAGAACTTTCACTACTATTATTCATTAAAGTGTTGTATTAGCTAGAGCAATTAAGCAAGAGAAAGATATAAAGGTAACCCAAACTAAGAAGAAGTAAAAGTATCACTGTTTGTAGATACATGATAATAATTATATAGAAAATCCTAAAGACTACACTGAAAAATTATAAGAAACAATAAATCAAATTTGTACAATGACAGATTAATAAGTCAATGTACAAAAATCTGTTGCCTTCCTATGGAAACAAAAACTAGAAAAGAAAAAAATCAAGAAAACAATCTATTTAAATTTTATAAGACAATTGAATACCAAGGAATTAGCTTAAAGAAAGTGAAAGATTTGTACAACAAAAGATAGAGGCATTTTATAAAAATAGAAGACATAAATCAACAGTTCGTTATCACAAATTGGAAGAATTCACATTGCTAAACTAGCCTTCTAACGCAAAGCAATATACAGATTCAATGCAATCCCTAGAGAATTTCAGTGATATCTTTCAAAGAAATAGAACAAACATTGCTGAAGCGATGCTGTAGCCAAAGCAGTCCTGACAAAAAGAGGAAGAATGTAGGTATTCCACTCCCAGACCTCAAACTATACTATATAACTATGATATTCAAGATGGTATGGTATTAGAATAAAAATAGATCAGTGCAACTGAATTGAGAGCTCAGAAATAAATTCACACTGATGTGACTGAAATCTACAACAAAAGAATCAAGAATATTCAGTGGGGAGAGGAAAATCTCTTCAATATATAGTGTTTGGAAAACTATACAGCCATATGCAAAAGAATGAAGCTAGCCCACTATCTCACACCATATATAATAATTAAGACTTAGATGTAAAACCTGGAACATAGGAGAAAATACATAGGAGAAAAATTAGGCAAAACCTAAGACATAGATATCAGTGATATATTTGGGGACTCAATCCTAAGCAAGGAAACAAAAGAAAACAAATGGGACTACATCAAAATAGAGAGCTTCTGCACTGTGAAAGGAACTGTCATTAAAACAAAAAGCCAACCTGCTGAAGGAAGAAAATATACGTCTGACAAGGGGCTAATATCCAAGATCTACAAAGAACTCATAAAACTCAACAAAAACAAAATCCAATAAAAAATGGGCAGAAGTGCTAAAGAGGCACTTCTCCAAAGAAGATGTGCAGGTAGCCAATAGGAACATGGAAAAACGTGCTCACCATCAGGGATGTGTACGTCAAAATCACATTGAAATTCCACCGCATACCTGTGAAAATGATCCCTATCAAAAGGTGAGAAAGGAACCCTTGTGTACTGCTAGTAGGACTGTAGACTGGTCCAGCCCCTGTGGAAGACAGTGTGGAGGTTTCTCAAAATATTAAAAACACATCTACCATATGACCCAGCAATTCCACTCCTAGGTATCTTGCTGAAAGAATACAAAAACATTAATTTGAAGGGTGTAACATGCCTGTCTTTATTGCAGCATGAATTACAGTAGCCAATTATGGAAGCAACCTAAGTATCCAAGGAGATGAATATATTAAGATGTGGTACACACACACACACCCCAAATAGAATACTATTTATTTATAAAAAGGCATGAAGTCTTGTCATTTGTGATATTATGAGTGGAACTTCAGGGAATATACTAAATGAAATAAATGTGAAGCAGGATAAATACCAGATGATATCACTCACGTGTCAAATATAAAGAAACATAGTGAAGGAACAGACAAAACTATACCAAAACATACTCTAGGACCCTACCTGCAGAACTGAGGCAACCAGAGGGGTAGGGTTTCGAGTGGTGAGCAAAGGGGCAAAAGGCACAATTGACTCTGGTGGAGGATTGTGTGTGCTTGGGGTGGGTGTGGTGTGGTAACATATCCGAAGATATATGAATTTATACGTCTAAATCATGAGAGTTTTTAAAACCTTCATTATGTCATTAAAAATTAATACATTAAAAAACCCACATTCTAAATAAAATATCTCTGACAGTCCCTTGGTGATTTTTCATTGAACAAAGACTTTATCCACCTTAATGAGTCTTTTCTTGTTTGTCATGTCATGATTGATTTTTTTTTCTACTAAAGACATCAACCTCATGTCTGAAAACCTCAACTGGCATCTTTTTCCTGTCGAGCCAACACACCTCTATGTGGTAAAGCAAACATTCAAAATCAACCTTACATTAAAGTGATGCTAAAAGACAAGTAACCAAACTTCTAAGCTTTCTATGCAAAATTTCAGTAAAAAGTTGACTACCCCAAATTCCAATATTTTAATGTATTCTTCACGTATAAGACCAGTGTTTTCTGCCATTTTGCCCTCAGTTTTGGCTCACTTGTACAGGGAACTAATTATTTCTGATGCTAATATTTTTAGACTTGTTGAAAATATCTTCATTACAATGTTATTTTGCCATCAACCGCTTAATATATTAATAGGTCTTCATAGACAATCATTAGAGTTACAGTGAACAAAGACTGATGAAAGGGCCAAACTGGTTATTCCTGTGTTTTTATAACTGCAGTCTTCCCCTAGTATTTTGAGTCTGTTTTTTTTGAACCCACTAAAAATACTGGTAAATAGTGAAGCTCTGTTATGGATACCTCTCCAAATCAGTGACCTCTTTTTGAGGCCAATGGTGTTGTGATGCTATGTGTAGCTACAAGTTTGGAGATATTTCTGAAACAGTCTAAAGAAATCTTTAGGAAACCCTTTAATATGTCTTTTTGATTTTACTCTTCATTGTATTGCTTTGAGTCAAGACTTCACAATTTAATTTCAAATTATTTTGCGATTCTTTTCTTTGAAATGGCACACTTGAGTTTCGTAGTGTCACTGCAGAATTGGCAACCCTTGGAGATATTTCAGATTTGGTTCCAGATCATTGAAGTAAAGAAAATATCACACTGCAGAGTCATGCAAATTTATTGGTTTCCCAATGCATATAAAGGTTAGTGTTTACATTATACTGTAGTCTATTAAGTGTGCAATGGCATTATGTCTAAAACTATGTATATAGCTTACTTAAAAAAAAACTTTATTGCTAAAAAATGTCATCACCTAAGCTGTTGAAGAAATGGCACCAACAGACTTACTCATCATAGAGCTGACACATCCTTTAATTTGTAAAAAGCCCAGAATGTGCATAGTGCAATAAAATGAGGTATGCCTGCAGAGATGGGTTCATACCATTGTTTTGTGATTTCATCTGTAACTCCACTGAAATAAAATTCCACTAAAATAAAATCCAGCTCACTATCCAGCATGTCAGGTAGTTGCTTACCACCACTGCAGTAGATGTGGCTGGGTCGGAGCTCTGGCCCGCGGGCTGTCTTGGTCACGTCGTAAGCAGCCCAGTTCCTATTTTTACTGGTTATAGGCTTATGCTTCAGGCCTCTTATTTTGAAACCACTGATCTATGTTCTAAGTTAAAAACACAATTTAAAAATTACTCTACTTTAAAAAGAGAAATTAAAAATAACCCAAATCCCACTTTCTTTCTGGTTTCTTTGTGTTTGGGGAAAAATTGCTGTGGTGGGAAATGGAAAGATGCCCAGTGATATTTGTAAACAGACATGTGATCAAGAGGAACAACAGCAGCAGCTGAACAGATTTGGGAGGTCTGTGGGTTTTTTATGTAGTTAAAGTGAAAATAAAACTGATTTCTAAGTTGACAAACTCCTTTTCAGAATGTTTCAGGGAATTGCCGAGAAAGCATGCCCTACCCAGCCCTACCATGAGCCTGAAACACTGGCCAGTCTGATTTTGCTGTACTGCTGTGCTTGGTCCTGACTCAACTTGAAGGCATTGACTTTCTTCACAGCCAACTCAAAGGAATTGTTCCATCTCTCACTGCACATAGCATTTTTTGTTACCTAGCCACTGGAAAAAATGACACAAATCCAGAGATCAGTGCTGATTTACATGTGCAAAAGTTACACAAATCCTTTCTATTTTGGAATTTGTCCCACTCCTAGGAATATACCCAAAAGACACAAAAACACTGATTCAAAAGAATACCTGCACCCCTATGTTTATAGCAGCACTCTTTACAATAGGGAAGACCTGGAAACAACCTAAATGCCCAAAAATAGTTGAGTGGATCGGGAAGCTGTGGTACATATACATGATGGAATACTACTCAGCAATCAAAAATGAAAAACTAGAACGCATTCATAGGAACATGGATGGAACTGGAAGGGATTATGCGCAATGAAGTAAATCAGAAGGCAAAAGAAAAATACCAGATGGTTCCTCCCCTAGGAGGAATATAAGGGAACTAAATAAGGATCAAGGAAAGGAATAAAAACAATAATAATAACAATAACAACAAGAAAGACACAGAAACCAAAAATGAGGAGACAAGGACAGACTGGGGACACCTGGTGGGGAGGGGAGGGGGAGGGTTGAGGGAAGATGGGAGCACGAGGGGGGACTGAGGTGATGGTGCACTGGTGAGATGGTGATGGGGAATACATGGGGATTACAATTGATGTGAAATATATGTAAATTAAAAAAATTTTACATTAAAAAATAAAAACAAAAAAATAAAACACTATTATAAAAACAATTCATGTTCACTGCTAAAACTCAATGCAGAACTCTATAATGCAAAAAGTAGAAATTCTTCTCTCCCTTACTCTTACAATCCTATTCTACTTTTTAGGGCTAACCATTATTAATAATTTGCTATTTATTTTTCCAGATCTTCTTTTCTCTTTCTCTTTAATAGTACATATAAATACGTGCAAGTATATAATTTTAACTTAAATAATAAATTTAGGAACATATTACTTTGCAATATGCTTTTTTTTTTACTCAGCTCTATGTATTAGCAACTCTTTTAATTGTCTGACTTATACTGATGTATCATAAATTTAGCCCTTTCTTTATATTGACTATTGTCTCCAAATTTTTACTATTATAAAAAGAACCTGATGAACTTCCTTTTATGTGTGTCCTTATGCACTATGGCACACAGGTCTGTAGGGTAGAGTCCAGAGATGGAATTGCTGGGCCAGTGGGCTTTTCAGATTTGAAAAATTGATAATATTAAATAATATTTAAAAATTTAATATTTTTATATTAATTTTTGTGCGGTAAATAATATTAAAAATTTTCATATGTATTTATATTCCCACCAACAAAGAATGAGAGCATCATTCTACCTGAATTCTTGCATAAATAGTAATTATCAATCTTTGAAATCTTCCCAATCTAAGAAAAAAATTACATTTTATTGTTATTTTAATTGGCAATGTCCATTCAGAAGGCTGAGCCTATTTTTGCATGTTTACTATCAGTGGTTCTCAGCTAGGGGTGCTCTTGACTTCCATGGGACATTTGCCAATGTTTGGTGACATTTTTGATTGTTATGTCCTGGGGGTGGGAAGGAGGTTTGCTAGTGACATCTAGTGTGTAGAAGGAATTACTAATCTAAATGTTAATAGTGCTGTTTCAAAAACTGGTTTATTAGCCGTTTGTGTTTCTTCTGTGAATTGCCTGCTGACTGTCTTTTTGTTGGGAATTCTTTATATTTTGGAGACCTTACTCCTTTGTTTATTGTATACATTACGGACATTTCCCTATCTGATATTTATATTTAATTATTTTGTTGATATCTTTTGTACTAGAGAATTTAAAATTTTATATAAACATAGCTTCTTGTTTTTTTTTTTTATTCAGGGTATCTTAATTTTGTACCATGCACACAGTCTTCATATATATATATATATAAAGTGTGTATACACACATACATTCACACACACATATATATATACACATGTATAAAAATATTCTGAATTTTATTCTAGCATTTTTATAGTTTTATTTATTTCAGTGTTCCATTATTTGGCTGGATTTTATTTTTATGTAGGTATGACAAATGTTTAAGAACTCTCTAATTAAACACCTTCCCCTTTAAGGAAATTTAGGAAGCCACAAATAAATGGAAAGATATTCCAGATCAAAGATCAGAAGAATTAATATGTTAAAATGACCATTTTACCCAAAGAAACTTAGAAATCTGTCAATGCAATTTCTATCAAATTCCAATGGTATTTCTCACAGAAATAGATAAAACAATCAAAATTTGTATAGAACCTTGTCACAAAGAACCCTGAATAGTAAAAACAATCTTGAGAAAGAACAAAACTGGATGCATCACATATCCTGATTCAAGATATATTGAAAAGCTACAGTAATCAAAGCAGTATGCTAGAGATCAATGGAACAGAATAGAGAGCCCAGAAGTAAAACCACACATATATGATAATTAATTTATGAATAAAGAGCCAAGAATATACAATGGGAAAAGGACAGTCTCTTTGATAAGTGATGTTGGAAGTCTGGACAACTACATGCAAATAATGAAACTAGACCACTATTTTATACCACACACAAAAACACAAATGGATTTAAGCCTTGAACATAAGACCTGAAACCATAAAACCCCTGGAAGAAAATACTGACAATAAAGCCCTTGACATCCTATTTGGTGATTATTTTTTGAATCTGACATCAAAAGCCAAGGCAACAAAAGTCAAAACCCCCGGTGGTACTACTTCAGAAAGCCTCGATTCCTCAGTCTCTAAGGACACTTTTGCTTTAATCTCTCAAAGCACTGTATTAAATCACGTCTCCTAGTTCTGCTTCAGCATTTTGCTTTATTATTATTATTTTTCTTTAAGGAAAGATTTTCCATTTTCACCAGTCAGTCAGCTTCTTGTGGGAAGTTTTTAATATGTGCCAGTTCAGTGCCATTATATATAATAAGTATTCAAATACACTTCTTTAAGTGAGTGAACCTGTTCTGCTGTTCTCAGAATCTGGGGGTGTGTGCATGAGAAGACAGTAGAAATATGTTTGTGGCTTTTTTTTTTTTAAAAAGATTTATTTATTTATGCATACAAGATCTGGGGTACAGGCCAGAATCACGGGAGGTGAGAGGATTCACCACAAAGAGCGGGGAGCAGAACAAGCCAGACTGACTGAAACACACTGCCGAGGGCAGCAGCAGGCGAGGCAGGAGAGGTCTAGCTGTGCCATGTGGGTCCCCTCCCTGGCCGGTGGCAGGGATCGAACTCGTGTTGCAGTGGTTGTGGTTTGCTTCATAGTGCGTTGCTTAACCTGCTGCGCCACCAGGGAGGCCCAGCTTTTTGTTTTTAATGGAAGTGGGAAAGTAGGATCCCTTAGCTACTGCTCTGTATGAAGGAGGGACTGGGAAGGGGATTGTGAAGCAGCTTTAGCCAATTTTGCCACTGGACCCTAGTAGGACCTTGAGAGGGCTGTGCCCTGCTTTAGTTCCTTTCTCTGAAAAGGAATAGAACTTTAAAGTCGCAAATATAAACTCTATGAGAGTAGGAACTGGGTCTCTTTTCATTCCACAGTTTTGTTAGCTCATTGCACTTGCCTAATAATTTGTAGAATGAGTGAGTAGCAGTGTCCTAGTGCTGTCTCTTACCTTGTCCCATGCCCCTGGTGGTCATTGCTAGTCAATGAGGGCCTTTTTTCCTTTCAATTTGGATGTGGCTTTTTCTTAGTTTGGTTATAACAGAAACTGGTAGTCCCTTATGGTCAGTGCCAGAGAAGAAACCTGTGTGCAGGTCTGGTTGGGTCTCTGTGTCCCCTTAATGCTCTGCTTGGGCCAGAGTGGGAGGTGTGAGGGGGTGTTCTGTGCTCTCTGGTCCTTGCTTGCCCAAAGAGTGGAGGAGTGGGTTGGAATACACACTCTCCCTGGTGGCCCTGCAGGTGGCTGCCTTTTGCTTTACCGGTGGGTGACCTGCCTTTCTTTATGGACTTGCATTTCTCATAAAATCAATTCACTGAGAGGGGCCTTTGGCCCTGGGATTTTGTAATGAAATGAGAACAATTAATGGACTTATCTGATTAAAAGTAATGTTGCTAATGATTTATTAATTATCACAAGACTTATCTTTCTGCTTTTTATTAATCAAAGATGTCCTGGAGCCCTGGGGCTCTGAAGAAGGGGAACAGCCTTGGGGAGGGGGTGTGCGCTGGGGCCCCTCGCTCCCTTGATCTTTCTCTGGACTATTCCATCCTGGGGGTTAAGCCCCCTTAGACTGTGGACAAAGGGAGATGAGAGGGTCTAGGGAGAAGCGGAACCACACTGGGTTGAGCACCTATTGTGCACCAGTCACTTGCAGTGTGGTTTGTATCCACATCCTCATTTCACACCTGCAGGGGAAGAATTATTGTTTTTATTGCCTCACATGAGGAAACTGAGGCTAAAATTGTTAAAGAATTTGTCCAAGTTACACCTTGGAAATGGTGGCACTGAAATTCCAACCTGGGTACATCTGACTCCAGAATGGATGCCTTTAACTGGGAAGGTCTGAAGAGAAGAGGAGACTTGGGCAGTACCCTGGGCCTGGCTGAGATGAGGGCGGAGTTGTACAGTGTATGTTCTGGGGCCACAAGAGGAGGGGACACCATTTTCTCTTTAGGCCCCATAGCTTTTGCTCTCATGATGACACAATTCTTACCCTGGAAACAGTTAGGAATCCCTAGGCTGGGTAGGGCATATCTGCATGGATGACCATCTTCCCCGGGTGCAGGCTTGTTCCCAGTGGTCAGTGCTGGTGGCAGTGCTTCACAAGGACAGGGGTGTATTGGTGTCTTGCAGGTTGGATAGGGTTGGACAGATGGGACTCTTTGGGGAGTGCAGTTAGGCAAGGGAAGATGAGAAAGAACAGAAATGGTCATGGTTTATTAAGAGGAGGTGTAAAGAGGAGTCCAAACTATCTGTCATTAGGAGGAGAACATCCTGAGGGAGGCAGCCATGGCAGGATGGCAGGAAGGACCACTACTGGGTTGGGGCCTAGTTGCTGGTGGCTCCTGCCTTCCAAGACCTCTCTCTGACCCTAGTGAAACCAGCAACGGATATCTTGAATGGTGAAATGCCAACATGAGATTTGTTTGTGTGTCTGTGTGTGCACGTACACATGAATAGCTGTTAATGTGTTTGAATATGTATATGTCAGAACATGTGCTCATAGGTGAGAATCTATGCATCCTAAGCACTTGAATAACTTCAGTGGGAATGTTTTATGGGTCTGCAGATGAATATGCAAACACACATTCTCATGTGTTTGGATGAGTTTGAATTGGTGTGAATGTGCTTGGGGGTGGAAATAACTGTGTTAGAATGAGTGGGAGCTCCTGAATGAGTGTGAGAAAGTGACTGTAGGTAAGTTTGCTTTACTGTCAGTCTGTCCCTGTGTGGAAGTGTGCTTGTAGGCATGCTGTGGGCTTCGGGCAATGTGAGCTCTTGCCTGGTGTGTCAGAAGAGGCAGGGGGAGCTGTGGGTGTGCAGAGAGGAGGGGGAGGGCTCGGTGGGACCCTGTGGAGAGTTGTTGAGAGTCCTGCCCTTTACGGTGCTGAGCTGAGGTGTATCCTGGACCTGAAACCAGAGCAGCACTACTCAGTTCTACGTCTTGTGAGCACTCTACCATGACTCAGCACTTCCACAGCCTTTTAGGTGACTGGACACACTGAGTAGAACTTGGGAACTCAGGGCTGCCATCTTTGGCTGTGATCAAATCAACCTCAACTCTCGCCTTGCCAGCCCTTACTGGCTCTGATGCAGTCTCTTCCTTACCTCTTCGGTGTGGGATGAATGACTGCATGACCTTTGTGGCTGAGGAGAGTCTCACAGGATTGTTGTGACATAAGACCCATGTGGTCTTGGTTCTAGGGCCTCTGAGGGAAAGGCAGGCACCCAAGGAATTGATGTTGGGTGGTGTCCTCCTTGCTCCACCTCCATCTACCAGGGCTTGGCAAAGAGGTCCTTGGTGCCTGAGGGCCCCCTTTACAGCAAATCTCTTTCCCACATATCGGTGAGCTTGGCCAAAGACACAAAAAATTGAAGCCTGGTTTCTTAGGATCACCACTCTGGTAATGCCCCACCACCTAAAACATATCCCAGGACAACAACCCCTTTTATTCAGAAGAGTGCTTAAAAAGTTCTTGAGAGTTCACCTTGTGGAGAAATAGGAGGTAGGGCAAAGGAGGCTTTGGGAGCAGGAATGTAGGGGTGTCTTGTGGAGATCCTGGGCAAGCCTGCCTCTGACTCCCTTGAAAGCCCTCTGGGTGTCTTGCTTTTTCTTACTCCATCAGGCCTCCTCACTGCTGATGGGGTGGCCCTATACCTCCCGTGGCCTGCTCTCAGCCAGCTTATTGACACAGGACCTGGAACTACTCTAGCTGGCATGGGGGTGTTCATTGCTGAGGGATCCAGTATCCACTGCAGCCCCTGGCACAGATCAATCCCCTTCCCTGAAATGCTGGCTCTGTGTGTGTGTGTGTGTGGGGGGGGAACTCCACATTGCTCTGCACCAGGTCCAGAGCGGGTGGGGCGGGAAGGGTTGCATCCGGGTGGGCCTGGCTCTCTTCAAGCAGTTGGGCTCCAGCTGCAAACTCCCAAACACATACTTTGGGAGGTCAGCCTGGCCTGAGGCTGGGGCATTCCATTATTCCGGTGACATATCTTTGAACATGCTGCAGTTCCTACACCCCAGCTCAGGCCCCAGGCCCAGCCTCAGAGCTATGTAGAAGCTAGAGGAGTGTTGGGGGAGTGCTCCAGCCTAAACTGGTCCCTAGGCAGAAACACCGGGGCCTCCCTGGTGATGGGGAGGGGGGGCAGGGGCAGCAAGGCCTGGAAGGCCGGCAGCACTGTCATTTGGTATCAGCCCTGACTTCGGCTATTTTCAAATGCAAATTCCCCAGGAGTAAAATGTGAGATTTATTTTTTTAAACAAACGTAAGAAAGAAGTATTTCATTTAAAAATAAATGAATTTAAAAAATGAGATTCTTAATGCCTGAGCTTTGGAGGCATTTTCTGTTGTTTCTTCCTACAGTGAGAAGAGGTGGGAGCCCTGGAAAAGGGGAGTCTAGTACTGGCCTCTTTCTGCTTTTTATTTTCGTTTTTGCTTGAGCTATTTATCTCTACTTCTGTTTCCATCAGCCCTACCTATCTATAAGAAGTCTTTTCCAGAGGTCTATTTTGAAGTATTGAAAATGGCAGCCCTGACAGAATGACCAGGGAAAGGATTCTGTATAAAGAGAATAGGTCTGTTTTTTAGCTGCACCCTGGCTGTTATATGTTGGGTGCCAATTGGCAAAATCCACTGGGTCCCCATTCCTCAAGCTACTGCATCATCATTACCACGTCTCCCGCCATCTGTGCCTGTGGCCCTTGCCTGCCATCTGCAAGTGCTCATGGGCATAAGGCAGCCTCACCTGTGGTTGGGAGTTCTGCTGCCTGTTGCGCTGGAGGAAAGTTGTGCTGCCTGATGCGTGTGCAAATGTACCACCGAATGGTGCCATGAGCCCCTGGCCATGCTGACTGTTTCTGTGTCCCTGGGACACGCAGCAGCTGGGAAGCAGCCCCAAACCTTATCATCACACAACTTTTAGAGTTGATTCACTATATAGTAGTGATGGTTGATTTCTTCTTTATCTTTTATTTATTTAAAAATATTTTATTTTTTATTTATGCATGCAAGAACGGGTGTCTAGGTCAGAGGTGGGGGAGGGGTGTGGGCCCGGTGAGACGATTCACCAGAGATAGAGTGGGAGCAGAACAGGTGAATCTATTGAAATACACTGGTGAGGGGAGCAGTGAGAGAGATGGGAGAGGTCTGCTGCGTCACGCAGGCCAGCTCCCTGGCTGGAGATCAAACTTACGCCACAGTGGCTGCAGATAGCTTTATAGTGCTGACTTTAACCCCTGTGCCACCAGGGAGGCCCCCATCTTTTCTTTTTTGCATTGTGTTTTATTGAGGTAACATTGATTTACAATTTTTCATATGATTTAGAGTTACAAGTTCATATGTCCTCAAATATATGTTACCATACCATATCTACTACCAAAGTACCCATAATACTCTAACACAGTCCTTTGGTCCACCTCCATTTTTGCTCTGATTTCCCAAAATCCTCTGGTAGCCTCAATTCCTCAGTTAGATTTCTAGGATTTGTTTTGGTATAGTTTTGTCTACTCCATTTTTTTCCCCCTCTGGAGTTTAAAATTTTTTTAATATTTTCTTTTATTTATATATATTTGACATCAGTTGTAATCCCCATGTATTCCCTATCACCATTTCACAAGTGCACCATCATCTCAGTCCCTCGTGCTCTTATCTGCCCTCAACCCTCTCCCCCTCCTCCCCATCAAGTGTCCCCAATTTGTCCTTGTCTTTTTTTTTCTTTATAATCCATATAGGAATGAAATCATATGATATTTTTTTTTCTTTTTCTGAATTATTTTACATAACATAATTCCTTCCAGTTTCATCCATGTTGTCTCAAATGGCAAGATTTCATCCCTTTTTATAGCTGTGTAGTATTCCATGATTTAATATATATTTTATATATAATATATATCTCACATCTTAATCTACTCATCTGCCCTTGGGAAATTAGGTCATTTCCATAACTTGACTATCATAAATAGAGCTTCAGTGAACATAGGAGAGTGTATATATATCTTCAAATTAGTGTTCTTGCATTCTTTGGATAGACACCTAGCAATGGAATCAGTGGACCATGTGGTAGATCTATTGTTAGTATTTTGAGAAACCTCCATACTGTTACCTTACAGGAGCTGGATCAGTTTACCTTCTCACCAACAGTGTATGAGGCTTCCTTTTTCTCCAAATCCTCACCAACATTTGTCATTTATTTTATTTTATGTTTTTGATAAAGGTCGTTCTCGTGGGTGTGATGTAGCATCACATTGTGGTTTTGATTCACATTTCCCTGATGAGTGATGATTAGGGTTTTTTCATGTGCCTGTTGGCATCTGTATGTCTTCTTTGGAGAAGTGCCTAGTTAGCTTTTCTGACCACTTTTTGATTGGATTGTTTTGTTGAATTGTATGAGTTCTTTGTAGATCTCGGATATTAGCTTCTTGTCAGATGTATGATGTGCAATATTGTCTCTCATTTGACTAAGCTTTTTTTTTGTTTTTCATAACTTTTATTTGTTTATTTTTTTCATTTGACTAGGTTTTTTTTTAAAGATTTATTTATTTATGCATACGAGAGCTGGGGTACAGGTCAGAGTCACGGGAGATAAGAGGGTTCACCAGAGACAGTGGGGAGCAGAACAGGCAGATCAACAGAAACACACTGCTGAGGGCATCTGCAAAGGCAGGAGAGGTCTGCTGCACCATGTGGGTCCCCTCCTTGGCGGGGGATCTAACTCGAGCTGCTGTGCTGTGGATGCTTCACAGTGCGGTTCTCAACCTGCTGCGCCAAGGCCCACATTTGACTAAGTTTTAACGATAGTTTCTTTCATAGTGCAAATGCTTTTTAGTTTGATACAGTCCCAATTGTTTACTTTTCTTTTGTTTCCTTGCTGTAGGAGTTGAGAACCCAAATATATCATTGAGGCCTATATTGTGGCTTATTTTGCTATGTTTTCTTACATGCATGTTATGTTACCAGGTCTTATATCTATGTATAAATTTATACCTATGTATTATATAAGTTTATATTTATGTATTTATACCATTTTGCGTTAATTGTTGTGTGTGATGTTTGATAGTGATCTTATTTCATTCTTTTGCATTTGATTGTCCAGTTGAAGAAAATTTCCTTTCTCCAGTGTAAACTCTAAGCTCCTTTGTTGTATTATAGATTTCTGTCCATATAAGTGTGGGTTTATTTCTAGGTTTTCATTGGTGTATGTGTACATAATCCTATCAGGTACTCTTAATTCTATAACTCTTTTGTATAGTTTGAAGTCCGGGGGTGTGATAACTCCATTCTTCTCTTTTGTCAGGATTTTTTTTTTATTAATTATTTTTTCTTACAATGTTTGCTTTCTTCCTGTAGTCCCCTTAGAATTTCTACCACCAGTTCACCTGTGCACCATCACCACAGTCCCTTGTGTTCCTCCCATCCCTGCGCTCATCCCAGTCCCTTCTTCTTCCTTCCTGAATGTCTCTGGTTGTAGTTATCTGTTCATTCTTGTTTTGTTTAGTTGTGTTTTTGTTGATATTATTACTTTTCTTTTTGTGTTCCCCTATATTCCTCCTATGAGTGAGACCATCTAGTATTTTTCTTTTTCCTTCTTTGTCAGGGTTGTTTTGACTATTCAGGGTCTTTTGTCATTCCATATAAATTTCAGTAATGCTTGTTCTATTTCTTTGAAAAGTGCCATTGAGAGGCCTCCCTGGTGGCACAGTGGGTTGGGCAGCGCACTATGAAGCAAACCGCAGCCACTGCAGCATGAGTTCGATCCTTGCTGCCGGCCAGGGAGGGGACCCACGTGGCACAGCAGACTTCTCCTGTCTCGCCTGCTGCTGCACTCAGCAATGTGCTTCAGTCAGTCTGCCTGTTCTGCTCCCCACTCTGTCTGGTGAATGCTCTCACCCCTAAAACCTCTGGCCTGTACCCCAGCTCTTGTATGCATAAATAAATAAATATTTAAAAAATGCCATTGAAACTTTGATAAAAAATGTATTGAGTCTCTGTATTTCTTCGAGTAACATTGCCATTTTTAATGTTAATTTTTCCAGTCCATATTTTTCCATGTCTTTGTGTCTTTTATTTCTTATTTTTAAAACCATAAAATTATCAAATTTATTAATATTGTATTAAAGTTGACTGAAATAAAGCATAACATAAATGAATGGTCATTTTGATAACCTTTAATCTTCATTCACTTCCCCACCCAATTCCTGTATATGTAGCAATAAACTGGAAATGCCATCTCCAGGCTTTGCATACATTCTGTGGCTTTCCATTTTCTGATGTCAACTGATTTCTAGCCCCATTCCTTTCTTCCACAACAATTATCTGAGAAATACAGAGGATCATAAGAAACTATTATGAATGTTTTTTATGCCAACAAATTGGAAAATCTGGCAGGAATGGACAAATTCTTAGAAACATACAATGTTCTAAGACTGAGTCAGGAAAAGTAGGAAACCAGGAAAGACTAATTATAAGCAAGGAAATTGAATCAGAGTTCAAAATTCTCCTAGAAAACAAAAACTGAGGGCAAAATGGTTTTACTAGTGAGTGCTACTGAACCTTCCAGAGAAACTAATACTTATCTTTCTCAATCTCTTGAAAAGAATTGAGAAAGAGTGACTGCTCTCAAACACGTTTTATGAGTCCAACACTACTATAATACCAAAAGCAGATGAAGACATTACAAAAATAAAATTATGGCAAATATCCCTGATGAATACAGAGGCAATAGTGTCTATAAAATATAAGTAAATTGAATTAAAAAACACATTGAAAGGATTCAACATTATGTTGGAGAGGAATTTATTCCATGGATGCAATGATGGCTTAATATCTGCACATCAAGCTATATATAATAATTCACTACACCAGCAAAAAGAAAGATGCAGAGAAAGCATTTGATGAGAGTCAACATTCATTTATGATAAAAACTTATTAAAATGGGACTAGAAAGAACATACCTCAACATAATAAATACCATATATACAGAACCCACAGCTAGAATCATACTCAAATGTTAGAAACTAAAACCTTTTCCTCTAATATCAGTTACATGACAAGGATGTCAGCATATTGGAAGTCCTTGTTAGAGCAATGAGGCAAGAAAAAGATATGAATAGAATCCAAATTGGAAAGAAAGAAGCGAAAGTATCATTATTTGCAGATGACATGATAATATACCTAAAGAATCCCCTAAAAACAATTAGAAAAAAATGAATGAATGAAATAAAGTGGCAGACAACAAAACCAATAAGCAAGTCTGTTGCACTGCTATATGTAAATAATGAACTAGAAGAGAAAGAAATAAAGAAAATAATCCCATTTACAGTAGCATCAAAAAGTATTAAGAACCTAGGAATAAACTTAATAAAGGAGGTAAAAGACTTCCAGAAAACAAAACAAAACTATTAAGACTTTGGTAAAAGATAAAAGAGATAGAAGACACAAGGAAATGGAAAGATATTCCATGTTCAGGGGTTAGAAGTGTTAAAATATTCATGATACCCAAAACAATATACATATTCAATACAATCCACATCTAAATTTTCAATGGCAGTCTTCAAAGAAATAGCACAAACATTTTTAAATGTATATGGAACCACAAGAGACCTTGAATAATCAAAGCAATCTTGACAGAAAAGACGAATGAGGTACATGCTCTCATACTTCAGACTATATCACAAGGCTATAAATCAAAACAGCATGGTACTGGAATAAAAATAGATACACAGACCAATGGAATAGAATTAAGATCCCAGAAATAAACTCACACTTATATGGGCAGTTAATCTACAACAAAGTAACCAAGAGTATATAATGGAGAAAAGAAAGTCTTTTCAACAAATGGTGTAGGGACTGAACAGTCACATGCAGAAAAATAAAACTAGACCATTCTTTCACATTGTCGACAAAATTTAACTGAAGTGGAACAAAGACTTGGAAGTAAGACTTGAAATCTTAAAATACATAGAGGAAAACATAGGCAAAACAGTTTATAACAGTGGCTGCAGTGATATCTTTTGCAGATTTGACTCCAGTGGCAAGGAAAACAAAACAAAAACAAACAAGTGAAAAAAGGTAAACAAATGAAACTACATCAAGCTAAAAAGCTCTTTCAGTAAAGGAAATTACCATTAAAGCAAAAATACACCCTACAGAATGGGGGAAAATACATGCACATCATATTTCTGACAAGTGGTTAATATCCAAGACCTGTAAAAAACTCATACAACTCAACAACAACAACAACAACAACTCAACAACAAAAATGGACAGAAGAGCTATCTAGATATGTCTCCAGAGAAGACACACAGATGTCCAGTAGCCACATGGAAAAAAGTTCAACATCACTATCACCAGGGAAATGTAAATCAAAGCCATAATGAGAAACCACCTCAGTCCAGTGAAAGTGGCCCATATCAAATAAACTAATAACAGTAAATACTGAGGAGGGAGACAAAATTGCCCTCTTATGTTGTTGGTGGAATGTAGCCTAGTTCAGCCACTATGGAAAACAGCTTCTCAAAATATTAAAAATAAGTATACTATATAATCCAGCAATCCCACCGTTAGGCACCTACCCACAGAATGCAAAAACACTAATTTGACGGGATATGTGTTCTCCTATGTTCATCACAGCACTAAACAGTAGTCAAATTATGGAAACATCCTAAGTGCCCAAGGACAGATGAATGGATTAAGAAGATTATGGTATATGTACACCATGGAATACTACTGAACTATAAAAAAATGAACTCTTGGCTTTGAGACAACATGAATGGCAATGTAAAGGAGATTATACTACATAATAAGTCAGAAGGAGAAAGACTGATACTGAGTGATTTCTCTCTATGTTGAATATAAACAAACAAAACAAAATGAGATAAAACTAAACCAACACAAACCCTAGAAATAGAACCACAGAATTGTGGATACTAGAAGGTGAGGGAAGTTGAGAGTTGGGGAGGAAGTCCAATGATTTAGGGTAAAGGACTGTGGGTGCTTTGCTGGTGGGTGTGGTGTGAACATCTGAGGAGGTGTGAACCTACTCCCCTAAATTATTATAAACCAATGTTACCTCAGTGAGAAAAAAAAAATCCACAAACCAAAACTCTTCCAAATCTTGTGGTTGGATTTCAGAGAGTTTTTCTCTCCTTGTGATGTCATATTCCCTTGTGATCATGAAGTATCATGTATTATGTTTTTTTTTCCATCTGCCCAGTTTGCTGCTTTAGATTTCCATATTAAAAAAAAAAAAAGCCTTAGAGGAAAATTAGAGAGTTAAATTCCTTTTCCTTTTCCTACAGGTGACGCTGTTGTTTTATTTCATCTGACTTGGTCTTTCCTGAGTCCTGTAGGTATTGAGACCTCTTTTTGTAGTTGCTGATTCAGAGGGTAGGTGAGAGACCCAGAGAAGTGCAATTGTGGTGCTGGAAATGTGCTTGGGTAGAGAGGGCTGGCTGGTATTTGTGGAATAAATAGTATTCCCCTCCGGGGCTCCAGATCTGAGACTTGGCAATCTCTTAACTCAGTGCTAGTCATGACATCGGTACTGGACCCAAGGGGTGGGGGAAATGATTGCAGTCCAGAGCACCACCTGTGATCTCTTTATCAAGGAGCCAGGATATGCGGAGCACCCAAACTCCTCTGTACGTACTTCTTCTTGGCCAAGGGGTGTGCCTCCACACTGTGTAGCTCTCCTGTCTCCAGGGCTCCTGGCTGAGCTGGCTACTCTTCTGTTTGTATCTGCCACCCCAGATCACAGCCTCCAAGTGTTTCTCTCCATCAGCCTCTTGTTCAGTGATAAGCGGCTCTCTGTCTCTTCTCTCTTTCCTCTCTCTCATCATCAATGTTGGTCTCCAAAGTCCAGGGGTGTTCCAACTTTGCCCCTAGCCACAGGACTCCAGGATATAGTGTTCCTTTGGTAAACTGTTAGTTGATCCTCTGGAGACTGAAGCAAGCGTTCTCTTCTGTTGCTATTTGCTCTGGCCACCCCTTTCAAAAGAAGATCAATTTCTTCTTCTGAGTAAAGGAAACTCATTTATTAAACACATGCTATAAACAGAATGTTTTACATACCATTTTTTCATCATCGTGAAATAGGTGCATATGTTTTCTTTTTTAAAAAATTTTTAAAAAAAGATTTATTTGTTTATGCATATAAGAGCTGGGGTATAGGCCAGAGTCGCAGGATGTGAGAGGATCCACCAGAGACAGAGTGGGGAGCAGAACAGGCAGATTAACTGAAATACACTGCTGAGGGGAGCAGGGGGCAAGGAAGGAAGTCTGCCATGCCATGTGGGTCACCTCCCTGGTGGGCTGGCGGCAGGGATCGAACTCATGCTGCAGTGGCTGCAGTTTGCTTCATAGTGTATTGCTTAACCCACTGTGCCACCAGGGAGGGCCCTAAAATAGGTACTTATGTTTTCAATGCACAGGTGAGGAAACTGAGGCTCAGGAGGTTAAATAATTTGTGTGGTGTGGTAGTACCAAAGAAGGAACGGGCTGGAGTAGGATCTGAATTCATGTCTTTGTCACTTTGTGCCTTGTTGTTTCTTTGGGACCCTCTGACACCCTATCCCCTGAGGAGAGAGGACTTCTCTGTCTTCTGTCCCAGGACGTTAGAACTCAGACTTCCCTGGGATCCTTTTGTCAAAGAGAAAGAGGTTGATCAACTTCTCCCTGTGATGGGGTTAGGAGTACAGGATGATTCACCTGCCCAGAGAGGTAGCATTTTAAAAGGAAAGGCCGAAGAAGAAGGCAATGCTTAGTTTAGAAGAAAGATGCTTTACTGGTGAAATTGCAGGTAGAAGCAATTGATTCAGATGACCTTCCCAGACTCTCAAATGACAGTGGAATTCCCCAACTTCATGGAGAACCAGTGTTTTCCTTACTGTGGGCTGGCCTCCTTTGACTGAATTCTAAGAAACTTCTTTCCACCGTTTTCCCCCACTTGGAATTCTCATTTATGTGCAAAGGCTATGGAGAAGTTAAAAAGAAATGAAAAGATGTGCAGGTCATCATTTATGTAGACAGCTGGGTCCTTGTCCTGTCTCCTGACTGGGATCCCGGTGGCCTTGGACAGTGCTTGTTAGTATTTTTGTAAAATATGTGAGTTGCATCAGTCAGGACTGTACTGTTGGCAAATGACAAAAATCCAACCGAACTGGCCTGGTGGGGAGAGGGATTGTTTCTCCATACGCCCTCCATGGGTCATGTGCCCTCTGGGCTAGAGGAGGCTTTGGAGGACCTTGGGAGGGTAGGGGAGGGGTGACCCATCCAAACCACACAGAGAGGAGAACTATTAGCAGGAAAGGGGAGAATGGCTGTTGGACAGGCCCAAGCAGTGCCACCCACCACCGCTGAGTGAGTGGTTTTCAACCTCTGCTCTGGGAAACCAGACATCTGAGGAGAGGAACTGTAACATCTATGAGTAGTATTTCCCAAAAGTCAATAAGGATTTAAATCATAGGATGAACCCGTTTATCACGTTTGTCTATTTTAATATTTGACTTTCACTTTAGTTTTCATTTTTAATAAATTCTTTTGATTTTACTGATAAAGAAGGTCTGCAAACCATTGGACTAGATCATGTCTAAGGTTTCTATTAAATTGTCAAGTGGGTTACATGCCAATGTGAATTCTTTTCTTCGAGGAGAGGCAGATTTTTTTGGTTTGTTTTAAATTTTATTTATTGCTGTTGAAGTGTTTTGACAGTATAGGGCTCCCCCCTCAGGTGTAGTCATCATAACACTCCGCCACTGAAGCACCCACAGTCCACCACCAAGACACGCAAGGACTGTCACCACAGACTCTGTGCTCTTCCTTCCCCTGTTCTTAGCCTTCCCTCCTCTCCTGTTATCTATCACATCTATCTTTTGTATGCCTGTTTTGTTTTTTCCTGATCTCTTGTTTGATTCCCCTATGTTCCTCCTATAAGTAAAACCATCTGATGGTTTTCTTTTCCCTTCTGACTTACTTCACTGAGCATAATCCCTTCCAGATCCACCCTTGTTGCTGCAAATGTCATGAGTTTATCCTTTTTGACTGCTGAATAATGTTCCATCGCATCTGTAGAGCACATCTTGATCCGGTCATATCTTTTTGGGTATTTAGTTTGTTTCCATATTTTAGCGGTTGCAAATAGTGCTGTAATAAATACAGGAGTGCAGGTTTCCTTTAGAATTAGTATTTTTGTGTCTTTTGGGTAGATTCCTAGGAGTGGAATTGCTGGATCATATGGTAGCTTCAGTTTTAGTAGTTTGAGGTTCTCCACACAGCTTTCCATAGTGGTTGGACCATTTTGCATTCCCATATGCTGGTGATTTTTTCCCTTTCCTTCTTTATGCATATTTGACATCAATTGTAATGTCCATGGATTCCCCACCACCATTTCACCAGTGCACCATCACCTCAGTCCCTCGTGCTCTTATCTGCCCTCAACCCTCTCCCTCCGCCTCCCCATCAAGTGTCCCCAATTTGTCCTTGTCTTTTTGTTTTGGTTGTGTTATTATTATTATTGTTGTTATTCTTTTCCTTGATCCTTATTTGGTTCCCTTATATTCCTCCTAGGGGAGGAACCATCTGGTATTTTTCTTTTGCCTTCTGACTTATTTGGCTGAGCATAATCC
>JAGFMF010011830.1:22795446-22837637 GCA_019455555.1 Galemys pyrenaicus | reverse complement strand
GAGTGCTGCTATAAACATAGGGGTGCAGGTATTCTTTTGAATCAGTGTTTTTGTGTCTTTTGGGTATATTCCTAGGAGTGGGATTGCTGGATCATATGGTAGCTTCAGTTTTAGTAGTTTGAGGAACTGCCATACTGCTTTCCATAATGATTGGACTAGCTTGCATTCCTACCATGCTGGTGATTTTTAAACAACTAGTTCTTCAGGGAAAATAAAACCCCCGATTGAAAATTGTTTGCCAATTTTCAAGGTCTAAATCCTTTCACCACGTATGATAGCCAGTTCCGAGCATGAGTTGAGAAGAGGTGTGCACCATCACCTTGTGGATCAGGTAGGGTCCAACTCCAGCACACCTCCAGTTCAGGTACTTGCAGGGTATGGGTAACCCTCCTTCCCTTCCTCCTCCATGCTGGCTCCAGTGCAGACATGGCAAAGGTCATCTTGTGCCAAGCATATGAAGCACACTCCAGGGACGGCAGACCCACAAGAGAAAAAGAACTTGGGTCCCAGTGATGGGGGAGTGGAGAGCCCACTTTGCTAGATGTTTACAGGAGAACAAAATAAATGTCTATTTTATTGAAGTCGTTTTGATTTTAGGGTCTCTACCACAAACTACTGAAATTATGGAATTTAATTCATTCAGGAGTTTAAAATGACAGTAAAAGAAGATGTCTGTAAGAAGTATCTGCTTCCTACCTGTGGGAAGGAAGGGGACACCAGCTTAAGGGCCTATAAGGGGAAAGGAGAAGTTGAGTGGAAGAAAATAAAGACTTTCTGTCTTAATAAATGCTGTTACCCTAATTGCTTGCAGCTTATCTCTCCACCAGGTTTCAGGTTTCTAGAGAGACCCTGATACCCAGAAAGCACACCTGGTCTCAACCCAGATACCAGAGATCTGCTACAGATCCAGGGGCTGGGCCTTTTGCTTCACAGAGATAGCAGGCTCCTCCTTTTTAAAATGTGAATAGAATTCATTCTCTTTTCCCACTTCCTGCCTTGATCCTGTCCCAGCCTGTCTTTTCCTCTGGGGATGGCATCCCTGACTGAAGTCTTAGGGTACATCCTAAGGGCTCACGGTCAGCCAACTGTCTTGTAAGGTTGGAATACTGTGAACTGTTCTTGCCACTTGACAGATGAGCAAACCAAAGCCTAGATAATCCCTCTTGCCCTTGCAGTCTCTTGCTTCCCTGCTTCCCCCCTGACTTGGGCTCTGTGACAGCAAGGGTCCCTCTGGTGCATTTGCTGCTGAAGCCTTAGCACCCAGCTGAACGCCTGCTTTGGGGCTGGCCATCAATGGCTGTTTGTTGATGCCTGAATAAAATAACCCTCATTACAGAGCTCAAGCTGGAGTCATGGTTTCCAATCTGGTACACTTTCAAATGCAAGAATTTTTGGCAGCACTTTGGAAGTGTTAAAAGATTCAAAATAATGCTAAACAAGCCAGCAGTAACCACATCAGTCACTACTGCAGTGTCCTTGCATGTCCCTGAGGCCCCAGAACAGGTCGCTCTCAACTCCAATAGTCTATGTCAATTTATTATTATTTTAAATTAGGTTTATTTGATTATATTTGACATCATTTGTAGTCCCCAGGGTGTTCCCACCACCATTTCACCCGTGCACCAGCACCTCAGTCCCTTGTGCTCCTTCTCCCTCATCCTGGTCTCTATCCCACCCTCTCCCTGAAAGATTCCTTTGGTTTGTCTTTGATCTTTTGTTCTGGTTGTGTTTTTGGTTTGTTTGTCTGTTTGCTTGTCTGTTTGTTTGTTTTTGGCTATAATTACTCATTTCTTAGCGCTCTCTCTTATTATTATTATTTTTGTATTGATTTTCCTTTACATTCCTCCTAAAAGTGAAGCCATCAATATTTTTCTCTTGCCTTCTGACTTGTTTCACTGAGTATAATTCCCTCTAGCTCCATCCATGTTTCTATAAATGATTCTAGTTTATCATTTTTGATTGCTGGATAGTATTCTATTGTGCATATGTACCACACCTTCTTGATCCAGTCCTCTACTTTTGGGTATTTGGGTTGTTTTCAGATCTTACCAATTACAAATAGTCTGTGTCAATTTAGGGATGTGTTTACTATCCTGATGGGACCTCTTAGTCACAGGCATGCTTACTGTGGGTGTCAGTGGGTGCTCTCTTTTTCTTTGATGCCTTCCGACAGCTCTTTCTACCTCTGGTCATATAACCTACTTGATTCTGAGCTCAGTCAGAATCTTCTCTCTTTTTGGAATGGAGCTGTGTCTTAAACAGGGTATAAATTAGACCAATGGTTTTCAACCTGAACTGATTTTGCATACCCTGAGGACATTCGACAATGTAGAGGCGTTTTTTGGGTTTTCACGCCTGGGGAGCAGGTGCCACTGGCATCTAGTGGGTAGAAGCCAGGAGTGTAATGTAACAGTCTACAACGTACAGGATAGCCACCTACAAAAAAGAATTAGCCATCCTCAAACATCAGTGCAGAAGTAATGAACTCTGGGCTAGAATTGCTGCTTTGGGGAATGGGAGCCTCAGCGGAAGGTGAAGTAGCAGCAATGACTGCAGGGCCTTCTGCACTCAGAACCAGCCCCTTCCCTCAGACCACATGCAGGATCCTTGCCAGGGAAATCCTGGGACAATCGCCACTGATGATCAGTCACTAATTCAGCTCCTGCTTCAAGAAGTGCTCTGTAAGTCATCCTGATTTAACACACTGTCAGTGTCATTGGTACAGCGTGCCTGCAGTCATTTGAAAATGCATTGAGATAAAAAGCTAAATAAAACAAATAAAAAGCTCCCAAACTAATTGCCCTTTGGCCCAATCGTTCCTTTTCTATGAATACAGTTAAATGAATAATTGGAGATACACATAAAGATGTTTAATGATATTCAATGTTGCTTATAGTAGTAGTCAATCAGTAGGGAGTTTTAATAGCGTACTGTGAGACAATGCTATGCATTCAGGGCTGCATTCAGCTGCAAGGAACAAAATGTGAGCACCGTGGCTTTAACAGACAAACAGACACTTTTTTTTTTAATCACCTAACAGGAAGTCCAGAAGTAGGCAGACCCAGGATGTCATTAAGAATCTGGACTCCATGTTGTTTCCTGCTTTCATTCTTAAGGTAACAGGATGACCACTGCCCCTCCAAGCACTTTAGCATTCCAGAAAGGAAGAAAGAAGGAAGGACAAAAATGCATGAATACATCTATCCCTTTATATAAACTTTTGCAGAAAGTTGTGATTTCTGCTTCATCTATTGGCCAGAACTGTGTTATATGACTGCCTCTAGCTGCAAAGGAGTCTGGGAGGTGATAAGTTTTGACTTTCCAAACTTCATTAAAATTTAGGGGATGGGGGAAGGGGCATGAGGATCTCTCAAACCAAATGGCCATTGAGTAGCCAGTCTGCTGTGTCTGCCACAACAAAAGTGACTTTAGAAATTATTAAGTTGTTAAGAAAAAATTCAGGCAATGTAAGTTTTAGTGAAAAAATGGATTTAAAACTGTAGCATCATAAAACAAAAACAAAAACCCTATAGCTTCAATATTCAAGTTCTTAAAACAAACCATTTTTAATTTCTGTTAGTTTTATTGAGATATAATTGATATATGACATTGTATTAGTTTAAGGTATCTAGAATAGTGATTTGATTGATACATGTATATATTGTAATATGATTTTCACAGTAACTTTAGCTATTGCCTTATGGTCACAATTTTTTCCTTGTGATGAGAATTTTTAAGATCTGCACTCTTAGAAATTTTAAACAATATTATTAATTATAATTATAATATTGTACACTACAATCTCAGAACATTTTTATCTTATAACAAGACATTTGTACTTTTTGATCACCATCACCCATTTCCCTACCTCTTATGTTACATCTGGCAACCCCAATCTTTTCCCCATTCCTGAGAGTTCAGTTTTTTCAGGTTCCACATATGAGTGGATTGTACAGTACTGTCTTTCTCTGTTTGATTTATTTCATTTAGTATAATGCCCTCAAGTTCCATCCATGTTGTTACAAACGACAAGATTTCCTCCTTTTTGTGGCTGTATAATACTCCACCATGTGCCACATACACATACACACACACACATACATATTCACCTTTCATTTATTCATTTACTCACTGATAGGCATGTAGATTGTTTCCATATCTTGGCTGTTTGTAAGTAATGCTACAATGAACATGGGGTTGTGCATATTTTTTTAAGATAGTGATTTTGTTTCCTTTGGATATATATCTGGAAGTGAGAATGTGGATCATATGGTAGTTATATTTTTAATTTTTGAGTTTTTCTTTTATCATAGGACAAATTTGGGTGATATACATAAAAATATTTAGGGGTGTTTCTGGGGATTTTTAAATTGTCTGCCCTCTCTCTCATGTATATAATGACTCTAATTATGTGTGTTGCTGTAGGTATGTGTTTACTCTCCCAACAGGGCCTCTATCACAGACACACTTACTGTGGGTATCAGTGGATACTTTATATCATTGTTTGATTTATCTCTATCATCTCTCTCCAACCATTTAAAACTAAAACTGTTTTGGGCCTCCCTGGTGGCACAGTGGGTTGAGCACTGCATCTGCGGCACAGCAGCGCTAGTTCGATCCCTGGCCAGGGAGGGGACCCACATGGTGCAGCAGACCTCTCCTGCCTCACCC
The DNA here is from genome assembly GCA_019455555.1 of Galemys pyrenaicus. NCBI lineage: Eukaryota > Metazoa > Chordata > Mammalia > Eulipotyphla > Talpidae > Galemys > Galemys pyrenaicus. The sequence continues at coordinate 22,832,966 of JAGFMF010011830.1, read as the reverse complement.
ACTGTTCCCCTCAGCAGTGTATTTCAGTCCATCTGCCTGTTCTGCTCCCCACTCTGTCTGATGAATCCTCTCACCTCCTGCGACTCTGGTCTGTACGCCAGCTCTTGTATGCATAAATAAATAAATCTTTAAAAATAAATAAATCTCTTTAAAAAAGTTTAAAACTAAAGGTGTTTTTTTTCTTTTTCTTTTTAGATTTATTTAATTATATTTGACATCATTTGTAGTCCCCAGGGCGTTCCCACCACCATTTCACCCGTGCACTAGCACCTCAGTCCCTTGTGCTCTTTCTGCTAAAGGTGTTTTTCTCCTTAATTCCAAACTTCAAATCTTCATCTGCCAGAGAACCTGAAGCCAGATGCTTCTCTAGACTCATGATCTGCTGAGCTGTGAGGTGGTAACCTGAGGCATCGATGTCTCAGGAGTTGGGCTGGTCTGGGGAATCTCAGAAGTCTTCTGCACTGCTTCTAGGATCCCTGTTTTGGAAGTTCACCCTTGTATTCTGTTCCCAGGATTAAAGTTTCCCTACATAAAGGTCTCTCTCAGGCTGTGATCAGTGATCAATCATTCTGCCAGAGGGAGTGGGACTCCTATGTCTCCTTGAGAGGTCCAGGCCTTTGACTGTGGGGAGAGGGAGTGAGCCCAGGAGGACTCTCCAAGGTACAAGTGGATTAATTTAAGGAATGGAAATGTGGAAAGCAGGTGGCAGGGGCTATCTTTTCAGCTTTGGCTGGGCTGCTATGAGCTGCCTGACTGGAGAGAGCCCCTGCAGCACTGAGGTATACCTTTGAGTGGTTCTGGTGTTTTACTACTGTAACAACATGCTCCTCACCTGATAAGCCTTAGCAGGAAGGGGGAAAGAATAATGGTGGTGAGACAAAGCGGCCACACCCTCAGAGCATGTCCACGCATCGCGTGCCGTTCGCCGCCTCATCTATCACTCAGCGCTCCCCACGGAGGGTGCTCGCCTTATTCCCACGCCAAATGGAGATTTCATAGGGCAGTAGGATGGTGACCTTGTGTACTCTGGACGTGTGTCATCGGGGATCAAGTGTCTCACCTGTTAGCAGTGTGTCTTGGAAAGTTACCCAAGCGCTCTGTGCTTCCATTTTCTCTCTACAGAGTGGAGATAATGACAGAGTACCACAGAATGGTTGTGGGGATTAAGTGAACCCTGCGTGAGCATTCTGTGATCTAGCTAATAGTAAACCCGCAACAAGACATCAAGCTCTATTAATGAAGTTTTTCCTATGGTGGAGGACTGTGGGTGCTTAGCTTGTGGCAGTGTCTCGGTGACTTCACCTGAAGCGGAAAATCCTACATAGTAAAGACTAAGGCAAGGATGTGAAATAATGGTACTTTGGAACACCTGCCTCTGGAGAGGGAAAAAGAAATTTTCACAGGTCACACAGTCAGAGTGAGCAAATGCAGAACCTGAATCCAGGTTTCTAGCTAAGATCTGGAAAGTTAGAAAGAGCACAGCTCCCTGAAGAAAGCAACGTTATAAGGGGAATGTGTGAAATTATCTGGGGGTAGGATCTCCCATGGCACCCCCAGGAGGGAGAGTGGGCCTTGGAAAGACAGAAGGCATTGGCTACCACGTGGACCGTGCCTTCATCAGCCTCACTCTAAGCTCCCTCAGTCTCACGTTCTTCCTGGACACAGACCAACTATCTCTGGACCATTCCAGATCTGGTCCATCCTGGGACATTAGGGATGCCTGGGCCCAAGATGAATTTGGTTTGCTGAATGAATGTAAATGTGGTATGTGAATCTTTTTTTTAATGTTTTGAGAAGATGGTCAGAAAACTAATGCTTAACCCAGAGGAAGAGTACCAGCTTATTTAGGTAGATGAGCATTTGGCTGAAATTATACCAACTCTGTTTAGCCACCAGTACTGACCGATATAAATATTATCATCAAAGACCCTTTAGAGTGACAAGGTGGTGACTCGCACTTTAAGTGACCCCTGAGATTCTTTGTTTCTGAGATTCTAGAACTAAAATCAGATTTGAGTTCTGGTTGTTCAACCTGAGGCATACACGAGGGCACGGAGGTGTCCTAGAAGCCAAGAGGTTAAATGACTCATCTGCCTAGGTGTCACATAGACCTGAACATATTTGGTTTGAAGTTAATTAACTGGTAGATAACTAAAGACATGATTTTTCTATTCACAGTTCTATCAGACTGTTTGAAAGCTTTGGCTGGGCTGCTTCTAGCTGAATGACTGGAAGGAGTCCCCAGCAGGAGAGGTGGGGTGTAAATATACTGCCTTTGCCTTTTCCCTAACCTCTTCAAAATCACCTTAAAGAAAAGATCTAGCAAATTCACATTGCATTTAACCCAAGGAAGGAATTTCATATAGTAGTATTTCATGCCTCCACTTCCTCCCCTCTGCAAACCATGGGGAATTGGTTGCCTCTAGTTGGGGCGGAGGATGCCTCTGTCTTCCCATGTGGTCTCTGGGTCTAGGTTAGGTCTTGGGAGGGGAGTTCTGGAGGTTTGCTGCACCTCCCTGGGCTCTGACACTCAGCTTTTTTCTTTTCTCCTTTTGGGTGGTGACAGTGAGATCTATTTTCCTGAAGGGACTTTGGGGCTTGGTCACATCTTTCTAAAGAGAACCCAGAGCCCCTTCAGCTCAGACTGTGTCCAGCCATCAGCAAAAGGCCAAGAGAACTGGCTGGGGTCAAGCCCAGGGCTGCCCCCACTCTGGGTACTCCCCTTCGGAGCCGGGGAGCCTCTCTGCATCCCTCTCAGAGGGCAGGCAGGCCTGTCCTGGGATGGCAGGGGACACAGGGGACTGTACTGGACCTCTAGAGAGAGCCCAACAGGACTGTGGGCTGGGGGCTCAAGCGTGGCTAGGCCTGCCTCAGGCTCTTCTCTGAGAGAGTGGCATAGTGGGCAGGCAAGGAGGATTTAGGGTTTCCAAAGCTTCCCTTCTTCTGCTGTCCTATACACCCGTGATCTGGGGTGTCATCTGAGGGCTTGGAACCTGAAGGAACTACATGGAAATGCAAGGTCCTCTCAGGAGCAAAGGGGCAGTGGTTTGGAAAGAAGGCCCCGGGGCTGACACAGACTGCCGCTTACTACAGTGTGACACTGTGTAGTTATTTAATGCTCGTGTCTCAGTTTACCCATCTGGGGATAAAAAATGCCCTGCCTCCTTGTAAGAGTTGCTAGAATACAGTATGATGTGCATCCCATAGAGGGAGCAGGACTGCGCACGACGCAGCTTTCACTGTCCTCTGTGCGGGTACCAGCTCCTGGGCCAGGCGGTATAATAAGCACGTTTAGTAAGAACATTCGGACTAGCCCAGGTGGGTTTTAACAGTAATCTGACAAGGGTGGGCACCAGGAGTCCCTGTTATTTTTTTTCCCAACATTTTAAAAGTTCAGGTTTATTAGCCAAGGGGAACAAAAAGAGGCACCTGCATAGTCGCTTGTGGGCAGGAGAGTTGCCTTTGCCAGTGCGGTAGTTGGAGTGTAGTGTGGAGCTATCAGGATTCCCTGTCTTCCAGGCGAGGCCCTTAGAGTCTCTCTGGAGCCAAGCACTCTCAGTCACAGGCAGACATTCTGGACAGTCTCATCCCTCTGCACAGCTGGGGAGAACTGCGGGCCTTCCATGAGGCGTGACCGCAGCAGGCCAGGGCTCACTGTTAGGGCATGAGTGCCCTGTTCAGAGCTGGGCAAGGAGGCACCTTACCTTGCCAGTGCCTCCTCCTCACATTTGCTTCCTTTCCCAGCTTTGGCAAGGAGCGCCAGGCCCTTCTGAGGCAGCTCCTGGACACACCAGAGTCTCTCCTGCTTGGGCTCCTGGTTGGGTTTGGCTGTGATGTCAGATGGTGGCAGCATGGGAGGAGGCGATACAGAGAATGACAAGCAGACAGTGGATGCGCTTTCCGATTCCCCACCTTTGCTCAGGCCTTTGCTGCCACCCAAATGCCATCTCCAGCCTTTAAAGCCTCGTCATGGTGCAGGCTCAGTACCAGCACTGCCTCTTCCATTTGCCTTCCCTGCTTTCCTGGCAGAGGGCATCTCTGGGCTCCCATCACAGACTTCCTACTTGGACCTCCTCAGCATGTCCACGTCCAGCTCACACACTTCCTGCACATAGCAAGACCTCCTAGAGGTCAGGGGCTACTGAACCCGCCTCCCACCCTGTCCAAGGGGTTGTTTTTTAGCTGGAAACTCATCAGGGGAGCAGGAGGGGCAGGGACTAGAACACAGAGTGGCTTCCCCTACTGATGCTGTTTGCCATCCCAGAGAACGTGCCCTAGCAGTACCATGTCAGGGCCAGTGACCACAGCTGGGCACCTGAGGAAATGTCTTCTCCCACTCCCAGGACCCACTCCTGCCCTAGACTCTGCCCATGGGCCCCAGACAGGGGCACTGAGGTGTGTCCCAGTCTCCTCTGTAGCTCTAGCCGTAGCTGATGGGAGCTGACAGGCGGCCTAAAAACACGCAGCAGCCTGACGCCCCACTAATCTCCGCATCATCTGTGGGCGAATGTTTCCAACAGAGGTGGAGGAGACGATAAAAGGAGCAGTGTTCCTGCACGCAGCGCTTCTAGTGAAGCGTGTTTGCATGGTGATTCACATCAGCACATTTTTAATATCCATAAACCCAGGCCGGCAAGGATGGGAGCAACTTTGTGCCAAGGCTCCTGGCTTTGCAAATGTTCTGGACTTAGGAGAGAACGGCCAGGGAGCAGGCAGGCGGCTGTCTTGCTGGCTAGATTCCCCTGGGCTTGCTGTGTGCCAAATGCAATGTCCATGCCATGAAGCACCCGCCCCTGTGTGGTGAAGCCTGTGGCCAGCTCCTCAGAGGTGCCACACCTAGGCAAAGACATCCAAATAGTTGCTCCTGGGGTCTGCTCCCCCAGCAGTGTTCCTCACCCAGAGTTGGACTAATAGCTTTCCACAGCTCAATTGAGGTGCCTGACAGTTAAAGGACTCTGCTCCCAGGTGATGGTGGGTGTCCAAGATGCTGCCCACAGGCCATCCTAGGCATGATGAGGGCTCCAGGAGTGATCCAGGAGGCAGCACGTAGTCTGTCAGTTTTTCCATAATGTTCTCAGAAATGTTCAAGATGCAGAAGTTGTTATCGAGAATGGTAAAATGTGGTCCATGGTCTCAAGGATCACTGAGGCCAGTGGGAAAATAAAGACCAAGAGAAACAGAATGAACAGCTGCAGAACAATGTGTGGTCTGGACAAAGAATAGCCTTGGTCCTTGGATTCAAGCAATGAGTTGCCAACCCCACTGAGATTATGAGAAGGCTTTGTGGAGAGAGGGAAGGGTCACTTTCCAATGTTGAGGAGGAGGAGCAGGGCTCAGTTACTGCAGGTGGGTGGAACCAGATGGGACCATTGAACTTGAGTATAGCTGATAGCTGAGTAGAGACCCTTGAGTAGCTTGGGAAAGAAATGGTGCTAAGAGAGTTTTCAGTCTAAAACTCTGAGCATGGAAAGGTAGAAGAAGGTTGTTTCATGTCATGGGTTAAAGTTCAATATTGTTAAGGTGTCAGTTCTATCCATAATTGTTACCGGGCTGCAGCTGGCAGGAGGAGTGGTCTCTGGCTCCCTGCAAGATAGTGCGGCAGTCTTTCCTCAGAAACCTTTTATATAGCAGTGTGCTGCCTGGATCGTGGAATGGACCAACTGGGTGTGAGCTGTGGGTTGATTGACACCAGGACTCCATCTCTCAGCACAAGTTAGTGATAGCAGAGCCCCTCTTGTAAATTACACTTCCTAAATTCTGGAACAGGACAAAATGGACCAATCAGGTGAAGGCAAAATGGACCAATCAGGTGCAGGAAAATGGACCAATCAGACTGTGGGGGGGGCACCTTGAAAGTGAATATAAGGCTGGGTCGAAGGGAGCTTAGGAGGCATTTTGAAGAAAGAGGGGATTGGGAGGAGAGCTGATGGGGATTCGGAGTGACCTGGAGGAGCAGACAGAGAAGCAGCAGCCCAGAGGAAGAAGAGCTTCTGCAAAGGAAGAGGAGAAGATGGTTCCAGCCTTCAAAGAAAGGAGGGAAGCCTCCAGCAGCCGCCCTCTGAGGAGAGAGAGAGACTGGGACTCAGTCCTGGCTGTGACACTGACTGGAAGAAGCACCAAAGGCCCTGGGCCTGGTGTCTTAAAGAGCTGTTTATTGGTGGCATAAACCAACAACTCACAAAAGCTGTAACACTGGGTGTTCACTGGAACACCGCCTCTACAGGCCCATAGTAGGCTGTTGCTACTGGACAGTGCTGCCTAGAACTGGTGACTGGTCACTGCCAATGCTGATGCTGTCCGGATGAAGCAGCTAGCCTCTTATAAGTGCTCTCATTTCCTCCTATTTGTAAATAAACCCCATGACTGTTGTTCCTGTAGCCTGAGGTCCCTTGCAATTGTGCGCGTGGGTGAGAACCGATAGACAGTGACTTGTATCGGACACTGTCCTTTGATAGGCTATAGCCCCTGTTGCTATAGCCCTGGATTCTGGTTTGTGGTCTTTTGGCCTCCAGGGGCTTTTTGGGGGCTCTCTGGCCTTGGGCCCTCCTCTGGCCCCTGTCTCAATCAGAGCCTCCTCCCCTGCTCCCCTGTTTCAGTATTGATGAATTAAGCCCTCATCAATTTTCCAATAGATTTTTTGAAAATATTGATATATTGAGTCTAAACTTTAATAGTAAAGCAAAAGACCTAGACTAGTCAATCTTAAAGAAGGAAAAAAATATTAGAGGATTTCACTACCAGATTTTAATACTTACTACAGGACTGCAGTAATCAGAGCAGTGTAATATAATGATAGAAAAATAAATCCATGGAATAGAAAAACACACAATGTGGTACCTTGATTTATAACTAAGGTGCTACTACTTTTCAGTAGGGGAAAAATGGGGTTTGCAAAAAAACAATGCTAAAGTCATGGGAAAATAATAAACCTTGATCCCTACCTCATGCCATATAAAAATTAATGTAAGCTAGAACATAGACCTAAATGTGTAAGGTTAGTAAAAACAACTTCCAGAGGAAAATATTTTCATGACAGTGGGATAGGAAAACAAAAATCACCAAAAAGCATATTTGTCAAGAATCCATCATTTCAAAAGCAAATAAACAGATCTTAGATTGGGAGAAGATATTGACACTACATATATAACAAAGGACTTTACATTTAAAAGGGCAGGTTTATTATAAAAAGGGGCGGGAAGTAGAGGATGCTTGCACAGTCACAAGCAGGCAGAAAGAGCTACCCCTGAAAGGGACAGATTGTTCAGAGAGACCTGCATAGTTACAGGAGGCAGCCTTGGGAGGAGAGCTACCTCTGCTGCTTTGCAAAGGGAGAGGGTTGGTGAAGAGAAACACCTGCATAGTCATAGGCATATAGGAGATCTGCTGCTTTAGAATATTTTTAAAAAATTCATTTATTTATGCATACAAGAACTGGGGTACAGGTCAGAAGTATATGAGGGGTGTGAAAGGATTCACCAGAGACAGAGCAGGGAACAGAACAGGCAGTGTACTGAAATACACTGCTGAGGGGAGCAGCGGGCAAGGTGGGAGAGGTCTACTGTGCCATGTGGGTCCCCTCCCTGGCTAGAGGCAGGGATCAAACTCATGCTGTAGTGGTGGCAGTCTGCTTGACAGTGCATTGCTTAACCCATTGCACCACCAGGGAGGCCCCTGCTTTAGAATATTTGATGAGTCTTTTATATCAGTAACAAAAAGGCAATACTATTTAAAAATGAATGAAGATTAAATAGATATTTCTCAAAAGAAGATCCTCAAATGACCATAGCATATAAAAATTTTCACATCATTACTCACGTGGGAAATGTAAACTAAACCCCAAATGACAACTCTCTATACACACCTGCATCATCACCGTGCCTAGCAAATCAACCAACAGATACACAAACAATCAATAACAACTCAATTATGTGGAGTGACTGAAACCTCCTGCACTTGTTGGTAGGACTGCTAACTGGGTCACCCACTTTGGAAAACTATTTAACATTATCTGTAACTGCTAAGCATATCATATGCATGATCAACAATTTTACTCTGAGCTATTTACCCAAGATAAAGATGGGTATGAGGATGTTCATGACAGCTTTATTCATAATAGGGCAAAACTCAAAAATTCATATAATGGAATGTGGAATACTACATGTGGAAAATGGAATAAACACATGTGGAATACTACATGTGGAATAATGGAATAAACTACTTTTTCACATAGCAACATGGATAAATCTCACAGACATGATCTTAGGCAAGAAAAAAGTTAGAGATAAAAGAGTACATCACTAAGATTTGTATGAAAGTGAAAGAACAAGAAAAACTTCTCTATGGTGACACCAATAAAAAGAATGGGTAGCTCTTTTGGTTGGGGAGTATAGCTGGGTCTGGGCTTGAGAGGGCTTTCTGGGATGCTAGAAATGCTTAATATTTTGGTTTAGGTGGTGGTTCTAATGTGTAGGCAAAGGTAAAACATCAGGGATAAATGGACTGATAACCCCAAGCCTTGAATTTCCAACCACAAACTGCAGGATGACATTTTGGGCCTTATGTGTAGGGGTGATCTTCATGCTTGTCCTTATGCCAAATAGATGATCCTGTACTCTGCTGAGATGTTAGATTATTTCTAATTATTATAGAGATTAGTTTTCTTGATTCCTCGACGAGCACCTTAAACATGTTAATAGGTGATATCCAATTACTGTCCTCCCAAAGATTTATAAGTTTGTCCTTCTGCCTCCCATGTGAGAGTGGGTAAGTACAGAACCCATCATGCCAGGATTTGGGGTGACCCACCCACAGCGCCCTTCACAACATTGGGGATGGTGGCATCTCCACGCATAAGCAGGACCTGTGAGGCAGTGAGGAAATCAGGACAGGATGCTGGAAATGCATTTCTCACATCAGTGTTACATTCTGAAAGCTACTTAACCCCTAAAAGAAAGTGAGCGCTGGGCCTCTGCGCAAAATGATCATTTCTGGCAATTATCCAAGAAGAAACAACAGGTATTGGCAAGCATGTGGAGAAACTGGAATCCTCGAACACGGTTGGTGGAAATGCATTATGGTGCATTTTCTATGGAAAACAGGATGGAGGCTCCTTAAATATTAAAAAGAAGACTAGAAATATCACTTTGGGGTATTTATTCAAAAGAGTTGAAATCAGGATCTCGGTGAGCTATGAGCACTTCATTTTCACTACACCAGCACTATTCACAATAGCCAAGATGTGGAAACGATCTAAATAGCCATGGACAGATAATGGGATAAAGGAAAAATGACCCCCACACCTCCCGACACACCTCCTTAAAGGTGTGTCCTTATTCAGGCTTAAACTGAGGCTCCTTATTCAGCCCCCCGAAAAAAGGAACTTTTGTAAAATGGCAGTAGCATGAGGACATTATGCTAAGTGAAATAAACCAGTTTCAGAACAAAAACAAAACCAAAAACTACATGATTCCACTTAAATGAGGTGCTTGAAATAATCAAATTTATAAAATCAAAGAACGGAATTGTGATGGCTGGGGACTTGGGCGGTGGAAAATGAGGAGCTGCTCATCAATAGGCATCATTTCAGTTAAGCAAGGTGACTGAGTTCTGGAGGTGTGCTGTACAGCACTGTACCTACAGTCAACGATACTATTGTACACTTGAAATTTCGTTAAGATCTGAGCTTGTGCTCTTACCACAACGAAAGCATTCACAACTTTTTGATTTTAAGGGGACTCCAGGAAAAACAACATTAAGTGGCCCCTACTCTTCTCATCTAAGGTCTCTGGGAGTTGGGAATGTGAAGCTCTTGGGCTGCTGACATTTGACTGGGAGTGTCTGGTTGGGTGGGGAATAGGACGATGGCTCCGCGCCACCACCCCCACCACCCTCCCACCTACAAAGGGAAAAATAAGAACCAGAGGCTCAGGCACTCCAGGGAGGTCTGCTCCTGACAGCTTCCTCCCGGAACAATAAGCTGACACTGGATAGTCTGCAATCACCCGCCAGTTACTCTTCCTGTCCTGGTTCAATCAGCTTGTCAGGGCCTGGGAAATGAGGTGAGGTCTCTGGATGTGCAGGTTCCGGTTGGACAACCTCAGAGCCCCTAAATGCATTCCAGCTCCCCAGGTTCTGAGCCGACTGCTTTGCCTGCCTGTGTTTTAGAGGGATGTTTAAAAAAAAGTATGGCCAACTGAGCTAGTTGGTTTCAATTTCCTTTGCTTAAAGATGTCATGGGTTGTGTTTATGCTGGTGGTCTCCATTGCTGGGGTGGCTATAGTCACATGCTTGTTGGGAGAGAAGGGTGACTGCTGGAGAATGTCAGCCTTGTACGACAGTTTAGTCCTCTCTTCCCAGGGCTGTTTAACTTTTTACAGCGTATCTTCCAAATCTCTGTCTGCTCCATCCTGACTGCTGGAGGCACAGCAGTGGAGGGACAGTCTGTACCCTCAAAGCAGGATGGAGAGGAATATGCTTAAATCACAAGCAGTAGTAGTGATGTGTGACAATGGATGGGGTGAGAGAAGACTCCTGCCTCTCTAGTTAGTGGGACAGAACTGTGTACCATTGCAAAGGCAGAGATCAGCTGTGAAAGTGGGGGGGGGGCAGAAGAGTGCAAATGAGGCTTAGGTGCTGATGTTTATGTCTCCTGTTGGTTGCTGCCAATCAACAAAGGGTTATCACTTTGCTTTTGTACTTGTAGGATTTGTGCCTTGATTTTCTCTATTTCTTTACATAATCCCAGAGTCTTCCTAGAAGCCTTAAGACCACTCTCAACTCTAACAGCCTCCTTGTACTTCAAGGTGAAGGTGTGGCTGGGTTATGCTGGCAACTGGCTCAGCCGTCCAGTTGGACCCGTCCCCTCCTGCAAGTGATTGGGAGCACGTCTGTGGTTCAGGCTTCATGGTGCCTCCCAGAGGATGGAAGCTCAGGGTGGGATGAGAAGGGGCTTTGCAATTGTATGAATGAGTTCCATTCTAGAACTCTCTCTCCTAACTCATGGGCTGGTATTTGATTCATGCTCCCTTCTCCTTTGTTGAGTAGTAGACTGTTCCTGCCTGGACATAGCGTATTAGAGGAAGTTGAATTTGGAGGCTACCCCAAGAGTGGTGCAGGTTGCAAGGAGGAGGACAGGGCATCTTGCAGGGGGAAGACTCTCAGATCCTGAGGGTCAGGAGGCAGCGACTGGCTGTCCCTTCCCAGTACACTGGTGTCAAACTGTTGTTCTAGACTCTACCCTCTCTTCTTGCCTCTCCTCTTTTCTTTCTTTCCATTCCCCTTTCTTTCTTTCTCCCATCAATCCCAACTCTGCACAGGTATCCCATCTTTTCTAGGTCTACCCAGCCCAGAGGCAGCAGTGCAAGCATCTTTCCCCATTCATTCATTACTAGCATATTTTCTTTACATCCGTCATCATAGTTATAGTAACTGCTTTAAACATGGGTCTCCCCTAATTGTCTTCTCTTGTGAACTGGTCATGTATTCCAGTTCTTCGTATGACAAGTAATATTTTTTTATTGCATCCTGTACATTGTGGGTGTAATCTTTTGGAAATACTGGTCTTTGTCATATTCATGGAAAATGTTGATTTTTTTTAAACTGGTCATTAACTTGGTTGGCGTCAAGCTGCAACACAAATCTTGGCTGAGTTTTTCTGTCCCTAGCTGGGCAGTTTAGAGTCCGCTCCAGAAACTGATGGAGTTTGGGTATAGAATTCAGATTCCCCTTTCACTTTCCAGCATCTAAGTTTTCCCTGAGTTTGTCCTCTGGTTCTTTAAGCCAGAAAAACAATGAATTTTCTATGTGAGCTTTAGTTACCCAACACAGTGCTCACTGCTCAATGTCTTCTCAGCTGACTTCAATTTGTTTCCAAGGAAAAACCATAAAAATGTGCCCTATTCTTTCTTCCAAAGGTTAACTCCCTTTCAGAATCTCCCTGTTTTTATTCATACTTTAGGGCCTGTTGATAGTTGTATTTCTTTTGATTTTTGCCCAGAGTTAATAATAGTTATTATCACTGGGAGGTTTGTTTCAATAGGAGTGTAGTTTGCCATAAAGTAGAACTCCTGTTTTTTTATTTCACCATTTTTAGAGTGTGGCTTTCTTTTTCAAGATTGTCTCATGGTGGCAAAATGACTGCTGTAGTTCAAGCCATCATGTTAACATTCCAGGCTAGAAGGAAAAAGGAAAGGAAGAAAAGGCAGTGGGTACTTTCCAGCTGTGTCAGCCGTCCTTTCAAGGGTGTTCCCATAATTATCCCCTAACGACTTCTGCCATCATTCAGAACTTAATTTCAAGGTTATAAGTGAATATAATTATTAAGGTGGGTACATTGTTATGAATACATTTAATAACAAGTCAACTCCCGGAACATTGGAAACACTCCATAAATGTTGGTTTTAATCTTGCTATAAGTTTCCCAATAGATACCACACAGGGAAGGATAGGAATCCTGAAGAGAGACAGCTATACTAGTTAGGAATAAAGGGGTGAGCCAAAGCTGAGAGAAACATAAAGCTCAGGAAAGGAGTCCCAGACAGGAGAGACTTGACAGGGGAAAGGCTTGATGCTCAGCCTGTAGTGTGTAGGGACAACTAATATTCTGCATAAAGCACAGAATGCTGAGTGAAGAGGCGTGAGAGGCGGTCCGGACTAGGACCAGTATCTAAAAAAGTGCCCAGCACATAGTGGGAGACAATGCGTGGTCAGCAGCAGTTAGGTTGTGGCAACACCCCACATGCATGCATGCAGTCACGCGCGCACACACGTATTTGCATGTGCCTACCTGAGATTTACTTAACTCTGTGGGCTCCTGTGGGAGGAAAGCCTGGCAAGAGGCAAGCTAGCAAGCCCTGGGCCCCGAGCAGTGCAGACCTTTCCCTCACTGGGGTACAGGGCAGAGATGCAGCATTGTGGGTTGGATGTTTACTGTGACCCCTTGAGTGATCTGGACCTCCCCACCCCCCCATAACTTTTCCAAGATAGGGGCTTTGAGAAACATACTTGACAAGCTTGTTCCAACCATAAGACAAGAGCTCATAATGTGAGTAGTCAAGAGTGGGCTGTCTGGGGCTTTTCTAACCTCTTTCCCCCGTCACATCAATCCCCAAACTCCCAGATCTCACTGGGTATGGACATGGAAGGAGTGGATGCACCTGTGTACCAGGTGTGCTTGGGTCTGTGGGTTTTCACTCTGCTTCTTCCCCTTACCTTGAGGGCAAAGCACCCCACGTGTCATTCAGGCATTTTCTTTTCCTGTCTGATTCTCTTTGCAAGGTGATCACACTTTCTGTTTCTCTTGACTCTTCTCTGCAGTATTTTGCTCAATTCAGTTCAGTCTAGTTCACATTTATTGCATACCTATGAGGTGCCATGGCCCTGTCCTGGTGTGTGTGTGTGTGTGTGTGTGTTGTGACTGTGTGATACAAGAAAATAATAAATCTGCCTTGTCCTCCCTTTTACTGTGGAGAAATATTCTGTTATGGGTAATGTGCAGTTTGGACCAGTCTTTTACTTGTGGGTATTTAGGTTGTTTCTGGGTCTTTAATAGTCACATGCCACTGTATTTTGCCTGGATGTGCCCCCTTGGCCCATAGCTGCACATGGTGGATGACTCTGAGGGCCTGTCAGTGAGAGCAATTGCCAGGGAAGTCATTGACAAGCTGCCCTATGGCCAACTGGGCCAGCTTACACCCATGTACAATTGAGCTGTGACCATCACATCTATTTCCCCATATTCTCATTAACACTTGACCTTACCATACATTTAAAATGTCATCAAAGAAGTAAGGAGAAGGAAAATAGATGGGAAGAGTTTGTCAAATAGTCTATTAAGGAAACAGAGCTAAAGGCCCACCAGGTGCTCACCACAATAAATAGAAAGATCCACAACAGGCTCATGACCGCAGGACAAAGAGAAGATCCTAAGCGCAGGTACAAATCATCAGCAACTGGAATAGCAACTGACTTCTAAATGGCAATCCTAGAAAAAGGAGGATTAAACATGTCTTCCATTCCTTGGGGAAAATTATTTCCAACCTAGAATTTTATACGCAGCCCCATTAGTCTAGTGCTGTAGAATGAAGATATTTTCAAATATGTAATTCTCAAAATACTTAACACCACTTGACCTTTCCCATATAATTACTAGAGTATGTTTTTCACTAGAAAAAATTATTAAATCAAGAAAGAAGAAGTCATGAGGTCTAGGAAATGGGGAATTCAACCCAAGACAGAAGATGAGGTAATCTCCAAAATGATGGTGACAGGAAATTTTAAGATAATAACCATTTAACCAGCCTAGAGACCAAATAATCAAGATTGGAGCATGCACCTTTGATAAAGTAAAACTAACTCAAAACCAACGTCATTATAAGAAAAAAAAATGTGTCCTTATGAGCTTGTTCCCTGCAATCCATGTAATCTTAAGGAAACTGAGCTCCCCAAGTCAGGGACTATCCATGTTTTGCTTAACTTTAAAATATTTTCTTAAATTCCATTTTCAAATTCCAATTGATTTGGATTTCCAATCCATGTAATCTTAAGGAAACTGAGCTCCCCAAGTCAGGGACTATCCATGTTTTGCTTAACTTTAAAATATTTTCTTAAATTCCATTTTCAAATTCCAATTGATTTGGAAGTTTTACTTTCACTGTAGTGGTTGCTTTTATTATTATTATTATTATTTTTGCTGTTTCCTTGTTATTGCTCAGTCAGTTTAAACTACTTCTAATTATTTTTTTATATAATTTTTAAAAATTTACATATATTTTACATCAATTATAATCCCCATGTATTCCCCATCACCGTAACACCAGTGCACCAGTGGTTGCTTTTAAAGTTAGAAATGTACCTTTACTGTTTCAAAGTCATCACCCTCCTTCCATCTTCCGTGGTGCATTATTTTTGTCCACTAACTTAGTTCTAAGTTGTTTTTTATCCCAATATGATCAATTATAATCACTTAGTAGAACTGACATTTGCTTACCACTTACATGTTTACTGTTTTCTTTGTTCTCAGTTCCTTTTTGTATCATTATCTCATTTTTGGAACCATTTTCATTCTTCTTTTGGTCCTTTCATGAAGGCATGTGGCAGTAAACTCAGTTCTTTGAGAAACGATTCCTCTTGTTCTTGTTTTTATCCCTTCAGCTTTACTGAAGGATGACTGACACTTAAAGTTGTGTGTATTTAAGTTTATAACCTGATTATTTGATATATGTATACATTGTGAAGTATTCGCCATCATTAACTAATTAACATATCCACAGCCTCACATAGTTACTATTTGTGTATGTGTGTGGTGATACCACTTAAAATTTATTCTCTTAGCAAATTTCAAGTATACTGCTAACTATAGCCACATTGCTAGATATTAACTTTCCAGTATAACTGAATTACTGAAACTTTCTACATCTTGACCAAATTCTTCCCATTTCTCTCTCTATCCAGCCTGCAGTGACTACAAATCTATTCTGTTTCTATGAGTTTGATTGTTTTAAGTGAGGGTATTTAAGTGAGGGGTATTGTGATTAATGGTGGGATTGTGCAATATTTGTCTTTCTGCCTATAGGTTTTTTTCACTTAGGATAATGCTCTTTAGGTTCTTCTTATTATCACAAATTACAGGATCTTTCTCTTTTTTAAGATTGAACAACACTCCATTGTGTGTATATATATATAAATATATATATGGTATCTACAATTATAATGTACCAGATATATATCACATTTTTATCTATTCGTCTGTTGACAGTATTGTCCCTTACACTTGATTGAGCATTAAGTTGAGTTTTAAACAGTAAGATGTTATTTGAACATTAAGATGTTATTCTATTAATAGCCTCTGGCTTTAATTGCTGTGGTTGTTTGTCTGCTTGTTGTTCTTTTACACATGAACTGTCTTTTCCCTGTAATCTTTAAAAAAGATCTTTCCTGAGTCTTCTGCAATTTCACTATGATATGTCTACATGGGAATTCATTTTTACTTATCCTGTTTGGATTTCTTGTGATCCATGAATCAGAAGGTTCAAGTCTGTCGATTTTGAAAGATTCTTAGCCATTTTTTTCTTCAAAGATAGCCTGTCCCTAAATTAGAGTTTCTTCAGGAACTCTAATTAAATGTAGATTTTATTCCATTCTCCCTGTCTTTTGGTGTCTCACATTTTTCACCTCTTTATCTCTGGGTCATATTATAAGTAGTTTCTTTAGCTCTGTCTTCCTGCTTATAAATTCTCTGTTCAACTATTTAACTAATTGTATTGGGTTTAAGTTTCAGTGATTTTAGTTTCCATTTCAAGAAGTTTCATTTGCTTATTTATTTTTCAAATAAGCATGGTCATGTTTAATAGCCTCTGTTCATTGCTTGAGTTTTTATATCCCTGTTTTACTTTGTTTCACATTTTAAATTTAATTATTTCATATATTGTATCTGACTATTCCATGTCTCAAGTCCTCTTGGGAATAATTCTACTTCTGACGATTTCTGATGATTCCCACTTGTGTTTCTTTAAAGGAGACTTAAAGACTCCTTTAAGTCGGTGGAGAATCTGAGGACATGGCCTAAAGGTGTGCTCTTCCAGGTGTTTGCCTCTGTCAGGTGTCACGGAGCAATAATGATCTGGGGACAGCTTTCATTTCTTCACTTGGGGTTCCCTGAACAGACTTAGCCGTTTGGATTTTCAGGAAATGTGATTTTGACCCAGTCCTCCTGTGGCTGAGCTATGGTTACAGATTGTCAGTGGACTCTATTTTTTTTTTTTTGTCACACTTGAATCTGAACCTAAGAGCAAACCTGGAGACTCAGACTGTTGCGTTACCTTGTTTCCCTTTGAAGGTGTTCAGATTTCCCCCTCGTGCATCCTTTCACTGAGGGTGTAGCCCTTCATCGACTCAGCCCCTGCATGTGGCTGGAGAGCAGGGGATCCAATCACAATTATGCCTAAAGCCTTGTCTGCTTGGTTGTCACTAAGCCTGGGACTCCGTGTCCTGGCGTCAGCAATGTCTGGGAGCCGTCCTGGTGCAGCGCAGGCGCCTTGGCCTGGAGTCTCCTCTTCTTTGATGTTTAGGGAATCCTTGTAATACTCCAAGTTCAGTTCTGTCTTTAAAAAGATTGTTTGGGGCCTCCCTGGTGGCAGCGGGTTGAGCTCCGTACTCTGAAGCATCTGCAGCACAGCAGTGCGAGTTCAGTCCCCGGCCAGGGAGGGGACCCACATGGCGCGGCAGACCTCTCCTGCCTCGCCCGCTGCTGCCCTCAGCAGTGCGTTTCAGTTGATCTGCCTGTTCTGCTCCCCACTCTGTCTGTGGTGAATCCTCTCACCTCCCGCGACTCTGGCCCGTATCCCACCTCTTGTGTGCATAAATAAATAAATCTTTAAAAAAAAAAGATTGTTTGATATGTTTTACTTGGTACTTTAAAAAACAAACAAATAAACAGAGGTTATTTCTTAGAATATTCACAACATTGTGAGGAGTAGAAGTCTCTATCAGGATTTCCGATTATGAGTCGGGTTCACATTACATCTGTAATTGTTTCATGTTGTAAACACATCACTCAGCCTATTTTAGCTCTGCAAATTGCTCAGACTTTGTTTCAGGCTCCACGCTGAGCATGGCTTTCAGCTACAGGTGCCCGCCTGTGCAGACCCACCCCAGTCCCCTCTTCCGGTATCGCCCCTGTTCAGCTCACAGGTGATGGTGAGCTCAGCTCCTCAGCTCAGGGACGTGTCCTCCCAGCCTCCCAGCTGGCAAGCTCCTGCGCTTGCCCCGCCCCTTTCAGTCTCTGATATGTGGGCCTTGGTTTCAGGGCACTGTGTCCTTGCTGAGTGCCTGCCCTGCCCCCATCCACACCTGGGGCCCAGGCCAGAGCCTGCCCAGCACTTGTGATTTGTTCTTGGGGTTGTTCTTTCTTAGAACGCTTCTAAAAAAGACACCTGTTCACTTTCTACTGCCTGTGGAACTATAGTGTGAATGAGCTTACCTGACACTATCAGAGTAACAGCCAGCACTTTCTGAGTTTCTACATGAAATTCATTGATATTCATTGAGACCAAACTGAGAGCAGAGATGAGAACATTTACGCTATAGATCAAGATATAGCGGGGAGTCTTGGGCTGGCCAGGGGTTACTGAGATGGGGTGCAGGGTGACAGGGTTTATGAGGGCTCTGAGAGCTTGGAGAAGGAAGTCATCAGTGGCAAGGAAGGGGGACAGACATTCATCAGTCAGTCAGTCAATCAGTCAACAAATACTCCCTGGGCAAATACAGTGTGTCAGGCTTTGTGCCGGGTGCTGAGGACACAGAGAAGAATGAGGACTGACCTGAGGAAGCTAGAAGAGCCCAGCGTGAGGCAAATCTCTGCATGTCACCCAAGATCCAACTACTCTAGTCCTTCACTGCATTTATGAAGTAACTGAGACCCAGAGAGGGGAGGAAACAGACTCAGGAATTCTCAGCAAGTACTTTCATCACAGAGATGTGTGGACAGCCACGAGGGAAGAGTGTCTGAGGAGAGGGAGGTCCTACATTCCTCCAGTCCCTTGGAAGTCACCTGCCCACAGGTTGGGCGTGGAGGCCTACGGTCAGCTCCATGCTTTGCTTCCCCCATGGTCCTCTGCAGCTCCTACAGGCTGCTGGGGCTGGGTTTGTGTGGGGATCCCTCCACCTCCCCTCAGTCCTCAAGTAAGGAAGGCCACCGGTTGAGAAGATCTTCCTGCAGTGTGAGGCTGGGGTGGGGGTGGGGTCAGGGCTTCCTCTCTCATCCCCTCAGAGACACATGGGACAGAGCTGTTCTTATCAGACTCCAGCTGTGGCTGCCTTGGGGTTGCTGGGAGGTGCTGGGGCTTTGAACGAGGCTCAGGACGAGCTGACACAGCCCAGAGGAGATAATTTCAATCTGCAACCTCCAGACTGAGGAAGAAATATAAACACAGGCTGCTGAGCCAGCAGCCATGGGGGTGGGGTGGGCGATGGGCATCCTGTGAGCTAGCCCTGCCCATTTTGAGGGCAGTTGGGGTTGATGTCCTGTGTTCTGGCCCTTCACAGACATGTGAGGGAGTTGCTGCTTTGGCTGTGTGCTCCCTGCAGACCAATGTGTTCTCTGTGAGCCTAACTGGGGACATGGCCTGAGCAGTTAACAGGGAGGTAGGCAGAGGTGCAGGCCGACACCAGCCAGGGCTCCCTCCAGCTCTACTCCATCTCACCATTGTGGGCCACCCTTCAGCAAGGGCACTTGATTTCTCTATACCTCAGTCTTCTCATCTGTAAAATGGGACTGTGTTAGAACTAGCCTCACAGGGATGCTTGGTCTCTACTAATCCTACAAACATTTATTGTTTGTAATCTTCACTAAGTTTTGGGGCCATCAAGGCATGGAGAACATAGCAGCAAACAAGCACAAATCACAAAGAACTGGGAGTGAGGCTTCATGGAGATGATGTAATTAAAATGCTTGACATTAGCCCTGGCACAAAAAATGCTCAATAAATGATGGTTATTGGTGGGTGGTTGCTATTTTTGTTAATTAATTTGATCCTGTACAACCTTGGTCCATCTTTTATCCTCCTTACCCCTTCACATGGCTAATTCATGCTCAGTCTTCTGTGTATAGATATTCCCTCCTACATGAAGCCTTCCCTGATTTCCTGAGGCTGGACCATCCTTTTTTTGGGCCCCCCAATACCCTCTAACCTCCCAGGCTTCATTATTGCATTTATCACAGACTATTGTCACCCTTAGTTTCCCCATCTGTGCCCTGAGCTTGCTATGAGAGCCTCATGGCTGGCCTGGGCCTGCTTCATCTCTTACTCCCCAGGCCTGGCACACTGTGGATGTTTGTTGAATGAATGAATGAGTGTGATTACTAACTATACCACTCTCAGGCACTTTGGGAAGAAACTTCTTAACCCATGACTGAGACTCACTTGGGGGAAATCACAGGTCAGCCCTGTAGACGTGTGTGTGTGTGTGTGTGTGTGTATGGGGGCGGGGGTGTGAGTGATAACGATCACCGAGTTTTCTCGAATGCTTATTTAGTTGTATAACGTTAGGAGTTCTTTAGGTAGGTTTAATCTTCAGCACACTCTTCTATTATTTTTACCATTTTGCAGATGAGAAAATCGAGGTGCAGAGTGGCTAAATATTTTGCCCGAGGTCACCCAGCTAATAAGTGTGGGTGAGTTACTGAACCCAAGTGGAGCACCTCCAGAGCCATGTTCCCAGGTCCTCACCCTGCTGTCTCCCCTGCCTGTGTGTGGTGTGTGTTTGTGTGGCCAGGCAGGCAGGCCCGACCCGGCTTGTGGCGAGCATATCGTGGGTAGCTCCTGCCACCCTGCTTGTGTATTGACTCGAAGAAGCTCTTATTGCCAGAGGTGGCAGCAAGGGCTGAAAAGCCATCTGTCTGCCTCTGGGGACTTGGTGAAGTGTGTGGTTGCCCTCAAGCCTGGTAAGGTGGGGGCTGCTTTGGGTCTGAGAGTCCAGGCATAGCTTACTAATTTACTGGCTATTTTTAACATTTTTGGAAGTTAGTGTATCTCCAGAGACCCCAACGACATGATGAGAGATCAGTGAGTTTCACCAGTTCTTCAAACTTTTGATTCTGTTTATTTCCTCCCCCCACATTTGGTCAAAATGATTCTTAGGGGGTTGGTGAATACCTTTTGGTCAGAGAAGAGAAGTCTGTGTCTTTTGGGTACTATTTGGGTGCACAACTGTGTCCCACTCAGCAGTTCCTTCGTGTGTGCATGGCTGACCTCATTACTCAGAAATCAAGACTCTCCACTGATGCAGATGGTCACTTATTCATTCAACCAACAGTCTTCAAGAACCTGCTCTGCATCAAGCCTTGAGCTGGGCATTAGGGGTGAAATGGAGAAGGAGATTAAGGTCCTGACCTTGGTTGCTGACATTTTATGGAAGAGTCAGGTCAGGAAATAGATGATGACAGCCCAGGCAGGGGAGGACTCCAGTGGAGGGGCATACAGAGGGCATAGCATGGAGCAACTCCACATGTAGCCAGGACAGAGGAAGCCTGGGGAAAGTTTCCTGGAGAAGGGCACAACTGGGCTGAGTTTTGAAGGATGCATTTAAGATAATTAGGGAAAGAAGTAGGGGGAGTGCTTTAATGAATTGTAGGAAGAATAAATACTGGTAGGGAGAGCACGTTCAGGTTGTCCAGGAAATATTAGGTAGTTTGGTTTGGATGGGGAGTCATATGCATTTGTGTGTGCATGTTTATGATGTGTGTGTGTGTGCTTATGTAGGTCAGGGTGTGTATTTGAATTTGTGTATTGGAGAAGGCAATGGCTGAAGAGTTCATTGAAAATGACTATTTCCATCAAGTGTAATGCACAAAGAACATTCAGCCATTCACATTTTAGTGTGAACACGTTTACATGTTTCTTTCTTACAGAAGCTTGGACCCTTGAGAGAGAATGGGTGCTGAAAGAGAGGGCTGGCCACCCTGTTCACAATTAGTCATGCTCCCTGCTCTGTCACATTCCATGCTACTCTCAAAACCCTCCTGGAACCTGTTGATATTTTCAGCCTGTGTTCCCTCTGAGGTGTAATAATCTTGTTGTCTGCCCTGCACTGCAGGAAACGGAGAAACCTGATACTTGTCCCACACTCACCTCTGGCTAACCCTGTAGGGAAGAAGGGACCTCCTCATAGAGAGGCCTGGCTCAGTCAGGCCCCCAGGGTCCAGGACCTGGCTCTGAGGGAGTGAAGGGAGGACTGGGCAGGCTGTGGGCCAGACCACCTGGGTCTGCTCCCTTTCCTGGCATCCAGACTGCCAGGCTCCCAGCTGTGATACCCTCTGTTTGACAAGATTAAAACAATAGGTCACCTCCTCCAGAAGGGACTCCAGTAACCCAAACCACGTGGGCTCTATGGACATGAGTGCGTGTCTGTGTGTGTGATTGATGGAAAGCATACTTCTGTGGGGAGAGAAGGCACATGGAAGTCACTGTCTTCGGTAGTGTGTGTCCTGACTGCAGAGGTCCTCAAGTTGGGCTTTTGATGGGCCTGCCAGCTGAGCGAGGGAGTCTAGACCTCCCACTCACTGACTGCTTGATCGACTAACAGCCTGATTGACCCGGCTTCTGAACAATATTGGTGGACCAGCTGCCAGCTGGCTCATCTCTCAGAGATTTGAAGGCACACAGCTCCCTTGAAGGAAGTGGAAATAGAACTTCCCCCAAATGGGACTGCTGCTAGGTGGATCTGATGATTTGAGCTCTTCCGTCACAGCAGAGCCAAACTTCTGAGGGGGCTAGGCTCATAGCTGAGCCCTGAGCTGCGGAGAGCAGGGAAGGGGGAAGGACTGTGGCCAACATGTTCCAGGCCAGGTGGGTTGGCCACTTGTGGGGGACTTAGTGGGCTTCTCAGGAAGAATTGTTGCAACAAATCCACCAAGAAATGGTCCCCATTTCTATAGGACACCTGTGCAGACATGATCCCTTTTGACCTTGGAATAAGCCCTGGTTGAATTAAATGATTATAAAAGGGAAATGGTCCAGGTCACAACATGGTGAAGGTTGGTTTTGAATCTAGACCTAAACCCATCTTTGCTTGTAAGGGCCATTTGTAAGCTGCTGGGGTTCAAAACCTGGCCGCACTACTTTATGCAAGAAGAATTTGGCAAATTACTTAACTTCTCTGTGCCTCAGTTTCCTCAACTATCAGTTGTTGGTAGAATTGCTGCATTCAGCCAGAATTGTGGGAGAACACATTGCGAGCAGATGTGATCTGGGTACCTACAGCCTGGAACTGAGGGGAGAAATATCTGGGTCGCATGGGCTCCCCAGGCTCCTCTCCTCCTTCAGTCCCAAGAGATAACTGAGATGCTGAACTCCACCAGCCACTTCTCCAGAGTCACTCACCTGACAGGAACATGGAAACACTGAGTATTTGCTTCATGACTGGAAGCTGGGTGGCAGTTAAGGCAATTGTTCAGATCACTTGATCTTGAAGGGTCAAGAGTCATCAGAGAAGGTTGTTTTGGGGAGATGGACTTAGTTTGGTTCATAGTAAAAGAATATTCTTTTATATTTCTGTGGTGGGGAGTGGGGTCACTGAGATCATGGTCTGAGAATGGGTAGCCATACACCCCGGGGGCCAGGACAGTTCTGAGGGAGGGGACAGAGCAACTATTAGCAGTGTCCCTTTCGTTGTTAAAAGCGTCCTGGTTTGGATGATAATTTTGTAGTCACTTCATTCTAAACCATAGGTCAGACTTGTTCCAGCAGAGTTGGCTTCACCCTAATATGACAATGTGCTAGGCAAGGCCCCCTTTTCCCTGGTGAGGTTGGCTTCCAGGACTCAAGCTGGGTGGGGCAGGTTCTGAGACTTCTACGCATGAGCACAGCACTTGGGAGCCCGGGCAGCAGGCCCCCCGACCTGGAAAGTGGGGGGGGGGGTGGGGGATCAGGGGACATCCTTGACTTTGGTCCAGCTGGTGGCATGGGCCTGGGCCAGTAGCCAGAGCCTTATGCTTCTTTGTCACCTGGGTGGGAGTTGGGACAATTTTAGCTGAAAGAGATACGAGATATTGGTCTGGCTGAACTTTTTCATTTTCTTGATAATGACAATAACATTCAAGACTACCTGTAAGCAAGTCCCAGGTGTTAGGTGTGTATGTACAATGCACACCAGCACTACTTAACATAGTTCAGTGATCAGTGATGCAAGGTGAGGCAAGGAAGGGAAGTGATGTTCTTCCTGCTACACCACTACTAGTGACAAGATTCAGACCCAGGTCCATCTTACCTCGGAAACAGTGTCCTTTGTCGTTCTGCCCAACATTCTCTGCGCATTGGATTTGGCATGCCCAACCCCCAGCCCTGGTCAGGAGGCTTCTGTCCCTGTCTGTCCTGCTCTCGTGGACTTCCTTGCTCTGCCAGGAAAAGGCCAAGCTCCAGGCCACATGAGGAGTTCCTATGCTGTCTTTCATCCGGTCCCGCAGTTATTTGTTCAGCATGCAGTGCAAATTTCCCTGTCTCAAGACATGGAATCTGGTACAGCTTTGCCTGGATCAATGTCCAACCTCTTTCAAGTTCTGGAGAAAGTTACTCCTCTCCAAAGTTCAGACCTGCCAGACTCAATAACTCTACAAAAATGCTTGGATGAAAATTGCTCCAAGCAATCCCAGCGGAAAGCCAGCACCTCACCCCTCGTTTAAAGTTATGATCCTTATCATAATTAATTCAATAAAGAAGTAATGTGCTTCAACCTAGGCAGAGAGAATAATTTTCTGTCCTGACTGGTATAAACTTTCAACTCGGGACATTTAAACTTGGGGTCTGAGCTCTCACAGCAAGTAATAAATTGCAGACTCAGGCAGGGCCGCAGAACGTCGGTTTAAACTGCGGTAAATAGGCTGCCATTGAAGAGAGGAAGATTTGGATTCGGGTGGGCAGCTCCAATAAATAGCGGAGTGTTGTTTATAAACCCTGCCGTGGCTCTGGCCTCCGCCTTGAGACAGGCAGTAGCATTTGCTTGTTGGAAGCACCAGAGCGTTTGATCCTCGTGCTGGGAGGACCCTCTTTGAGTTTTGAATCCATTTCCTTCCGCAGTTGAAACGTGGGATTAGCCTGGCTTCCCAACAGACTAACACACTCTCAAGTGGAGATACTGACTTGAAGATCAAGCCAGCCCATCCCAGAGTTACAATGCTCACACTTTCCTGGGAGGTTCCAATGATTCAAGTTCATGATTCAAGTTCTGAACAAGTTCAGAGTAATGAGACCCCCATGCTGTCCCAGAAGTGCTTTAGATTTACAGAAATCACAGGTCTGGCCAGCAAAGTCTTTGGAATCAAGTACGAATAGAAGGAAAGTCAATTTCAATCAAAACACCGTTCAGATCGCCTATTATGGAAAGAGGTGAATTCAGCATCCATTGTTTTCTAAAAATAATTCAATGACGGGGAGGCAGGATTCTTTAAAGTGATCAAATTTGGGAACATCAAGGCAGCTGTCAGACGCATATTCTTTCGTTTCTGGCTTAAGATTTTGGATACCTCCTTTGTGAACTGACAGCAAGTACGCATTCCAAAGCTCAAGAGGGCCTTTCTCCCCGATTCGTGGGGTTGAAAACAAATGCGTTATCGCCCACATTCCGTTCGCCCTGCCTCGCTCCAACTCGCAGAGATGCACTGCGATGAGGCTCGCCGCGGTAACCGTTCCAAACCGCGCCCAGGCTTGCGAGCGCTATATCCAAGACAAATAGCCGGTTCTGGAGAAGTGAATGAGCACACTCATGCATGTTATCCATCAAAACACACAAAGTACACACACGAGCCGGCCCAGCCTCTTCTTATACAGTGTAAAAAAAAAAAGTGAAGGACTGCTTGGGGTGGCGAGGGCGCAGAAGCAGCGCTTTGAAACCCAGATGGGCAGGAGAATCGCAAGGCAAGCCGATGGGACTATGAAACCAGCCAGGTCTGGGGAGTGCTCCTTTATGTCCTCTTCCGAGCATAGAGATATGTGGTAAATAAAGTAATAACAGGGATTATTTGCTGTGACTATCAGCCATTTCCTGTGAGTTTGTGAAGAAAAACTTCTTTGTGTGTCTTACCTGTATTGTGGTCACTCTTTTAAGGCACAAAGGGTGAAGCTTGCAGCCGAGGTTACTTCAGCGGGAGATGGCCAAATATTTCCAATGCTGATGACTCTGCATCTTTTCAGTCAATGAGTTTTTAAGTGAAGAAAACATTCAGTTTGTGATTTGTAATGCTGGGCACCCAATTTTTTTTTAAAGATTTATTTATGCATACAAGCATTAAGGGTACAGACCAGAGGGTCTGAGAGGATGAGAGGATTCACCACAGACAGAGTGGGGAGCAGAACAGGCAGATCTACTGAAACACACCGCTGAGGGGAGCAGCGGGTGAGCCAGGAGAGGTCTGCTGCGCCATGTGGGTCACTCCCTTGCAGGATGGAACTCGTGAGGCAGTGGCTGCAGATGCTTCATAGTGTAGTGCTTAACCCTATGCTCCACCAGGGAGGCCCCTGGGCACCCGATTTAAAAAATGAAAAATAAAGAACAATTCAACAAGAGATAAATACTTGCAATTGCTTGGGGGCGAGTTCCAACTCTAAGGGCCATGCCCTGACTGTTCCCGGATCACTTGTGGTCCAGCCCATCTGGGTGAGAGCTGGAAGGGCTCTCTGGGTTCCCGAAAGGGCTCCATGGCAGTGGTGTCTTTGGGTTCTGGGTCTCTGACATGGTCTCCCCAATGAGAAGTGGCCTTCATGACTTTCTGGGGCTTCCTACCAGTGGTTTCAAAGAGACCTAATAATGTGGCTGAAACTGGGTACAAGAGGGTCCCCAGGATGAAAGTACAGGTTAGAGCAGCAACTGAAACCCACAAAACTGAGGCTCAGCTGCTTTCATGACACACACATTGGAGCCAGCATGTTTGACCAACGCTCGCAACCCCTGCCCGCGCCCCCTCCTACCCCCCAGTCCCTCTTGGATTTGATTAAATTGGCTCAAGATGACACCAATAATTGGCTCAAGATGGGGCTTCGACAGGCCCAATGATCCATATCTTCACATTCCCTAAAATCAGTCCTTTCAGCTCTGTGTTGGATTTAGGATGGTTTACATTGGCTCCGTCACAAACATTTTAATAAAGTCCCAGAGAAACCACAAACGGGTGACATCATCGGATGGTGTTAAAAAAAAAAAAAAGAGTCACATTTTGTACGAGGGAGGCTGGGCCTTTCCAGTGTGAGCAGGGTCTGTCCTTCCCGCTTGGTCATTCAACAATCATCTGCTGTAATTAGGACCATAATATTTAAAACGGGGTGTGGCGGGCTGGGGGGTGGCTTACAAAGGACATTAGCTAATAAGTCAAAAACAAGTATGAATATTTTGACATAAAGTAGCCAAGGAAATGAACAACTAGGGGGGAGGTGAGCAGCCCCAGAGCTGAGGGGCTTGTAGCCTGGACTCTGGTGGAGGCACTTAGAGCTTTAATGTAAGGACAGCCCCTGGCCCCCTGTCCCACGGCACAGACAGGACAGGTGATCTGGTCCTGGAGCTGAGGACCCAAGGACTGGAGAGGGGGGCAGGGATTCTCACTAGGGGGACTTCTTGCAGAGGGGTAGACTATAGGACATTTTCATTTTCTTTATAATATTCTGTTTATTTGCTCTGAACTTTCTCCGAGGGCTTATATTAGTTTTGCAATCAGAAAAAAAATCAAGAGTGCCTTTTCAAAAATTAAGGCAGCAATTTTGAATATGTCCAATGGTCATAATTATATATTAGACTGAAAATGGCAGATGAAATGCGCTTTTGATGTCGTAGGTGGTTCTTTCTGGGTGGTAGGACTAAGAGAGTCTTTCGTGAATTCGTTTTACAATAGTTGAGTGTCAAAAAAAGGAAACACTGAATCTTCCAGAAAATTAATTTGAATTAATTTGATTGATATATATATGCATATATAAAAATATAAAAATTTACAAGTTGCTGTTTTAGTTTCATATTGTATTTTTGACATACATTTCAGTTGCCTGATGATGAACTTATAAGAGGTATTGTCACACATGAGAATCCAGCATCCCAGCAGAGGAATGCGCCCATGCTGAACTCGACCCACATCACGACCGCACTGCCCGAGGTGAGTTGGTATGTTGGAGGGTCTCCCGTCCTGTGTTGCTGCTCTCTCAGAAGGGCTGGTGCATTTGATGTGTGGCTCCCTGTCAGCCTGCCTGGCTGAAGTCATGTCCTAGATTTCCCAGAATAATCGATCCATTATGGCCATCACAATGAATTGACTTTTCTGTGACTCAGGGTCAACCTGATGCCAGAACCTACCTTGATCAGTTTTTTTTCGTGAGTGATTTCAGGATTGCTTTGTTTCATTGCCTTTGTAAATGTATCCATACTTTTATGGTTCACACTGAAAGCGGGACCTGGGGAACCTTAGAGCCCATGTAAAAATGAAAGAGAAGGATGAAACATGTGCATGCATGCCTGTGTGCGTGTGACTGTATTTTTATCTTTCAGCAGTGCATCTTTTAAAGGTTGGTTTTGGCCATGACTGCTTACTGATTCTGGGTCTCACCTCTCTGAGGGGAATCAGACTTGTAGGAAATACCTGTTGGTTTAACTCATGAAAACTGGACCCTATTTCTTGTGCTAAACAAATGCCTTAAATTCATACAGTGTATACTTAACTATTTTAGCTCCCATTTGACCCCCAAATATTACTGGGATTATTCTTTCTTTTTTTCCTGCCAACCTTGTTTTTTTTTGTCTGAGAGAACTACAAGGAGAGGGGGTACAGGAATGAGACAGACAGGGAAGCAAATCCCTTTTCTGTTTTGAGGGGTGGCCATGGGTAGGGGTGCTACCTCTCTGCATGTCAAATGGAAATAACCTCTATTTCTCAGGCCCACATCTTAGCAGTCAAGCAGCCAGTGTGGAGTCTATTTTGGCCAGGTTGGTGGAGGGAGGTGAAGTTTGGAGGCAGAGGCTTTGTGGTAGAAGAGTTTTGGAGAAGGAGGAAGATGATGGTGGTTTTGGTCACAGTCAATTCATTGTGGAAGAGTCACATGTTCTCTCTGGAACTCAGTTTTCCGCTTACAACACTTTGGAGACAGCGTGTGGAACAGTCAGAGTCTGGGTGAGAAGTCTGACTTCCCAGGCTTCAATCTTGGCCCTGTGATATTAAATCACTTTACTGTACTGTGTCCATTTCCCACTCAGTAAACTGAGGTCATTGTGCCAATGTATGTGGGGACGTCCTTGCAGCCACTCCCTTGTTTGTGGGATGTGTGTTGCGTGGATGTCCACTTTGGACAATGATGTACTCTTTGTTTCTTAAGGCTCTGTTGATTTTTTATTTCTACTTCCTCTGCCCTCAAATTTTCAGGAAAAGGCCGAGTTTTACTTTTATTCTTTGACTTTAATGTAACTGCAAACATATTGTGGAAGGACAATGAAAGGTACTCCTCGGGCTTTAGTCTGCAATAACTTAAAGAAAGGGACCCAGAAAACACACACACACAAACACACACACTCACACACACTCACACACACATGCACAAACCCAAGGACCCAGCACTGTCTTGATTCTGTACAAATGTTCGCCTCCTTCAAAGAGGCAAGAAGGCAAGTGCTGCCAGATCTGATTGTGCAAACCCGGAGGATCTGATCGCCCGTCACTAAGGCTACTAATCAAATTTCCATCCAATATGCTCACGCAGGATTTCCTGATCAAACACTTAAGCCTGTCCCTCTGCACCCCCATTAGCTAACATGTTTTATATGCAGAGGGGTCATCAAAAGTGTAATTGCCTTAAAGAAACTTAATCCCGCATTCTTGTCAACTCGAAGATAGCTAATAATACTTGCGAGCTGATATTTTTCCAACATCAAGAGCGCAGCAGAAATTAGGATCTTGCTCTTAATCTTCCTCACAGCAGATGTTAAAACCTCTGTGGACTCATATCTCTCACAGGGCAGGTAGAAAAGATGAGTTTTCTCCAAAATTAGATAGCTTGTCTACACGTTGCTGCCCTCGGTAATGCTAGGAGACACGAGCGAACTGTGCAGATCCAAGCCCAGTGGTTCTGAAGAGTTGATGGAGTGTCATTCTGACCTCCAAGTCCAACACTGGCTTATGAATGTGTGTGAGGATATTGCTTCCATTTATGTTCATATTAATTCGATCAGCTAACATGTTGGAGTGTTCACTAGCTGTCCCGTGACAAAGTGCCTCACAAAGTGAAAGTATAGCACAAGAAAGGGATTATTATGTGATCATTGGGTTTAATGTTAACTGTTGCAATTAATAAAGGTCGTTAAACACATGACGTGAGTGATGGATGTATTCTATACATGTTCTGTGTCTAACATTTCAGTTTGCAGCATGCTTTATAGCTATAATATTCTGACTTGGTCAGCTTACGAGGGAATGGCTTTGTTGAAAATAATTATTTTTAAACTCTTATTTCACAATGGTGTTTCCCGTTGTTGAAACAATTTGTTTCCATTTCAAATCATCACTCAGTGCAAATGTTTCAGGTTATCTCTGCTGTGTTTCCCCCTCTTTTATTGACAAATTGAAGCTGGTTTTGGTCCCAGAAGTTTTCCTACCCCCGTGCAGAAGTGCATGTCTGCATGCACGCGTGGGTTCACACACACACAGACCCGCGTGGACACATCAGCACTGCCTCATTGGGACTTGTGGTTTGAATGAGAAAAGGCCCCAGTCAGGCTGGGACAAGCAGTTCAGGAAATTTAAACTGACTCTCCCAACCCCAGTCATCATCAGCAGGGTCTGAAAAGGCCAGTTTGTCAGGACTCAAGGATCCTTGGTGTCTGAGTGGCAAAACCGATTTGAGGTCCTGTCTGTTCTGTGCTAACATTTGCCCTGGACTCCACCCGGCACCAACTCTCCCCTGCTTCTGTGCATGGTGCCCTGGTTGCTCTTGACGGGGGTACAGGGTGAGTGTGATTACCCCTGACTCCACTCTGGGGTGAGGTCAGGGGTCACCTGCATGGCCTTGTTTGAGTGCTTCAGGAGGACAAGGAAAATGTGTTCCTTGTGTTTGGAGGGGAGGGCCTGGCCTACCACGAGGGCCTGCAGAGGCCAGTGTAAAACAAGCTCTTATAACAGAGATGAATGAATATACAAGTTGCAGCTTTTGTGAGGATCTAGGTAGAGGTCCGTGAGGAAGAGAGGGACCTCACTTCTTTTATATAGGGAGATTAAGCGACTCTCTAGATAAAACCCACCTCCAAGATCCATGCTCTGTCTACTACTCGACTCTGTCCTCGTCCCCCCACCCAAGGAAACACTGAACCCTGCAGGGAACACTGGTGCACACTCACAGTCACACCTGCACTACAACTTCAAAGACTACACGCTCTGGTGCTGTGCAGACAGAAGAGAATGGACATTTCCTCTCTGTCCTGGATATTTCTGAATGGTCACCCCGAGAGGAAGCCCTCAGATATCACAGTACATCTTTGATGACATCAGAGGGTGGCTTGGGAAGAGCACTTTCTGAATGCCCATTAGGGCGTCCACCTGAGCCCCACAAGTGCAGTCAAAATGGATAAATAAATTAATCAAAGAAAGAAAGAAATTAGAGTCTAAGTAAAATCGGTGTTCTTTTTAAAAAATTGTTTTTTTTTAAGTTGCGGTAACATTGCTATGCAGCACTGTGTGTGACTCAGAGATACCTTTCAGGCACAGGTTACCACCCCACACCCTCCGCCAAGGCCCCCACAGGCCTGCATCCATCGCAGTTCATTAGGACCCCACCCCACTCTGCTCCCCATCGTCCCCCAACTCCTGTAGCTCAATTCTATGTCAGATTTCTAGGAATTGTTTTCACTAGGTTTTGTGTATTCCTTTATTTTGTTTCTCTATATTCCAAAATTGCTGTTCTTGCTGAACAACTTTATCTCTAAGAGAAATCTAGCCACCTTGTCTTTGTAACTGATTGCTACCCTTAATTCTCTTCTGTAGAGATCTCGAGCTGGCCTCTATTATAATTTTTGACATAGGCTATTTCATCCTATCTCACTCATTCAAGACAGTTACTCCGCATTTGTCAGACCCTATTTAGGAGCTCAGCACAGAGGTGAATAAGCCATGGCCCAAGACCCCGAGGTTTTCCTGGGAGGCCAAATTGCTTAGGCCTGC
Organism: Galemys pyrenaicus; assembly: GCA_019455555.1. Lineage (NCBI taxonomy): Eukaryota > Metazoa > Chordata > Mammalia > Eulipotyphla > Talpidae > Galemys > Galemys pyrenaicus. Next base: position 22,801,300 of record JAGFMF010011830.1, on the reverse strand, counting down.
CTCGGGGTGAAAGGGTGATCTTCCATTTGGATTTGCAGCAAAGATGTGGGCATGCACGGAGCTACCATTTAGCAAGTGAGTTCTTCAGTTTTCATTACAGAAGGGCATGATTTTATTTTTCTACATAATCACGTCTTTGAATTGGGCTCATCTCTTTGTGGCAGGGCCGTGGCAGAGAAATGGTTCATTTCAGGGTAATTTGGGCTGCTTATGGAAAACTGGTTGTTAATAGATCATACTGGATAATCCATGTCTGATTTGAGAAATTATTTAGCAATTTGAGGTTTTGCTGAATTTTACAAAAAGCTACAAAACCACTGAGTGCAGAATCTCATTTGATATGATAATATACCATAAACACAGAGAATATCTGACTTAAAGGGCCTCTAGAGATTATGGACCAGCTTCCCCACTTAACAGATGAGGACACTGAGGCCTGAATGTAAAAAAAAAAAAATCAGAAATCTTGCAGAGTGAATCACCAGGCAAGAAATGACGGGTGTTTCTATTACTGGGGCACTTTCCAACATTTTTATTGCCACAAATAGAGTGGTCTCAGATAAGCAGCCATGTAAATTGACACAGCTCAGGAAGTAATTCTGATGTCGAGAGTTTCACATATTTTTCAACTTTATTTTACTAAGATGCGTCTGTTATTCAGAAACATCCTCAAGTCTTCTAGGAGTACTATCTAAAAAGGACAATGGGAATATTTTGTATTTTCATGATGATGCCCATCTTTTACCTTTGGGATATTGGTATTTAAACAAACTCAGCTGACCAACTTCCCTTAAAGAAAAAGTCATTAAATTTCCAATTGGAAATTTGATCACAAATGAGAGATTTCAAAGGAAAACAGCAAGGAATTCTGTAAAGGCATCTGATCCTGCATTGTACTTCTAAATCTTCTTTAAATCAGCTCTATGTCAAAAGGCTACATGGAAAAACCTTTTCTTTCTTTTGTCTGATAAAGGAAAAATTGGAACAATATCGCTTCACTTAAGGATCCAGGCGATCATTTGTTTTCGTTCCAAGGAGAGGTTTTTTTTTTTCCGTTTTAAACTTTGGTCTGTAACTGCACATGTGTGACTTTAATCAGTTTCTTCCATAGCTTTATTGCCACTTAGGCTATTCTCTACTTGCTGACCTTTCTTCAAATCAAATGAGTGGATCTTGTCTATGATAGGGCATTAGGCTTCAACAGTAAAGGAATATCCTAGCTGAATGTACATAACATTGTTTTCGTAGAAGAAAATAAAGGTTCTCCCAAAAAGGCAGCTGGAGAGCAAGATGAGTTTATTGCCCCAGTGCCTCTTGGGGCTGTTCCTTATCAAAGCATGTGATTCCATATCAAAAAAACATGACCATGGAGAAACACTTAAAGACTCAGGACTCCATTAGAATCTCTTCCAGTTTCACCCGTCACTTTCTTCTGGGATCTCAATGACCAAGAGAATTCTTTACTAAGACTTCAAGCCCCAGTCCGTGCCCAAGGGGAATTCTCCAAGAGACACTGCCTCTACTGGCCTAATGCCATTCCTATCCCAAGATCTGTCTTGCCTCTTGGTCCCTGCAGTGTTGTGTGTGTGTGTCTGGCATGGGGATATCAAATCAGGGATGGGGTGAAGGGCAGGGGTAGGGGAAAAGGTTTTAGTGTTACAGACTGCCTGGGAACCAAAGACAGCCTAGGTCACAGTCAATTTGCTTGGCCATGTCGGAGATTGTTGCTTTTGGAATCTTGCTCCTGCCCTTTCTTTACTCGTTTCATCAGCAAACATTTACAAATACCTACTCTGTGTCTGGAACCAGGCACCAAGCCATGAGCCCTGGTGATTTGTCTGCAATCTCAAGTATGGAACAGCTGTCACAGAACTGAGGGCATGGGTTAGCTCCTTTAGGCTCAGTTCTGCCCTTTCTACAAAGTAATGCTCTTCCTGCCACATCTGCCTGAGGTGGAATGTTGGGATTCTTGAACCACTTAAGCAGTAATGGGAAGATTTCATACACTAAGGACATTTAAAGCAGAAACAAAACTGTTAGTTAAGTACAGGCACATTTTGTCAGAAACTTCTCCTTAAGAGGAGGGGATATAATAGGAGTTGGGTGGGATGGAGCCCAATCTGAATCTTTCTTTTCTGTGAGGAAAAATACATCTGTACTCTCTTCTCTTCATCCCAGCACGCCCCTCCCCTTGATTCTCTTTTTCCTACTGTGCTCCAGGAACAGAACCTCTGGAAGAGATACAGAGGAGCTGATTTTCCAGAAGGATTTTAAGCATGCACTCCAAACAGGATCAGCCCAGGGTAACCTTGGCATCTTGAGTCTTGGATTTCGTTATCCTCCCCAGTCCCTTTTGGGCTTTCCCCTCTATCCATATTTCCTTCCTATTCCCTCCTCCTCCACCTTTAAGCGTCTCCCCCTAGAAAACATAGCTTTCTACCTTTGGGAGCTTTTCTACCTTTCTTTAACAGGAATGTGGATTTTTTTTCAAGTGGGTTAATTTTTATTTTTATAATATACTTTTTATTGAGGTCACATTGGTTCATAATGTTGCTTGTGATTTAGAGGTACAGGACCTTCAGGTGCTGTTACCGTACCACGCCATCACCAAGACATCTGTAGTCCTCCACTTAGTCCTCCACTGTAGTCCTCCACTGTAGTCCGCTGTGCTCTCTCCCCATTTGTCCTCTCGCATACCGCTCCTCCTTTGGTAGCCTTAGTTCTCCAGTCAGATTTCTAGGGCTTGTTGTTGTTGGTTTGGCTTATCTGGCCCTTTGTTTTGTTTCTCTATATTCTGCATATACATGGCAGTATTTGTCTTTCTCCTTCTGACTTATTTTGCTTAGTATAGTCCCTTCTAGTTCCATGTATTTTGTTTTAAATGGCAATCATTTATCTTTTTTTAATATAGAATCATTAGTAATCCATGATGTATATATTCAACAGCTCCCTACTCTACTCATCAGTCTTTGGCACTTAGGTTGTTTCCATAACTTGGCTATTATAAATAGTGCTTCAGCGAACATAGGAGTGCATATATCCTGTCAAATCAATGTTTTTGTAGATCTCTGCATGACTTTGGGTAGATACCTAGCAATGGAAATGCTGGATTATATCGTAGATCCATTTTTAGTCATTTGAGAAACCTCCACAGGGGCTAGTCCAGTCTGTAATTCCACTCACAGTACACAAGAATTCCTTTTTCTCTACTTTCTTGCCAACACTGTTGTTTCTGGTCTTTTTGATATGGGCCATTTTCACATCGTGGTTTTCATCTGAGCATTTTTTCCTGTGCTTATTGGCCATTTGTATGTCTTCTTTGGAGAAGTGAACAGGCATTTGGATTTTAAATGAGAACCAAGGAGGCAATGTTCAGCAAGCTCTTGGGATTTATTTTGGAGCTCTTGTGTGGGGACAAAAACAGAATGTTCAGTTTGCATTTCTCCCTTCAGTTCTTCGGATCCTATACCCAGTGAAGCACTGCTTTCTCCTCTGTGGAGTTTTTGAGGCAAGGACTGTGTTCATCCTGTGTTGCCAGAATCCAGCACCAAGTAGGTAATCAGAGAGGGCTCGTGGGAAGAAGGAATGCCTCGTGCACAGCACCCACTCTCCTCCAACCCTCTCCAGCACTCATAGACACCCATGTAGACTATGGCACAACTTCTGTTTCTGATTCTTCTCTGCCACCTCCTGTTTTTCTTCACTTTGCTTTTCTTGAAACTAACATATGAGATCCATATGATTTTTCCTTTTTGGAATTCTGAAATTATTTTCTATAGCATGATTAATTTTTTTCCAAATAATTCCTGTATGTTTGAGAAAAATGGTATTGTTTGTTTTTTTTTGATAGTGCCTTAAATTTTTATTTATTTTTTTTAAAACTAATAAAAACAACGTTTATGTTAGCGTGAGTGTAACTCACAAGTTCATTATTGTTGTTTTTTTTTTTTTGTGAATTAAGACAGTTTATTTCTTTTTTTTAAATTCTATGTATAAGTATTTAGATTGTTATTCACTTATACCACTTTTTGGCTTTTTCTATGTGATTTATTGGTTTAAGAGTAAGACGTGTTAGTCTCCCAATTTGATGATAGATTTGTCTGCTTCTCCTTCGGTATCTATCTTTGCTTCATGTATTTTTAGATATTGAGTTAGGTATATAATAATTCATGATATGCATCTTCAAGGTATTTATCAAAACATCCCTCTTTGTTTAATGTGTTTTGTTTTCCATTTGGTCAAGCATTCTGTTTTCTGATATTAATACTGTTACATGTCTTCTTTATTACTTGCCTTATTTGTATTTATTATTCTTTTGAGAATTTTCTTAAATAGAAGAATACACAGAAAGAGAACACATTCACATAACTATGAATTAATAACTGTTGATATTTTCTTCCTTTTCCTCCTTTGTTAAGAAATAAAACATCACAATTAAAGCTAAAGCTTTCTTAACCAACACTCTGTCTCCCCTAGACTTCCTTAAGCACCCACTACCATGAATTTGATGGGTGTTTTTTCCTTGTACTACTTGTATTTTCACATGCACTATATACAAGTCATTCTTTTTTATATACATATACATATATGTATATATTCTTTTTTATTATATTTAATTGTATTTGACATCATTTGTATTCCCCGGGGGTTCCCACCACCTTTTTCACCCGTGCACCGTTGCCTCAGTTCCTTGTGCTCTTTACACCTCATCCCCGTCTTTGCCCTCCCCTCCCTCCACCCACCCCCATGGTCCCTTGGGTTTATCTTTGATCTTTTGATCTTGTTGAGTTTTTATTTGATTGTTTGGTTGTTTTTGGTTATGATTGCCCATTTCCTTTAGTTTTCTCTTGTTTTTGTTTGTTTTCTTCCTTTTTATATTTTGTTGTGATTGTTGTTTTTTCACATTCCTCCTAAAAGCGAGGCCATCCAATATTTTTCTCTTGCCTTCTGGCTTGGTTCACTGAGTATAATTCCTCTAGCTACATCCATGCTTCTATAAATGACCCTAGTTTTTTTATTTTTGATTGCTGAGTAATATTCCATTGTGTATATGCACCACATCTTCTTGATCCAGTCCTCTACTTTTGGGCATTTGGGCTGTTTCCAGGTCTTACCAATTACAAATAGTGCTGCAATAAACATAGGAGTACAGGTGCTCTTTTGGATTGGTGTTTTTGTGTCCTTTGGATAGATCCCTAGCAGTGGAATTGCTGGATCATATGGTAGTTCCATTTCTTATAGACTGAGGAACCTCCATACAGTCTTCCATAATGGTTGGATTAGCTTGCATTCCCACCAGCAGTGTACTAGGGTTCCTTTTTCTCCACATCCTCACCAGCATTTATTGTTGTTGGTTTTTTTGATGTGTGCCATTCTTACCGGTGTGAGGTGGTACCTCATTGTGGTCTTGATTTGCATGTCCCTGATTATGAGGGATGCTGAGCATTTTCTCATGTGCCTGTTGGCCATTTGTATGTCCTCTTTGGTGAAGTGTCTTTTAAGTTCTCATGCCCATTTTTTGATTGGGTTGTTCACTTTGATTTTCTTGAATCTTGTGAGTTCTTTGTATATCTTTGTGATCAGACCCTTGTCTGTTGTGTGGAGTGCAAAGATTTTTTCCCATTCAGTGGGGTTTTTTTTTGTTCTATTTAATGTTTCCTTTGCTGTACAGAAGCTTTTTATCTTGATGTAGTCCCACCTGTTTATCTTTCTCATTTTTATTGTTTTGGGGACTGCCTCGTCGAAGGCGCTGTTGAGATGTATGTCTTGCAGCATTTTACCTATGTTTTCCTCTATGTATTTTATAGTTTCGGGTCTTACATTTAGGTCTTTTATCCATTTTGAGTTGATTTTC
>JAGFMF010011830.1:22765145-22795420 GCA_019455555.1 Galemys pyrenaicus | reverse complement strand
TTTCATTTTTTTACATATGGTGGACCAGTTTTGCCAGCACCACTTATTGAATAAGCTATCTTTGTCCCATTGCAGATTCTTTGCTCCTTTGTCGAAGATCAGATGTCCGTAGATGTGTGGTTTTGCTTCTGTGTTTTCTATATGGTTCCATTGGTCTGTTATACAAGTCATTCTTAAACAGCATGCAATGTGATTCTTGTAGCTTTAAATATACTTAAATGTTGTCATTTACATTTTCTTGTAAACTCATACTGTGTTTTTAAAGAAATGCTTCTTGTTGGTATATGCAGATCTTGTTCTTTCTTTAATTGCCTATAGAATTCTCTGATATAATAACACACTCATTTATATATTTGTTTATTGATGGACATTGAAGTACTTTTCCATTTTCTACTGTAACAATGCTGCTAAGTACATTCTTATATTAGATGAAAATTGCTACTTCTCTCTCCAGACAGGCTGCACGATTTCCCAACCCTGAGGACTCATGGGAGGGCTTCTCTCAGGTCTTTACCAGGAAGTAGGGTCTCTGAATTATGGAATATGTGTGTTTCCACTTTCACTAGATTTTGCCAATAGCTCTCTAATGGAACTGTGCTTTTGGCACCCTACCTTCCAGCAACTTATGAATGAATCCCTTTTTCTCCTTCCTCTTCAGTACTTGATATCATTAAATTACTGACTCATAATGAATGAACCCATCATGAGTTGAAAATATCATTAGTCATTACATTTTATACACCTAGCTTGCTAAACAGCACATCTTAGCTTAGATTAGCTTATGGTTGCTCAGAAAACTTACATTAGCTACAGTTGAGCCATTTTCTTGAGTTTCAAGAGTAATTGCCTTCGTTCTCTGCTCATGCAAGAGATACAGATGTGCTGCAGACTTGATGAGATGTGAAAACATGAAACTCAATATCCAAAAAACACTGGCCACAAATCATACTGAAGAATATCAGTTGTTTACCCTCAATATTGTGTGACTGCCTGGGAGCTGTGGCTTCATGCCACTGTCCAGCATCACAAGACAGTATGGGACCATTGAAAGTTGAGAAATTGTATGCTAAACCATCTTGAGAATTATCTGCTTAATATTAATTATAGTTAATTGAGCCAATTATCTGAAAACAAAATACTGTTTGTTGTTTTGATTTGTATTTCTATGGAGTTTAGCATGTTTATTGGCCTTGAAACTTTCCTTCCTTAAGGGAAGATATATGCGGGAAGTACCATTTCCACCCCCCCTCCCATTAGATACTTTTTGATTTTTTCAACCTAATTTGAGACTCCTTAACTTTTAAGAGATTTTGATTTATTAAATTATTGTAATTTCTGAAATAGTTAAACTCCATTCCTGATACCTGTTTTGTATTCATTTACAGTATTTTCATATTGTCTTTTTTTGTGCTTCTCTTTCTTAATATTTGTAGTATTGGCAAAGTTTACTTAATTCCATTTTTATTCTGTGGTTATCTGAATTTTTACTAGATGGACATGGAAGTATTTTCCCTTTGTTTAAAAATATACCACTCACGTCTAGAATTAGAAACATCTTTGTGTTGGGGTAATCTTTCGATTGACTGCCAACCTATATGCAGGTCATTTTTAGAGAAGTTTGAGATGACAAACTTTCTGAATTCATAAATGCATGAAATTTTCTTTAGTCTGCTCTCACATGAGAATAATTATTTGTCTGGGTATAGAACTTTAGGTTGAAATTAGTTTAATTAACTACTTCCAGATTTATTTCCTAACAGTGTGTACCACCATGCGTTACCAGTGAATGGACGTTGTGTATCCTAACATTCTGACTACACTGACATTATCCAGTTTTCTAATTTTAGTCTGTCTGAAAAGACTATAGGACTTCATCTGGTTTTTTAAATGCACATTTCTCTAATCCTTAAAGGTTTTAGCAGTTTCAGTTTTATCTTTTTGATTGCTATTTATATCATTTCCCATTTATTTTTATGTTGCATCTCCTGGTTTTGGTTTATTTTTATTACAGATTCTAGAAATTACACCCTTGTCAAAATCTAATACATTGAAAATATGTATTGTTAATCTTTTGCCCACATTTTTGTTTGTGATGTCTGCTGTTGAAGAAGAAAATCCTTATTTTTTTTATTTAATCAAGTTAACTTATTTATTTCTTGCTTATGACTTATTATTTTGGGATTTTATTTAAGAAATATTTTCCTATCTTTAGAGAACAGAGGTTTAAGATCTACTATAAGCTTTGTTTTGACTTTTTACTCTTAAGTTCCTAATCCATCTGAATTAATTCCATCCCCATGTACTGTATAAGGTAAGATTCCAGTTCAAAATTTTCTGTAAAAGTGAACCACTTTTCCCAGAGCATCTTCCAAAAAAGCCATCTTTTCCTCGTTAATTTGTGAGGACATCTTTATCTTATCAAATTCTCATATACACAAAGGAAGGTCTTTAACTCTGTTGTCTGTACTGTAATCCTTTTGTATGTCATTGGACCAGCAATAGATTTTTTTTGTTACGACTTTGGCAATATCTGAGTAATTTAACTATTTATGGTCCTTTGCTATTCTCTTATGTTTCCAAATACATTTATTAAGCTCTTTTTAAGAAGCCACTTGGAATTTTAACTGTGTCTACAAGGCATCATAGATTATTTAGAACATTGACATCTTTATATACTAGGTGTTTCCATACAAGAGTGTGTGTATGGAAGGCTCCTTTATGTCTTTTAGCAGCATTATGTTAAGATAATTCTTAGGTGATAGTTTTTGTTGCAATCCTGGCTGACACCTAACTGTTAGTTATATTTTCTAGTTTAGGGGATGCTATTGAGCTTTATAAATTGATATTTTATCAGATATTTTGCTAAATTTGTAATTTTAATATGTATTAAACAGAGTTATTTAATTAATTCTGTTGGTTCTTCTCTGGAGTGATTGGAAAGATAGGTCTTTGAAATATTTAGTAATCGTGTATGTGTTTAAAATTTATATAAATCTCCTGATGCAGACATCAGTTTGTCCTTTTCTTTTCTTGTCACCCAACACAATGTTCCAAATGATATCCGTGTTACTAGACATACCTCAACATGATTCCTTTGTTATTTGTGTAGTATACCACTACATTTTATGTATCCACTTTCTTAGTGGTTAAATCTTAGGTTGGTTCCATTCCTTACTATGAAAAACAATGCAGATGAACATCCCTATAGATGTTTCTTCGGGAATATGTACAACAATTTCTCCAGAATAATATCAAGAATGGAGTTGATAGGTAATGGAGAATATGCACACTGAATTTCACTAATTGCTTCCAGATTGTTCTCTAGCATTGCTGTACCACTTTACATATCCCCAGCTATTGAAACAGGATTTCTTCCCCTGTAAGTATCATAGCCTCATTTGCTATTATTCAATTTTTATAGTTTTTTTACTACTCTAGTGACTGCAAAGGTGTGTCTTGCTTGACTGATCTTTTTTCTAATTACTAATGAGGTTGAATATCTCTTCATAATATTGTTAATCATTTAGGTTTCCCCTGCTTGAACAGTCCTCCTTCATTTGCAAATAATTTTGATATTAGTCCTTGCAAATATCTCCTTCCAACCTGTCACTGGTCTACTGTCCAAGTTTTTGTTGCATATTCATTGTCAGAATAATTCTAGATACTTTGGTGTTTCTGCAGTTAACGTTAAGTGACACCTTTCCATAACATAGCTTGGTTGGTTGTTGCTGTTGTAGAGTAGTACTGATGCTTGGAAATTGATTTTGTATCTGGCAACCCTGCTAAGTCTCTTATTATTTTATTGTTTATCCAGTTTTGTTGCATTTTCTATGTAGATAATCAAATTATCTACAGACAATGAAAGTTTTGTTTCTTCCCGTCCTATCTTTTACCTTTATTTCTTTTCTTGTTTTCTCTGTAAGTTGGGAGTGCCAGTAGTAGGTTGGATCTAGTTAAAGCAGTGATTGTGCATATCTTCAATTAGTTGCTCTTATTAGAGAGGATGTGTGCAAAGTTTTCCCATAGAGTATGATGCTTACTCCATGTTTTAATATATAGTCATTGTCAAGATAAGAGAGTTTCAGCCTCCCTAGTTTTCTGAGAACTTTAAGTTTAAATAGTTAGACTTATATTATGAATAACTAGGGGGTCATTTTTTGTGCCAAGTAGCCATCATGTAATTTTCTTCTTTAGTCTCTTAATGTGTGACTATACTAAGTTTTAAAATTTCATTTCAATATGATGTATTTTTTAATATATATTTTTTTGATCCAGGTAACTATTACTAAGGGTCTTTTTCTAAAAAAAGATTTTATTTATTTATGCATATAAGAGCTGGGGTACAGGCCAGAGTCCAGGAAGGTGAGCGGATTCACCAGAGACAGAGCCGGGAACAGAACAGGCAGACTGACTGAAACACACCGCTGAAGGGAGCAGCGGGAGAGGCAGGAGAAGTCTGCTGCACCATAAGGGACCCTTGAGACCCCTCCTTTCTCCTCCCAGCCAGCGGCAGAGATCGAACTCCTGCTGCAGTGGCTGTGGTTTGCTTCATAGTGTGTTGCTTAACCCACTGCTCCACCAGGGAGGCCCCCTATTACAAAGGGTCTTGTTTTAGTTCTTTATAAAAGCTTTATCTGACTTATGATTCCAGTCTCATACAGTAAGTTGAACAGATTTTTTCTTTCAATTTTATAGAATAACCTGTAGACAGAATTTTAGCAGTTTCTTAGTTGTGTTGGCCTCTCCTTAAAGCATCTAAGGCTCAGACTTTTCTTGATAGGTAAAGAGGACAATAGTGACAAGGGTAGTCTTCCATAATATAATTTCTATTTCTTTAATGATTATTTGAGTTCCAGTTTGTCTTCTACTGTGATTCTTTCCAAAATTTTATCTATTATTGTTGCATAGATTTTTAATAAATAAAAAAATTTTAATCTCAGTTATGACTTTATTCTTTGTCTATCCTGCATTTTGCTTATATATTTCTTTTTCTTCATTATTAGTCTTGATAGGTTTGTCAGCTTTATTAATGTCTTTTTTTAAAACCAGCTTTAATGTTTTCTCTTATTTGTGTTTCCTATTATTGATTTCTGCCCTTATTTTTTCTGATATTATCTTTTTCTTATTTTTCTATTTGTGGTACATATTTTTTACTATTCTTCAAGTATCTTAATTTGAAGGTCTACTTCATTTGTAGTCTGATAAAGATATTTAAAGTTATAAATTTTTCTCCAAGTACCATTTTAGCTGTGTTTTATAGGTTTTGTTTATAGGTTTTGCATGTAGTGTATTTCATATGAAAGCATTTAATATTTTAACCATGAATTTAACCTTCAATTGTGATAATATTTTTCTGTTTGATATATCAGTTCTGAGAAGGATGTGTCAAAACTGACAACAAAAACTACTGACTTAAAATTATTGACCCTACAGTTTATTTAACTTATACAACCTTATATATCTTGAGGTTGCATATTTAGATACATGTAGGAATGTAATCTTTATGTCTTAAAGATGTATTAGTCCATTTTTAGGGATAGTATTCTTTTTTCTCTCTTTATGAATTTTTTTACCTTGAAATAGATTTAATCTCACATGAAAATTGCCACTATGTTTTTCTTTTGATTCATATTCTTCTTCAATTCTTTATTTTTAATTAAACATTCTTAATTTTTAAACATTAAATGTCTTCTTCTGGGAATATATTATTTGATATTTTAAAAAGATTCATTCTGAAAGCCTGTCTTGATTGGGGAATTTAATCTGAGTATCAAACTTCCTATAGTTAGTATTGCATTGGGACTTATTTCAGTTTTTATTTGCTGGTTTTTATTTACCATCTTTTTGTATTATTTCTGTGTTTCCCTTTCCTAAATTCCACTGGATGGATCAAATTCTACTGATCTTTCCTAAATTCCACTGGATGGATCAGATTCTACTGATCTGAAAATTGTACATCCTATATCTACTCTTATGTGGTTGCTTCTAATTTATTAACAAATATTTATTAGGATCTACTACATCCTCCTTCTCAGTACAATTTCCTTAGTCATCTCATCCTCCCTCTGGTTTTCTCCTTCTACCTCACATCCTATAGAAATTTAGTTCCATGAATATTCTATTTATTTTATTGGATTTTTTCTTAATAAAACTACAATTAACTTGGTTAATTTACATACCTAGTCTCTCAGTATAATGTGACTATAACATGAACATATTTATATTAAAAAATTCACTGTTTATCTTATTGCTGCTGTTGTTTTCCTATATCTGATAACCCTGTCCTTATTTCATGGATTTCTCCAGCATCTATTTCTCTATTTCTGAGTATGTCCTTCAGGTTTTTTTTTCAATAGGATTTGTGAGTGATAAAGTGCACAAGGTATTGTATGACTGAGCACGCCTTTTTTTTTTTTTAAATCTTCACTCTTAAATTGTAGTTTTGCTGGGTACAATATTCTATGTTCAAGTTATTTTATTTGAACTCTTTGAAAACTGTAATCTTTGTCCTCTGGTAATACAGTGTTATTGTTGAGAAGACTGGTGACAATTTGATTCTACTTCTTTGTAGGTGATTTGTCTTTTCTCTCTGGTCACTTTAATATTTTTCTCTCTTTGTCTTTCATTCTTTATTTTTGGTATAATGTGAAAAGTTTTTTTTTCCCTTTTTCACTGTTTTCACTTTACAATTCCTTTCCATTTGAGTTCCTATCTTTCCTCAATTCTGTGAAATTCTCAGTCATTATTTATTTGTTTCTTCCTGTAAAGAAATAATTCCTCTTAAAGTATTTCTGTTGTATCAAATAGCTTGTTCGGTGAGTCCTTCTTGCCCTATTTATCTCTGAATCTGTCTTTTATATTTTCCAATCCCTCATGATGCCAACTGAGAGTGTCTCTACCTGATCATTGAATATGCAGATTCTTTGTTCAGCTACCTGTGTTATGCTGTTCCACCTATCCATTGAGCTTTGTTCTGTTTAGTTAGTGATTTACACCCAGGATTTTAAGGTGTTTTCCTTTGTGACTTCTGGTTCCTCCTTTTTGTTTCCAATGGCTTACAGTGTCTTGGGGGGTATTTAGTAAGCCTATTTCAAGATGTTTAGTTTGCCCTCGGTTTTGTTTCACCTCATTGAGAGTGTTCAGTCTGTCTTTCCTTTATGGCAGAGTCCTAAGCTGCTTCTCTGTTTATCTATGTAAATCCCTAGGCTGGGATCAGGTGTTTGTATGTTAACTCCCTACCTTGATGAGGTGAGGACATTAAAGAGAGCGGCTACATTCTCTCCTCCTGAAGTGGTCAGACAAGGGGGAGATGGGAGAGAAGAATCTCAGAGTGAGAGACCTCTGTGGTTACAATCTCCACCTGTATCCTAACACTGCTGATTTGTGAAGACCTGATCCTTCCCAACTGCAGCCTGCAGGTCACTGGGTTGTGGAGAGTTGTGATGGGAGGAGAGATGACCAAAGTCACCTAGTATTTTGTCACCTGCTGTTCCAGTGGGACTTGATGTGGACCTGGTTGCTCTCTTTCTGCCTCACAGAAGTCAAGGGAAAACCATATTATTCCTGGAGCAATGGTGAGGGAGTAGAGGATAGTCCAAACCTCTCCTCTACCAAATCTCCCAACCCTGGTGCTCAGCTCTTTTATGGCCTGAGCTGCCATATCCCCTCCTCCTTCCCCCAAACACACATGATAGAACTGCCCTCTGTTGCCCTGGAGTGGTGTGGTCACTTAAAGGTTACATATTGGAATTCTTACTATCCTCCTCTCCTTTTCGCATCTGGGGAATCTCTAGGCTGGGCTCCACGAATGAAATGTGCTAGTTTTCCTTCTTAGAAGATTTGGTGTCTTTTACTTTCTCTGATATCCTCCCTTCCTCTACTTTTTTTCCCCCTCTCTGTTCACTTCTCTGAGAACTCCTACAAGACAGATAGCAAAATTTGTACTTATTCTTTTTGTACTTTCTGGTTAAACTTTTGCCTTGAATTTGAAAGAAATCAGAATAATCTTTTAGTACACTTGTTTATTTCTTAGCTTTGCCTTTCCTGAATACAGGATACTTGAGTTTTATACTTTTGACAATCTTATTTTTCACGTCTGAAAACTTTGTGTTTTTTAATGGGAGATTTTTTGTTCATTTGTTTGATGGATATGGTATCTTTCTTTATCTTTTCAAGGTCATCAGTATACTTTTAAAGCTGTACAAAGAGTCTATTAACCCTCTTTCCTTAGATCTTGTCTTATTTGTTGAGTCTGGTTCCATTCTTTCATAATTGGCGATTATTTTAATGTATACTTTACTTTTGAGATTCTCTATCTAGTGATCCAGAGATGCTGTTTGTGTTTACTATATGTCCATCAGCTTGCTTCTAGTGATTTCTTTTTGGAAGGAGGACTCAAGATGAGATTGGGCGAGATATGTATATAAAAGTGGTATGCACTATAGACAGGAATAGCAAGACTCAGGTTACACTGAGTAAACGTCTGCTTTCAGCTTGGAGGCTTTTGTTTCTGGAGCCTGATGCTTGGTCTAAGGGATAGGGAAAGGGACCCCCTTGCATGCTTGCATCAAATATCACACTCCAAACAACCATGGTTACTTTTTTTAAAAAAAGATTTATTTATTTTTGCATACAAGAGCTGGGGTACAGGCCAGAGGATTCACAGGGACAGAGCGGGGAACAGAACAGGAAGATTGACTGAAACACACTGAAGAGGGGAGCAGCGGGTGAGGCAGGAGAGGTCTGCCTCACCCTCACCATGTGGGTCCCCTCCCTGCCAGGGATCCAACCCGCACTGCAGTGGCTGCGGAAGTCCCACAGTGCGGCGCTCAACCCCTGAGCCACCAGGGAGCCTCCTGATGGTTACTTCTTTTTGCTCCCCTTACTAGCTACCTTTGAGCTTGAAACACTCCTCAAATTGTGCCATATATTACAGTGGTTCCCAGTGAGTGTCTTTGACAGGTGTTAATTCTAACGGTCAGATCCCCACTGGGTTCTGTCTTCCAAGGATTCTTTGACTTTGTACACATCACTAGAACTAAAACAGTAATAAAGACAGTATTTAAAATAGTGCTCGAGTAAAGGACAGTGCAAAGGTGAGGGACGGGTCACAGTCTGTGAGTTTCTACTCAGGCACTGATAATTACAAGACAGTCAGGCTCAGGAAACAGCAGCAATGGGGTTTATTCACAAACAGGAGATTGGGGGACAAAGTATCTCTAAGTCACAAGTGACTAGCTGTCTTACCTCCTGTGGTGTCCATAGCATTCAGTAACAAAGGCTACGCACTGTCCCATCAATGAGGGTGTGGAGCGGGGGGCACCCTGCCAAGCAGTGAACCAGGATCCAACTTGTGATGGCAGCGGAAGGTGTTCACAGGTGGGGCCACTGAAGTGGCACTGCAGCAGCCCTGAAGGCCAGGTCAGACAGTGCCAGATGCTGGGCCAAACAGCAACACAGGGAACGGCATTGGGAGACATTGCTGGCCAATCAGAAGCACTGGATAGCTCTCAAAGGTGGACAGACAGGGTGCCAGTAACTGAACGGTAGTGCTGTGTCAGCACTCATCACCAAGAGTCAGTGTCAGAGACACCAGTTCTTTGTGAGCTATTGGTATATTGGTATGAACCACCAGGCCAAGGCCGACAGTGGTCTGTGCGTGCAATGTTGGAGCAGGGCTGGAAGCAGGCGCAGTGCCTGGTCTCTGTGCAGGTCTGCAGAGGTCTGCTGAACCCCAGTGCGGTTGTGTGCTTGATGATGCTTCTTTGGAGGCTGACTACTGAGTCCTTCCTTCTTCAGGGCCTGCTGCTAAGTGAGTTCCAAGCAGGAACTTTTATATTTTCTGCAGGGCGCCCCACCCTACAAGCCTGATGAGACTATTTTATTGATCCTAACTATTTGATTGATGCTCATTCTGAATAATGAACTCAAGCCCTTGATCATTTATGATCCTGATGCCAGATTTAAAAGAGAATAACTTAGCACCTGCACAGACTTGACCTGCCCTGGCCTCAGGGCAGATTCATGGGCTGATGGACTCTGAGGAGCCACTTCCGGAGCTGGCCTCAGTGGGCCTGAGGCATGCTGCATCTTGTGCCTCTTCAATGGGGTCAGTTTTAACAACTGGGGGTTGTTCTACAGCAGTACTGGGATGTGGGTACAGAGCTGTTGCAGGTGGGCTCCATTGGGGACTTGCCATATTGATCTAGCACTCCCTGGGCCTCTATTATGGGAGCCCCAGGACTAGCTTGTTCTGGGCTGGGAAACTTTGCTGCAACCCCAGTGGGGCTGCATGTCCTGAAATAGCGGGCAGGGAACCACCGCTGCTTCTGCTTCTATGGACGCTGTCGCAGCAGCCTGGGAGTTGCCCACAAGTGGTGCATTCTGGGGCCAGCAGCCAGAACCCCAACAGGGTCACACGTACTGGGGGTGCAGGTGATAAATGCCCACCACTGCCAGTGTTTTCACAGGGACATGTGGAGACCCACAACCGGCACATGGGGGGATGCCTGAAGGCAGCGGGCTTGGGCACAAAGCAAGCTGAAAAGCCAGTCATGCCCAGGGGTGGGGGTGGTGAGGGAGGGGTTTCAGAACCACTTCTCCATTGCATCTCTGTGTGCGTGTGTGTATGTGTGTGTACGCTGTGTGTGTACACTGTATGTGTGTGATCATTTTAAAGGATTTATGGAGGGACAGGCAGACATTTGTGCTCAAGGTGCCACATCTTGATACTATCTTCATAGATTATTTTATTATCTAAAAAATAACTTACTGCTTAACAGCATTTAACTTAATCTTAAGAAGACAGAACAGCACCCTAGTGCTGGTAAGAGTGACAGCTGTAAACTGATCTACAAAACTGACCCCAAATAGTCAACTTTTCCTGGACTGGGGCTCATTTTCCTACTGCCCCCACCCCATGACACAGGCCCAAGGCTGATCCTCAGCCTGCCTTGGGTCTGCTGTTGCTAGTTCCCTGTATCGTCATGACTTATCTTTCTCCTGAAGTTCTGGGGGAACAGGGAGCTCATCTGGCTCAAGTAAATAAGCAGGTGGTGACCTGGTGTGTGGGAGAGGGGAGAGAAGACGAGAAAGAGGAATCGGACTGAGGGAAGAGAGCACCCTGGGGACATCCCCGGGCCTTAGGACTTGGCCTTTCCTTCCAAGATAGTTAGACAGCCCCCAGAGGAGGGCTGACATTTTTTAAGGATTTCTGGACACCCTGAGAGGGGAGCTGAGGAGGTATTTAACCTTTTTTATGGGAAAGTACTATGAGGAGTCTGACGTTTCCACTGAGTCATGAGAACGATAGGGATTGGACAGGTGAGAAGAGCCAGGGCCAAACCTTCAGTTTCGGCCCTTTTCCTTCCACTGGGGCAACAGTGGCGCCTTCACTCTCCGGCTCCATGAATAATCATGTGACCATGTGGGCTCTAGGGTTTGCTCTGTGGCCGCCTGCTGGGAAAGAAGTCTCAGGCCGCTGTCTGATCCCATGACCTTGAACCCCTCTCAGCACAGGTCACACGGTAGGGTCTTTCTACCTCACTTCATAGGCACACAAGGGCTCCTCAGGGAGCCGAGGCCGTGCTTCTAGCTCCTGTTCTGTGTGCCCTCTGAGCCTGATGTCGGCCCTGATCCCCAGGAAACCCTGACAGGTGTGCGGTGGTTCAGAGAGTCCAGCTCTCTGGGAGTGTTTGCTGGGCCCTGGACTGTGGGAAGAGCAGAAGCCCAAAGTGTGGCCCCTGGAGCCAGAGTGGGTGCCACAGGGTACCTGTCCACAGGTAGAGCCTCTTGAGTACCCCTGGCCTCTGTCCACCCTGCTGCTGCCCCAGCCCCTCCCCTGGGACAGCCGGACGGGGTCCATGGGAATGTGAGGCTCTCCTGGCTCTTGTTTGCCTCGGCTAATCTCAAGAATGCACTTGTTTTCCCTTTTGGTTTGGGAACTCCTCAGCAGCTCCCCTTCATGTCGATAGAGAGGAGGACAGAGGCCGTGGGAGCCAGAGGGCAGTGATCCCTGGCTTATTCTCTTGCTGGCTTAATTTCTCTCCTTCAAATTGTTTCTGTTACCTCCTGGCCTCCATTTCAGCTTTTCCTCAAAATTCCCAGAAACTGTGGAAGTAAATGTCCTGAATTTTGGATACATTAACTGCTTTTCCTTCCTGGGAATCTTCTCGCAGTGGACAACACCTAGGGGTACAATTATCTCCATTTTGTAGATGAACCCAATGATCAGAGGGGCAAAAATCAGTGTTCATGGTCACATAGCAAGTGAAAGAAGAATCAGAATAGAGACCAGGGCCCTCCTACCTCCAGTCCAAGCTTCGGCAACATGGTCCTACCTCTCTGGACAGCCTTTGTCTGTTACTTGCTACTCCCTTCACTGTACCATTAGTTTCTTGAGAAAAAGAACTCTGTAATATGTCTGGAAACACAGAAGACACCCAGTGGGTGTTTGTTCAAAGAAGGAATAGTGTGCCAGGCACTCGACTAGGTGCTTTTTGTATACATACTCCACAATCTTCAAATTAATCCTTAGTAGTAGCTCAGGATGGGACCATTAGAACTGAGAGAAGTCAAGCCAGTGGTGAAAGCTCATAGAGCTTCTATACATCTGAGATGAAATTCAGACCTATGTTTTCTGACTTGGGACCATACTGCCTTCCAGCACATGTAGCATGAATAGTCTGGAGAGGAAGGTGGGCAAAGGCCTGCAGGGTCTCCCTACAGGGTTTGGCATAATCGCTGATGAAAGGAGGCTGGTGGAACATCCTGAGCAGAAAAATAATTCTCAGCCCCTCTCTGCACTCTCTCTAGTCACAAGCTGACAAATACTTGTTTGTTGAACGAATGAATGACCAACTCTGCAGATGAGCTTCTGGTCCCTTAACTCCCAGAGCTGCTCTTTCTGGCTGCTTTTTCTTCATCAGCTTTGCAACCTATCCTTATCTTCCCAACATAAGTGCTGAAATTCCTCAGGGATGCTCCCTGAACTCCTTCTTACTGCTTCCCCGTCTCTGGGTGATTGACTTCCTGATCCTGGTTGTACGTCCTCTCTATGTGGCTCTCAGACCCAGATTTCTAGCTCTGACCTCCCTTCTGAGCTCCAGAACTTTGTAGACGCCCACCAGAATGCCCAACAGACACCTCACCTCGACACTTCAAAAATGTTTGCATCATTTCTTCCCCATCCCAGACTCGGACTGGAGCCATTGTGCTCCCACTTACCCAGGCTACAAGCTCAGGCTTATCCTTGACACAGCCTCACCCTCACTTTCCCGCATCTCCTTGGCTAGTCTGTAAGTTCTGGTGCCTCCCACGTTTACCCCCTGCATTGGTCAGTAACTTCCCAGCTGCTTCCATAGCTCGTCTCTTCTAACTGCACTCCATCCATTCTTCACAAAGCTGGGGAAAAATCTTCAAACTTGCCTCCCACTCAAAATAACACCCCTGCTTAAACTCTGGACTCAAGTAGAGAGTTCAAATCCCCAGTGTGACATATGAGGTCCCCGGGGATCTAGCCCCTCTAACCTCTTCAATCTCAACAATCTCTGCTACCTTCCACACGAAACTGAGCACTCCTTCCCCGGAAGTGGTCATGAGGTCTCAGGACTTGTCATCTCCCAAGCTCGGATTCTCTTCCTTCACCTGTACCCCTGCCAACTTGTCATAAAGCCTTCAGGACCCACTTGAGACTGTCCCTTCATAGAAGTCACTTTCAACCCTGAAGACAGAGCCAAAGGGCCCCTTCTCTCGGCTCTCCTAGCGCCTCTGAGCCTCCCTTCTCTGTTATGGCCTTCATCACTGGGCTGGGAGGTCTCTGAGGGTGGAGACAATGCCACATGCAGTGGTGGCCCCAGCTCCTAGTACAGGGTCTGCCACTGGCAGGTTCCATGAATGTCCACCAGTTGGGCATGACTCTGAGGTCACTGGAAAGGACACATGGCCTCTTCCCTTTACATTTTCGCTGTAGCCAGTGGGCTTCACAGTCCCACTCCTGACCCCCTCAGTATGCTGTTGCTTCATCCAGCTTGTTCTGAGACAGGAAACTCCTTCTTGGCCATATCCCTCCCTCCACCAGCAGCCTTATGATGATCACATCTACTCTGAGGCCCTCCAAGCCTAGACGAGTACTCAAAGGTCCCTCGGGTTCCATTTCAAGGTCGTAGAACTTCCCACACAAGTTCTTCTTCCATTATACCTGAGACTTCAAATTCATTTCTCAGGACAAAAATTTCACTGAAAAGTTAAAAATTAGATGTGGAATCCCTTGAAGAGAAAGAATATTTAGATTAACTTCACTTGAAAGTGCAAATGATCAGCATAGGCTAACCTGGAGCAGGTGTGGTCAGGTGGCCCAGGGCCACGGTCAGAATGCCTGGCTGACACCTTAAAGTGGGCTCTCAATTCTCCTCTGCTTCACCTTCTGGGGTGTGCACCTGTGTGTCTGTACCCTCTAGTACCAGTCTTGGAAGCTGAAGCTGGACAAGCCTCTTGTTGGTCTTCTTTTTTAAGAATTTATTTATGCATACAAGAGCTGGGGTACAAGGCCAGAGTGATGGGAGGTGAGAGGACTCACCAGAAATAGAGTGGGGAGCAGAACAAGCAGATCGACTGAAACACACTGCTGAGGGGAGCAGCGGGCAAGGCAGGAGAGGTCTGCTGCACCATGTGGGTGCCCTACCTGGTAGGGGATCGAACTCGTGCTGCACTGGCTGTGGGTGCGGTGCTCAACTCGCTGTGCCACAAGGGAGGCCCTCTTCTTGGTCTTGGAACCTCAGTAGGGAGCTGGGCACACAGTGGATACCCAATCAGTGCTGCAGCTGGCTTGCTGACCCAGATCTTGGCCCATTAGTTGGCCCTGCCAGGGGCATGCCATCAGTCACCTCCCCTGGGGGACAAGAGGAAGAATCCTTTCTGGTTACTCTTTGGCCTGGATTGAGCTACTTTCCCATGAACTCCCGCCCTCTGGCATCCACACTAATAATCTAATAGTGCAGCTCCCTAGGCGGCAGGGAGGAACCGAGGGGAGCGGAAGCCTGAAAATGCTTCAGGGTCCTGGTCCCTTGGCCTCTCTCTAGGGAAGACCATCTCTAGGTACCTCTGAATTTGCTAGAGATGGCCTGAGGGAGTCTTCTTGGTTGCCACCAGATTTAGTGCCTTTGATTAACATAATGTTTAACGTAATGTTTACTTATGTGCCAAGCACCGGATTGGGTGCTGGAGACACAGTGGTAAACAAATATCTCTGCCCTTATTGCAATAAACAGAAAGGAAAATACAACAATGTGTTAGTGATAAGTACTAGGATGAAAAAATAAAGCAAGAATGGAGATGTGAAATATCTTGTCAGAGGCCAGGGAAGACCTCAGTGAAGACTTGCTCTTATTTCTTTTTGTTGAGGTAAAATATGCACATCTAATTCAGTGGCATGTGGTAGATTCACACCGCTGTGCCACCATCACCACCCTCCATCACCAGAACTTACCGACTCTTACTTAATCGCTGTACTCATTAAGTGCTCACTCTCCACATTCCAGGGTCCACGCCACATTATCTTCATCCATGTATCTGATGATGGACTTTTTGGTTGTATCATCCTTTGGCTACTGAGAATAATGCTGCTATGAACATCCGGTACTAATATCTATCTGAGTCCCAGCTTTTAATTCTGTTTATATACTCAGATGTGCAATTATTGGGTCATATGGTAACTACGTTAATTTTTTGAGTCATTACCATACTATTTTCCAACATGGCTGCACCATTTTCAATTCCCAGCAGCTATGGACAAACGTTCCAATTTTTCCATAACCTGTCATCACTAGCCTTGTTTTTTTTCTTTTTAATTTTTTTTTTGTTTCTGACAACAGCCATCCCAGTGAGTAAGAAGTAGGTTTTTATTGCACTTCCCTACTGATTCATGATATTGAGCATTTTTCTTTGTGCTTATTGGTCATTTGTACATATTCTTTGGAGAAATGTCTATTTAAATCATTTGCCTGTTTTTGAGTTGGGCTTTTTTGGGTTGCTGAGTTATATGAATTCTCTCTATATTCTGGATATCAATTTATTAAATTCATGATTTGCAAATATTTTCTCCCATATTGTGGGTTGTCTTTTCACTCTGCTTGTTGCATACTTTGATATACAATTGTTATAAGTTTTGAGGAGGTCCAGTTTATCCATTTTTTTCTTTTGTTATCTGTATGTTTGGTGTCACTGCCAAATCCAATGTCATGAAACTTTCCCCTGTTTTCTTTAAAAGTTTTGTACTCTTACCTCTACTGTTTAGATCTTTGAGTTAACTTTTTGTGTATGGTGTTAAGCAAGGCCCATGCCATTCTTTTGTGTGTGAATGTTCGGTTTTCTGGGAAAGCATCATTTGTTGAAAAGACTGTCCTTTCCTCATTGAGTGGGCTTGGGCTCTCCAAGCTCCTCTGGAAAATATATAAGGCTGTGGGCATATAGTAGAAGGTAATTTTTGTAAAGACTCAAAGGAAGTGATGAGAAAACTTGCCATGTGGATGTTAGGAGAAGAGCGTCCATCAGGGAGAGTTGACAGTGCAATGATCTGGGGTGATGTCAAAGGGCAGGTTGGGTTGAAGTGGAGTGAATGAGGGGAGAAGGGCTTAAATGAGGTCAGGGAAGTGGGGCATGGGAGAGAAGTTTATGGGGGGGGGTCTGTGGGTTACGGGGAGGCTTTGCTTCTAGCTCGAACAAAACTGGAAGCCGCTGGAGGGCTACTTATGTTTCCGCTCCAACTCCTATGTTGAGAAAAGACTTCCCCAGGGCTACAGGACAGGACCAGAGAGGAGACAACCCTGACAAGAGAAGGTGGTGGCCTGGACTTTTGGGTGGCAAGTATTGAAAATCTGAACTATAGGATTTGATGATGGACCAAGTGTGGTGGAAAGGTAGAAGAGCTGGGAAGGAGAGAGAATTGAGGATGATGCCAAAAATTTCAATCTGAGTAAGTTGATCAGAGTGAGGAAGAAAGACCATGGCAGGCACAGGTTTGGGGGAAAGATCAGGATTTTGCTTTTGGATATATTCAATTTGAGGCACCTGTCAAATTTCCAATCGGAAGTGTCACGTGGGAAGTTGCAGCTGGTGGTGGTGTAGGTGTAGGGTCTTGGCTATAGTCACGGAGCAGGCAAGAAGGCCCTTGCATTGCTGTTTGACTGTAGTCCAATCCCTTCACCTCTCTGGGCCTCAGTTTTTCCATCAGCAAAATAAAGTGGCTGGGTTAGATACTCTAAGCAGTGCCTGAACTTTCTGACTCCAATTGGAGAGAAATGGAGCCAGGAGTTCTAAGATGCCTGCATCTTCTCCATAGACTCACTCCCTTCCAGATGTTTTCTTCTTAAAGTCACCCCCCATAACAAATGGCTCAATGCATAAGACCCAGGATTCAACTCTTGGGGAACAGCTAGCCCCAACTCCATCCAGCCTCTTTCCCTGAGCTCCTTTAGAAAGATATAGGGGAGCCAGACTGTGACAACATGGGAGTGAAGAGAGGCTTCACCCCACCTTGAATTCTAACCACTCCTGGCTCCTAGTCTTCACTTTTGATCAAAGAGAACATAACAGAAGAATTCTTCCTAAACCAAAGTCTATCATTATCTAATTGTATTTGTCCCTATAATAACAGTAATAACAGCTAATGATTGTGAGCAGTAAGTGTTCCAGGCATAGTGCCAAGTGTGTGGCCTGCATTATCTTGTTTAACTCTTACACCAGTGCTATGGAAGAAACTTTATGTTGCATGTACTTTACCTCAATAAAAGCAAGTAAAAATATATCCCTGTCTTGTTTTAGCATCCCGGAAGCAGAGTCTCAGAGAGGTTACTTAGTTTGAGGTTAGTGCAGAAATATATTTAGTCCAAAAGAATTTGATAAAAATACATGAGGATGTTGAGGTTAAGGGGAAAACCAGGATAGAAACAAAAGACAAAACACTATAACACAGGGTCCTATACAGTCAACAAGAGTGAGATGACTATTGACTGAGTTTCCCAGCAACCAAGTTAAAGAGGGAAATAAGATCAGATATGGGTTTCATAGTACCCATAATATTAGCAACTCAGATGTTCCTGGTGCTGGGACTCAGAGGACTGTTGAGTCACGAGGATGAGCTGTGATGGGATAGATGTCCTCAGCAACAACCAAAGGAAGTTTCACGAGGAGACTCACAACACACTTTGATCGGGGTTGTTGCTCAGCTCAGTATTAGCAACCACAGGGAGGAATGAATAGGGACCAGAATCAGACTTGGGAGGAGGTTGCCTGTGCTGCAGGAGGCCCCATCATAACCTCAGGCACACAGTAGGGCTCCACTGGGGATCCTGGGAATCCAAGCCCTGCTGGGGGCTGTCCTTTAGTGCTTTCACAACTCCCCAAAGTGTCCCCAAGACCAGTCCACTGCCCTTTCACAGCCACACTGGCAGCATTCTCTGGCAGCAGATATGACTGCGTGAGCCTGGTCCTTGTCCCCACTCAGAGTAAGGGCTGGAGCACTCTGGATCACAACCCCGTGTCCAGTCCTGCCCATGGGGTGCAGCCTCTGCTGCTGCCGCTCAGGCACACTTCCCTGGTAGAACCGGCCACTCTGGAAACCCTTCTCCAGACACGACAGGCAGTGACTTGTCCTTTTGAAGTGTGGAGGGACACAGTGTTAAGTACACCCTTGCCTGACAGGTGCTCCATAGGTATCTGTGTTCGTAAGGAAAGAATGAGAAGACCGTAGGAAGAGAGTTCTCGTTTATGCCCTCTGGACTTTCTCTGTCAGAGTGGCCTTTTAACCTTCTGCCTTCGAGGCCACAGCTCAGGGCAGGTGCACGGTCTCCTGGAAGGTTCGCAGGTGACTTGGGAAGTGGGACTGGCCTCTAGCCTGGGGCCAAGGCACACACCTTTGGGACTGTGAGGACAGGGTGATGGCAAGGAGGTCTGACTTGGAATTTCACTCTTGTGTGGGCTGAGGAGTTGGGGGCCTTTCTCTGGCCTTTTCTTTCTCTTCTGTAAAGTGGGGATAGTACTGCCTACTTTGTGGGGGCTGTTGTGGGGAATGAGGTACAGCCTCTGCTTGACACAGCAGGGCCTCGATACAAGATCATTCTCATTAGGGAAGAAAAGTCTGGCTTAGTCATTACATATTGTGTGACCTTAAGATATCACCTCACCTCTCTGGGCCTCAGTTTCCTCATCTGTAAAGCAGGAAAAGCAATACTTACAGTACAGGACTGCTGGGAAGACTGAAAGAAATAGTATATTTTACATATATATATCTCTTATCGTGATGGCACATAGTAGTTGCTCAGTAAAGCTAGCTATAATGATTGCTCTTATTATTAAGGACTAAGCTGTATCTCATGAGGTGGCAATTCAGAAGAGAGACAGGTAACCAAGGCCAAGGTAGTCATGAAGCACTTCCTGGCAGAGGCAACCCTGATTGCTCAGTGAACTCAGATTGGGTCTCAAGAAGCCCAGAGCAGGGCTAATA
This sequence comes from Galemys pyrenaicus, assembly GCA_019455555.1. NCBI lineage: Eukaryota > Metazoa > Chordata > Mammalia > Eulipotyphla > Talpidae > Galemys > Galemys pyrenaicus. The sequence continues at coordinate 22,775,922 of JAGFMF010011830.1, read as the reverse complement.
TGAGTTAGGACTGAGGACATGGAAGGGGCTGACCTGAAAGGGAAGGGAGCATTTGTGGAGAGTAGCAAGAACAACAGTCTTCCTGGTCTATAGTGGAAATGCAGGAGAGCCCAGAAGGCCTGAGAGAAGTGGTGGGAGGAGGCAAGACTGAATCCTGTTCTACAGATGTCAAAACTGAGATCTAGGTTGGGCACATGGAATAACTTGCTAAAAATAAGAGAAGATCTTGGCACTGGGATGTAGGTGTCATTATGGCTGATGCGCTGGGTGTGTACTTTTCTGAGTCTTTAACTCAGAGATAGAGACAGTAGGTTGGGGGCTGTGCTTGGGGACAGTGGAGCTGACTGGTGAGGAGCCACGGAACAACAGGGAGAAACGATGGGGTTGGGGTGGGGTGTGGAGCTCGGCCTAGACTGTTTGGAAATGAACACAGATGAGACTGAGTCTCTCTTGGACTGTTTTGGAGATTAATGGCTACAGACAAGGGCTCTCATGCATCACTAGGGAGAGGATTTCAAAGACCCTTAAAAATCATTGGGCAACATTTCAAAAGGAAACCGCTCGCAAAGCAGTCAGAGGCCCGCCAAACGCGCTGGCATATAGCTCACCAGGCGATGCTTGTAATCTAATTGCCTATGAGCAAGAGTTTAAAACAATATTTACGATGTGGAAAAATAACCCATGATTTGATTTGTACAGAAGAAACATGCCTAATGGGTAAATTAGATTTTGATCTTGCTGGCTGGGGTCCTGCGAGTGGAGCCTACCCTTTGGAGGCTCTCCTGCCCTCCACCACCCTTCCTACCCCCTCGTGCCCTTGAGAGGGTTTTGTGACAGCTCTGTGCCCTGGTTTGGCATTTGAGGCCGGCACCATCCCCCCATGCCAGTGCAGAGCAGTCAGGAAACCACCCCCTCTTTTTCATGGATCTTCTGTCTTTTCAGCCCCTCCTCCTCCTCCAGGAAGCCTCTGGATTGCTCCAGCCTGCTCTTTTCATCTCTACCAGTCCTGAGAGTCTCTGATACATACATGGGCTTTGATGAGCTAGAGCTGCCTCCTATTTAGACACTCACTAGCTCTGATTGTTTTCGCTTGGTGTGCTGTCCCCGTATGGGTGGTAGCTATTTCTTTGCAATCTGGACTTGTTACTTTCCTTGTCATCTTAAAGGGAGGTGTTTTGGAATTGCTTTCTTCTGTGTCCTTTCTCCTATCATAGAAATGGCACCACTTGGGAAAAGAGCCCAGCCTTTAGTCCCAGTTGATGAGACCCGGACCGCGCTGATCAGACTTCTCCCAGCCCTGGGTGACGAGGTGGGCACGTGACCCAGAAGCAGCCCCTGAGAAACCTCCTTGCGGTGGTTGCTGGAGCTAGCAGGACAGAGATTCATTCTTTCTGCTGGAATTGCTGATCTAGGAGAATTGAGCCCTTGAGCTTCTGGTGGCCATCTGGTCATTTCATGGGGAAACTCATCCAAAATGATGCCTGTACATGGGGAATGGAGGTGAGGCACCTCGAGGGTTTCTCCCATCCATGGCCAAGCATGAACCCAGCCATGGGGGAATCCTGCACACTTTAACCCAGTGCCTTATCCCCTTTAGTTTGTTGTTTAGTTTGTTCCAGCCTGCCTTTTGCCAGCTGATTGGAGCTGGGCGTCAGTCTTACACAGCCCCTGAGGATGTGTCCTGGTGCCCTGACTTAGACACACAGCATTGGTGCCCAGTGCTGCTGAGTAGGCACTTCTAGAACTTAGCTTGGAGACTATTAAAAATAAAAAGAATTCTTCTGGCATAATTCTGTGACTGATGCCAGCCTGCCTGCTCTGTGTAGGCTTTTCCTCCAGGTGTTGGGGCATGGAAAAGAGCCAGAGCAGACCCAGCCCCGAGGAGCCTGCAGGTGTGGAGTGGAGGAAAGAGAAGCAGCTGCGAACTGCAGTCAGTGCCTGAGAGGAGAGCTGTGCTGTGTGGAGAATGCCTCCAGCCGGGGGCCCTGGGGCCTGACGGGGGGTGGGGTGGAGCAGGCACTGGAGTAGGGTACGCAGGGCTTCATGAAGGAAATTGGGGAGCCAGAAGTACTAGGGTGAGCATCATTGTAGCCCATCACCCCAGAACCCTGGGAAAGAGCCCCCAAAGCTGCTGCTCAGTCCTTGAGAGAGGGCTCCTGGCAGCTCTCTTCCCACCCACCCCATAGCAGCCTCTCAAGCTGGAAGGTGAAGCAAAACAGACACATGTGTGGGCATCTGGGGCTACTGCAGGTGATGGGACTTTATATCAGGGACACATATGCCAATACTTGTCACATGAGCCAGTTATGTTCACCGCAGCATGTGTTAGCTGAGATCTTAGTCAATTGTATGACATTTGCTGGGTATTTTCACACGGCAGGCACTGTGCTTTGCACTCAAGCTTTTGCATCCGCACTTCACAGTGAATTGATGAATTGCTCACCTTGGCTCTTACCTCCCTGATGGTGCTCATGAAACTCCATGCCCTCAACTGAGGGGGCTCTGTCTCACTCAGGGGAGAGGGTCTTCTTGGCAACTCTGTTGATGCTTATTGTAAAATCAGTTCAACTGAACTCAGCTGGTTCAGTCACCAAGCGCCTCCCTGCCTCTGCTCTCGTCTATCAAACAGAAGCAGAAGCAGAGGCCTTAGCTGAAGTGTGTTCACCATCATTTCACAGTGTGGGTTTTGCACACGTCCACCTGTGACATGCTGTAGAATCATGCGCAGAGGAGAGCAGGGTCCGTTCTGGCCATCAGGGGAAGCACACAGAGGTGCTGATGGCCACGGGGCTTGCAAGCTTAGAAGTATAATCCCTCAAACAGCAAACTCACTGAACAGTAAGTTCTGGACTGTAGCAGAACTGGTGTCAGAGGTGACCCCAGATGTCACCTCCTGAGAGGTAGACGCCACCATCCCATTTTACAGAGGCAGTCTAGACTCAATGAGCTCGAGTCACTCACCAGCCACGGCAAGCCCCGGATTCAAACCCAGGCTAGGTAATGCATAGTGTCAGCTGCTTTCTCTACGCCTCGCTGTTGTTTGGCCACTCTATCAGTGAATGAGTCTGCAAAATGGAACCTCCTGACCCCAGGGCTGGCACCTTCTAATCCTTGATAGATTAGTGCCACAGGGCTGGACCTGGTGGCAGAAGCCTCTCCGCAGGCCACCCCCACTTTACAGGCAGGAAGACAGATGGGGAGAGAGACAGGCTCCTGCATCCCCAGCCTGGCTCTCCACGCGGTCCCACTTCTCTGCTTGTGGAGATGGATGTCAGACTTCAAAGGCAGCGGTGAACTGCCTCTGCGATCTCCAGCCCGCGAGAAAGCGCCCAAATCCCAGAACAAAGGCCTTTCCAGACGTCACCTGCTTGACACTTAGCGTGGGGCTTAATTAAAGGAAACAGAGCTTCTGGGAGTGAGAGCGAGGAGTGAGTAAGAAAGTCGGTAACACTAAAGACACTGCCATTAATAAAGCCAGACTTGCTGCTAATATACCACTTGAATTCAAAACAGGACAAATAATTGGAAATCTGAGCAGGGTGAGTGCTGGAGCTGGGGCTAGAGATGACAGAGGGCTGGCAGCTGTGGAGAGCTGCCGACGTGGCCAGGACAAAAGCTCCAAGAGGGAGTAATTCTGTCCTAGGGCCCAGTGTTGTCTTCTTGGCCGAGGGCATAGACTGACACCCGGACAGTGGCAGTAGCTTACCCTGAATAGCACTTGAAATGTGCCAGGCGCTGTTCTTAGTGCTTTGCAAGTAGTTACTGATTAAGTTATGCCCGTTGGTCTGTCTATCGCTCAACCATCTAGCTACACACACATGCGCATGCTCCTTTATACCTATCTATTTCTCTTATTATTTTGGTACTCTTATCCCCATTTTACAGATGAAGAAAATTAAGCACAGAAAGGTTATGTTATTAGCCCAGCTGAGTTGTGATTTGAATCTGTGTGCTATGACCTTACGTGTAGCCACTAGACTATACGACCTCCTGTGAGTGAGCTGTCTTCTTATCCTGGCTCACTGGATAACTTTGCCATTCACTTGGTCAGTGAGCGTTGGGCAGGTGAGTGCCATCTCCGCAATAATAGTAATAACCTCTTGTATGCTGGCACTAACCAGTATATGCTTAGCTCCCTTAGCCCCCTGAAAGCCCATGAAGTGGGGAATTGTCTCCATTTTACAGGAAGGAAAATGGAAACTTGGAGAGGATGGGTGACTCCCTTTTGGGAGTACATGGCAGTAGCAAACCAGGAGTCAAACTTATATCTCTTGGTTCAAAATATGGTCCCTAAACTACTTTGGTGTTCAGAGCTTACTCAAAGGAACTGGCAGGTGTATCACTGGCAGTTACAACATTGGCTGATGGATCTTACACATACCTGGATGTGAGCATCTCCAGAGATGGGCAGGAATCAGGGATGGCCCACTAAGGACCATTCACTTATGTCCCCAAGGCCATAAGCCCAGGGCACCTCTTCCTTGCCTTTCTTTCTGCCTGCTGTCTCACCTATTCATCTCACAGCTCTGAAGGTGGGGAGGCTACCTGGGGAATCCTATGCATTCTGACCCTGTGTGGAGAAAGAGAACCCACACTTATTAAAGAGATGACATAGCACGTGAAGTCAGACGTGTCTCGGTGTGACTCCTAGTTTCTGAACTTCAGTTTCCCTACCTGTGAAATAGTCTAAAAAAAGGCAGAGAAGGCTAGCTCTTTTGAGATCTAAAGTCTGAGCTTCCTCCCTCTGGATAGAGAGGGCCAAAGCCTGTGAGCTCTGGAGAGCTCTAGGGGAGGAGCATGCTGCGAGGGAATGAGAGGCTCCTTAGAACCAGAGGTGAGCAAATTTAAGGTAAATAATAGCTGGATGCTAGGAGGAGACTTAAGGCCTCACTGGTCTGAGAGTGCTAAAGACTGGGGATGTCATGTAACCCAGGAAACAAGGGTCACTGTGAGCATAGGCTTTTGAGATGGGCCAGGGCATGGCTGCAGTTTAACTTTATTATCCTGAAAGGTTCCTGGACCAGTAGCTCAGACAATGTCCTTCCCTTTCTATCCCACTCCCTCAAAAATCCTGACTTCTTTCCCCCAGTAGGCCTAGAAAAAGGCTCATTTTCAGTCCTGACCTGGAATATTCTCATCTCACCAACCTGGAAATGCACAGGGATGCTTTGGAATTTTTTGGTGGGTAAGGGCAGAGAAGATGAGAGAGTGAATGGAGTGTAGTGGAGATTAGGTTGTATACAAACAGAAGCTCTGAGATCACTTACCCTAAAAAGATCTCTCCTGAATCAATACTGAGTCTAATGGCCTTGACCTCTGAGTAGTGCATCTGTGATGGTTAATGACAGGGGCTCTGTGCCCCTGGAATTACATGTTAGCCATAAACAGTGGAGTGATATGCTGGCAAATGTTTAACAACTGGTTTTCTGGAGGTGAGAAAAAGCCCTAGTTTGTAGCATCTACCCATTTCTGTGGTGTAAATATTCCCACTATGCCTGGTTCCTAGCTATCGACATGACATCACTGAACATGAAATCGAAGAAAGGTGTTAACCATTAGTTCTCACCAGCCCCTATGCACTTCATTTATCACAAGTGTGATAATGAAGCAGAAGAGGCTCAAAATTCAGGCTCTTCATTGAAAGGGATCTTTTCAGGGCCTCTGCAGTCATATGGTCATATATTTTTGTACAACTTGCAAAAGTCAGATATAATAATTATGTTGGTTAAGATTCCCTCCTCTTTCCACTCTGGCATGTATTTAAAGGTTTGGAGTAGCCATACCATGTTTTTATTTGTTAATATTTTTCTTATTTTAAGTAAACATTCATTTTATGTTATTTTGATTTGTAGTTTTATTTTCTTTAGTTTCTTTTTCTTAAAGAGAGCAGTTTTCTCAAAAGCTGCATGCATTTGCAGCTGCAAAACTTACATCCACTCTGAAAGTGAGTTAAGTTGCAACTTATCCTCCAGAAAATTTTGGTGATTGTTAACTGTATCTTGGAATCATGTTGGTGTTTGTAAATTCATCACTGGATAACTTGGACCTGATCAACTTCCTAAAATGCGTTATTACGTTATTATTACGTCAAAGCTCTGCTCAAAATGCTTATTCTCCCTTGACTCCTTAAACTGTTATTCAAAACTCTTATAGAGTGACCTCCCTCTTCCCCAACCTACTTTTTGAAAAGATCTTCTTTCTCTCAATATCTTTTGTACATCCCCCAAATAAAACTTTTTCCCTTGTTAATTTAGATGTTTTCTTTGCCTGGAACATCATTGTCTCTCCCCTCTTTTAAGTATTTTTGGTCTTCCAGTCTACCAGTGTATGGGGTGTGTGTGCTTGATAGTCAGATGTTAAACCAACCTTGCATTCCTGGGATAAATCCCACTTGATCATAGTTATAGTCCTTTTTATATGTTGCTGGCTTCAGCTTGCTAATATTTGCTGAGGGTTTTACATCTATATTGATAAGAGACACAGATCTGTAGTTTTCTTTTCTTGTAATGCCTTTGTCTGGTTTTGGTATTGAGGTAATTATGGTGTTACAGTGATATGTTGGAAGGTATTATTCCCTTTTTTTTCTTTTAAAGAAGAATCTGTGAAGAATTGGTATTAGTTCTTCTTTAAGCATTTGGTAGAATTTGCCAATGAAGCCATCTGAACCTGGAATTTTCTCTGTGGAATTTTTCTAAATTACTGATTTTCTCTTCTTGCTATAGGTCTGTGTAGATTTTTAAAATTTCTTCTTGAATCAGTTTGAATAATTTGTCTTTTTATGAATTTGTCCGTTTCAACTAAGTTATCTAATTTGTCAGTATATTATTTATAGTCTTCCTTTATAATTCTCATTATAAAATTCTTAATAGTTTTTGTTTCTGTAAGAGTTTATTCTTCATTTTCTAGGGGGACCATTGGGGAAAACTCTAAAAATTATGACATTGATGTTTTAGGAGGTTGACTAAAGCCCCAAAGTTGAAAAACACATTACAAATTCAGCTGCTAGCTACATCTTTGTAGATTACTAAAAGGCGGCAGAAATGGTCCATTGGCTACTCACTCCCATCACCTATCTCTAATCTACATAAAAGATAGATATCTGAAAGGAATTATGAGGCTTTGTGTCCTTCCATCTCTACTACTCCATGGGGGAGTGGGGCTGCTCCCCCTAAACAGGTTAACAAAACCTCAGAAATACTTGGAGAAATTGGGAGTGGGCTCTCAGAAGAGAAGTATGGCATTAGCTGATGTCAGGATATTTGCTAAACCTCCCAAACCTCTGGGCTATCTTGCTGCATGAAGAGGAAGGGGCAGTGATCAATCATGACATTCACCACCTTCATTTTGGGCATGAATGTGTACATGGAGACTGCCACCTATTTCTTACTAGGGACTTGAAAACAGAGTGGTCTGTGGTGGCAGGGGGAGGGGCAAAGGCTGTGGCAGTAGAGCAGCTTCACATGAGAATTTCCTTTGGGTCATGTGGATACCATTAGGGGTACTAGGGTTCAAGCTGTTTTGATAGGACCTGCCTACTGGGGAAAGGGGAACCGAATACTAGGAAGCTATGAGAAGGGCCACTTAGAGCAGCGCTGACAAAGGGGGTTGAAGAAGTCAGCCATGGGGTGTATGCTCATAATTCAGGGGCTGTACTGTGCAGTGAGCAGGTATCTTTAAGATTTTACAAATGCATTCCTAGTAGGTAGGTGGTGTGGACAATATTAATGTCTGATATTTTGATATTTTAGAGGGCAAAAGAGCCAGCCAGTAATATCCTAGAGAACTACCAGTAGAAGTTTGTTCCTCCTTTCTCTTGGTACCTATGTGTGCCCCAGTCACATCAGCCTCTTCAATATACAGGTAGGCTATGTGACTGAATCAAAAAGTCCTACAAAGTATCAAGCTCAACATATGAGGCTTATGTGACAAAGAACATCACACAAGTGGAGGCTCAGTCCCTCCAGGCTCCATTTGCTGTGCCGTTACTCCTCTGTCTTGGGGTGATGAACAGGAGAGCTTTGGGGCTAGCCTTCATGTTTATAGGTGAGGAGACTAAGGTCCAGAGAAGGGAAAAGCTTTGCCCAAGATAATATGGGTTTAAGAGGTCCCTGACTCTCAAACTCCTGAAAATATGGAAGCTATGGCACTTCCCTATTCCCTCAACACAGAAACTATAATTATAAAAGACCCAGTGGGGGTGGGGAGCAGGGGTACTGGAAACATGGAGAGGATGAAATGTAGACGTTCTGAATTTCGTTTTCATCATCATATGTTTTCCAGGAAAAGTGATAGTTCCAGCCTAGACAGGGAAGTGGAAATGGCCTATGCTAATGTCTGGGATTTGAGGAAAATGCTTTACTTTAACTCTGTTCTCCCAGAAGTCCTACTCATCTATTTGAAACTGCCAATCAAACTTCCAGCAAAGGAAAACACACACACACCTCTGCACAAATGGCTTTGATTAGGCTTAGCTGTAGGTTTAAGAAAATTTAATCATCTTAACCTGTTTAGTCTTTTTCCCTGATGAAAATCATCAGTCAGATTCCAGCATGAGCCAGTTAGAGCTGAGCTGCTGTCAGCACCGTTGTTTATGTTAATATGTTATAGGCATGAAATGGAGGAAAGTAGAGTTATGAGAAAAAGTCCTGAGTGAATTAGGAGAGTAGGGGTCTGTGGCGGGCCCCTGAGGCTGATGGGTGGGGCTCTGAAAGGATCGTTTATTTATGAATCTCAACATAGACCCTCCTCTACCTGTTAGGTATGATGCTGAGAAATGCAAAAGTGTATTTTTCTCTGTGGGCAGAACTCGCCTATACAGCTGAAGGTCTGGACCCCCATAGATGCTGTTTACTATTGTAGGGTAAAGGTTGATCAGGTCTTTCCACCCTCCCACCACTGATGATGGACACCTGCGGTGCTGCGAGAATTCCAGGGTGGGCATGCGCAAGTGGGCGCACCTGTGTTGGGCACGGGCTTAAATGGGCGGCGTCATGAGGACGCCAGAACTGTGAGGATTGACCAACAGAGACAGAACTGTGAGAACTGCGAGCACCAACTGACAGTACTGATGAGCAGCAGCAGCAGAAAGAGAAGAAGCAGCTGAGAGGGTGAGATATGCTGGGGGCTGGGAAGCCTGCCAGCCTCCCGGCCCCCCGGCACCCCTGCCTGCCATGTACCTGGCCACCTCTACTAAATAAAGCATAAAAAGCCACTGAGGGCTCCAAGATTCTCCTTCCTTCACCCGTCTGATCCCGAACCTGCCTCCAGTGCCACCTCCATCCTGCCGCTACAACTATCTATATGACCTCAGACAAATTACCAAACCTAAGTATCAGTTTACTAATCTGAGAAATGGGACTAAAAGGGTAACTAGGTCACAGGTTGGCTATGTGAGTTAGCTGGCATGCTGGGTAAAGGCCTGCTACATAATGCTACATGATGCTGCACAGCAGCAACATTAAACCCCTTTCCAATGCCATCTAGCTCCTTTGCAGTGTTATCTCCTAGAATTTTGAACCCCAGAATGTGGACATGGGCCAGTGGGTAACTCCCACTGAATGTGAAGTAATCTGCTGGGACAGATTGAAAATTTATCAAGTCTGAATAACCTCCGGGAAATCATTACTGTTTGTGGTCTTGGTTTCTCGGTCTGTCCGAAGAGACTTAGTTGTCCCTAACATCCATTTTCCCCTTCCTCCTAGAAAAATAGTCCAACTGATTTCCAACTAAAGAGTTGCATTCTCAGCTTCCTTGTAACTAGGTGTGATCATGTGATTATTTTTGTCCATTGAAACTTCTGGAACGTCTCCTAAGAGGGAAGTAATGAAATAAGTGATTGCTGTCAATAAGTGAATGGGATAAGCAAAGATTCATCTTTACTATGGAATATTATTCAGCAATAAAAAGAAATAGATTGCTGATATACACAACATGGCTGTATCTCAAAAGCATGCTGAGTGAAAGAATCCAAACAGTACAAACCACATGATTGCATTTATATGAAGTCCTAGAATGGGAAAACTAATCTACAGAAATGTCAAAGGCAGACACTGACTACAAAGGAAGGTGTGAGAACTTTATAGGGAAGTGGAAATGTTCTATTGCCACAGAGATGGTGGTTATGTGGGTGTTTAAATTTGTCAGAACTCATCAAACTCTATACTTAAAATGTGTACATTTTATTTTAGGTAAACTATACCTCAATAAAATTTATGTCTCCTCCCCCAAATAGACAAGCAGCTGCTTTGTGCACAGATAATGGTTGGAACTCCAGAATGTGCTGTAGATGTGAAAATGAGGGATAAGCCTCGACAATTATAAAGCAGCGAACTAGATGGAACCTGGGTCTCTATAGACATATTATTAATTGCTATGGAAAGAAGAGATGAGGGGCTAGAGGTCTCTGAACTAAATTGAGGGGCTAGAGGTCTCTGAACTCAGAGACGGCATGGCATATGGGGGCAGGACAGCATGGTATAGGAGAGGGACTTAACATTTGAGGTTAGAAGAACCTAACTTTAAAGCTCATTTCAGTTGCTTCTCAGCTACGTGATACTTAGCAAGTTACTTTACTTTTTAGTCAATGTTTCCTCAGCTATTCACTTTTTGGTGTGGTTGAGAGGTAGCTATCACACCAAAGAATTCTGAAGAATTCTTTTTTTCTTAAGAGTTGATGGTGTTAAATACACTGATTCAAAAGAATACCTGCACCCCTATGTTTATAGCAGCACTCTTTACAATAGGGAAGACCTGGAAACAACCTAAATGCCCAAAAACA